>CM068368.1:385721145-386093645 GCA_034769895.1 Magicicada septendecula | reverse complement strand
AGATTACCTTTGAATCTAAATTATTCCGAAACTTCATTGTGTAATATATCTAAACAGAGTGACATGGCGGGAGTGCTTCGAAAAGCCAAAATTATAGTTTGGGACGAGTGCACAATGGCTCACAAAAAATGTATTGAGGCTTTAGATAGAACGCTCCAAGACATTCGAAGTTGCAACCGATTGATGGGTGGAGTAACAATTTTGTTAGCAGGTGACTTCAGACAAACATTGCCTGTTGTACCGCGAGGGACACGTGCAGACGAAGTGAAAGCCTGCTTAAAGTCGTCATTTCTATGGCCGAAAGTTAATATTCTGACATTGAGAGTCAATATGCGCGTCCAACATGATTCAAGGGCAAAACAGTTCTCTAAATTGTTGCTCGATATAGGTAATGGACATGTTTCGGAGGAGGAAGGTAAAATAAACATTCCTAATAATCTGGGCGATGTCGTGGCAGATCTGAACAGTTTAACTGATAGAATTTACCCTAACGTTCACCAAACTGAAGAAAATTGTGCATCATGGCTGCGAGAAAGAGCAATTCTTACTGCAAGAAACGATGACGCCAAAGGCATCAACAACATTTTACTTAAAAAGTTGCTCACTGCTGAGGTAAAATATGAATCCGTGGACACTGTACTGCTGGTCGATGATGCTGTAAATTATCCCGTAGAGTTCCGTAACACCCTCCACCCATCAGGAATACCGCCTCACATATTGTACCTCAAAGTTGGCGCTCCAATTATTTTATTGCGCAATCTCAACCCTCCGAAACTATGCAACGGCACTAGGCTACAGGTGAAGGCTTTACATAAACACGTAATCGAAGCCACCATTTTTACTGGTATTTATCAAGGAGAAACGGTTTTCATTCCGCGAATTCCTTTGATACCTTCGGATTACCAGTTTGAATTTAAAAGTTTGCAATATCCAGTTAAGTTATGTTACGCAATGACAATTAATAAAGCGCAAGGTCAAACATTGAAAATAGTTGGTGTTGATCTCAGGAATGATTGTTTTTCACATGGCCAGTTATATGTGGCGTGTTCCAGGGTTACCTCACCTAACGGCTTAGTTATGCTCCAGCCAGAAAAAAAAACCAAAAATATTGTTTACATGGAAGTTTTAAAATAAATAATTAAAATAAAATAAAATAATTAGTCATTATTTAATACACAAATAACGAACCTCGCGCGTTGTTGAGGCAACTATATTCACTGGCTGTGGTTCTGGAGAAACAGTTTTCATACCTCGCATTCCTTTGATCCCGTCAGACTACCATTTTCAGTTTAAAAGACTACAATTTCCCATCAAAGTCTGTTTTGCAATGACAATCAACAAAGCTCAAGGACAGTCTTTGAAAATGGCTGGCGTAGATCTGAGGGAAGACTGTTTCTCTCATGGCCAGTTGTACGTTGCCTGTTCAAGAATTAGCACTCCTGACAGTCTGGTTATTCTTCAGCCAGAAGGAAAAACTAAAAACTTTGTGTAAAAAGAAGTTCTTTAAGGATCCGATGATTAGTTCTTCATTACAAGTTCATAAATTGAAGAAAAATCTGAAATGTTTTCATACTCAACACAACTTCATATAACAAAAATGTTTAATGTTTATTTTAAATAAAATACATAAGAGGTTTTAATTATTTATTTATAAGAAACCTACTTTAATTGAACTTTATTAATTAAGTAAGATTTTCATTACGTACAACGTGAAACTCCGTAGCGAAGCACGGGTATTTTGCTAGTATATATATATTGCTACGACAGCACAGAACAATCTACGCGTTTATCGAATGCGCCAGAAAGATCTCGACGTAAGCGTGTGGTGTACATGCTACTAAACGCATTTTGCGAGAATTTTCTGGACTGTGCCAGCCTTCGCTCGGGCGCTCGGACTGTGTCAAGGCCGCAGCAATTACGTAGTTCGCGAGAGATAAGACGCAGTTTGGAAGCTTCTGGTGTGTGAGCGTAACTATAAATACATCGCGTCGCGGCCTTAGTTCAGTTCAATGCGAGATTTTTGACTGTGCGGTTCGAGAGTATTAGTGCGATATATTTACAGAGCGGTTCGAGTTATTACGGTGTACGTTCAAGTAGTTATTAGTGAAGTGTTGCGTTTTATATTCGGACGGTATAATTGTAATACAGTTGAGTTTTAATATTAGTGGACATTTTATTGCGTATGAACAATTTCATTTGATTTGTTGTAGACACTGTGTTGTTAATTACGAACTGTTTTACTATAACAATTAAAGGTGTGATTAGTGACTTAATTGGTGTCTTGTACTTATTTTGTTTCCACTGTACCTACGACGATCGAGTAGACCGTCGTAACAATATATATATATATATATATATATATATATATATATTGTTACGACACCAAAAGCCGCCCCAATACCAGAGAAGAACTTTAAGGAATTAACTATATGAAATCAAGAAAAATAAAATGACTATGACGAGACAAATGACCATGACCCAACCCAAGTGATTGACCCAATAAAGAAAATAAAATGAGAAGTTATAAACTCAAATAATGATAAAAAAGGACAAATAAATAATAAATATCCAGTGACGAGTATTAAATAAAATAATCCAAGTTAAAGTACACTAACCATAATAAGTAAGTGAAACCAGTCTTAACAGATATTGTATATTGTTCATAACCCTATGATGATAAGAAAATCAAAACATAAAATGTTGACAGACTAACTAGAAATTAGTGTATACAATAGTAAAAACCCAAGAGTGAGAGATAGATAGGAAGTGAAAGTGATAAACAGTGTAAGTGTTAGAAGTGAGAAAATAACCAATTCATAATTATAAGAAAGAGGAAACAAAGGTAAAAAAACAGATTTTAAAAGAGGAATAGACAACTAATGTCATAGTGTTAAATAATAATAAACTAAGTACTATGAGTGCGATGAAAATAAAACATCCTATGTTAACAAAAATGTTCAAAGGGATGATTATCAAAATAGAATAAATGGTGTTATAATGTTATTCACCAAGATTGTTATTTGTTTAATTAAAAGAGTTAAGTTTGTAAGAAGGAATATGGCTGAAAAATGAACAGACCATAAACCTATTTTTGTGTTATGTTTTATAGTAATATTAAGTGATAAACAAGTTGTAAGAAATGGCAATAGATATGAGTAAGGAGATAAATTTTACAAACATAATATTAATCATTAGAGTAAAGACAGGAAAAGAAAATAAGAGACTAACAGACAAGTAATAATTTTGTAAACTAATAAGAACATTCAATCAGGGGCGGATTTAACATTTTGCCGCCCGTAGGCAGTATAAATTTGCCCCCTCCCACAAATCTCTGTTGGGGGGGGGATCATTATATTCCCTCTTTGGTTTTACAGTCCGCACTAGTGTTCTGTTTAAATCCAAACTTTGCTACATAATCGCGTGTGCTCTCGTTCATTTGCCAATTAATAGGATCAGAATCTAAGACCTTCCCTACCTGATTTGATGACATTTCATCATGATTTTTGACGTGAACTGGCTCTTCGTTCTTCAAAAATGAAGGTTCCTCCACAACGGATCTCTCTGGCTGAACTGTGTGAACAGTATCTTCACCTCACTGCTATCACAGTTATTGTCGGTATCACTAGAATGTCTCAATTCCTTAAATATTAGCTTGCCTCGGTTTCTGGAACCAACCTACAATTCGGTATTACATTGACAGATCTACATTTCTCACTTTGATCTGGACTGTCAACATCTAAAATCTCTCGGATGATCAACGCCAAGTATTTCAACGTATTACTTTTGGGTGAAAAACGATAACTGCGTTATAGTTACAAATTAAGTGAAGATAATTTTTATATTCGTGTGTGCTTAATTCAACTGGCTTTTATACTTGTAAATTTGTTTGAATCTAAAAATATCATTTCTTAACTCAAATTTTGCCGCCCGAGGCAAGTGCCTAGTCTGCCTGTGCGTAAATCCGCCCCTGCATTCAATTATAGTAAAACAGCCCAAATTAATTCAAAAGGTAAATAAGTTATAAATGACACCAAGCAAAATATATGTACATGAAAAATAATCTCTAATTTGTGTAAAATAAGAAGTTATAGCCAAGTACTGCTTAGGCCTATAAAATGCCTAACTGTATAAATTCAAAGTAAACAAATTGTAAGAAATTAACTATTGTATTAGAAAATTCAGGGCAAGTAACTCATTAAGTACAATTAGTGAACCATATTAAGATGTCAGAATTAGATTAAAAACATAAAATAAGAAAGATATATGTAATAATATAATAAGTTATTAGCATTTTGTCAAAACTTTAATACATGAACAAACCCAGCTTTGTGGGATGTCAAAATAATCTTTGAAAGATAATAGAAACAGTTATGTTAATATCAAATACATTGATAAGAAGACCGAAGAATAATAGCCATTAGAAAATGTTTATTAATTTTGAACTAAAATTCAAATATTATAACAATAGACATAAATGCATTCAACCAATGAGAGTATAGGCAGTTGCCATGACAACGGAACGTTAGTATATTTAATTCCGTTATAAAACATTAGTCCATTATTGACGATCAAACGAGACGGAAGCCAAACCATATTCGACTCAATTATTAATTAAAATAGTAATAAATACTGCTAAATTTACTGAGAAGTGGATTCAAGAAGACGAATAAAGGAACTATTTAAACCAAGAGAACTGTGCCGATTGAATAAAATCGGCGCTAAACGCTAAAGAAAAATAGGTTTCTGTATTTAGCGGTGGGCGTTCTGCTGTACTGTGTTTAACGGTTAGCACAGAATCTACATGAGGTAACGAAGCGGCGCTTGATCGGTGCTGCTCCCTTGCGGACGCCTCGGAGCGCGAGTTGAAAAATGCGAGAATAAACGGTTCCGTTCTTGTCTGATTCGGCTGCTTCAACTAACCGCCTCGCCTCGTTCTCCGACAGAGAATTTTTTTTTAATTGTTCCATCTTCCACCTATGGCAGGCTAAATTAAAACAGATCTGCGGTAAGTGAGTGCAGTATACTTATATATATATTTAATTTAAAGTAACGTAAAAGGGGTTTTGTTTAATATACGTACAAGAATGAATGAAAATTGTTAACCTGTTACACACACGCCACGTGGCGAATTAGAGTATGCAAAATGAGTTAATTGTATAACAGTAATTGAAGTCTTAACTAAGGCCCCTTAATTGACCAATGTTAACGCAAAATAATATGTACTTTAGCCAAACTTAATGTTTTCAAAGATAGGGCCACATGCCCGTATAACCTGTTGTAGAGTGTGTCAAACTTTCATTTCAAGTAGGCCTAAAGCAGTGTTTAAAATTATAAATGGATTTTGGTGCGTGTGAGAGTAACCTGGGGGAATAAGTGTTGGAGCATCTCGCTGATAATATTTGTATGCTTAGGGTCCCTCGCTTCACGTCGAGAACCAGCCCCAAATCATGACCTGAACAACCGAACACCAAAGGCTCTCAGCTTCATCTCCCGGAGGAGAACAGCGAGGAACAGGCCACACCAACACTAAAATGCTTTAGACCAGGACTTCAAACTCCACACCAGGGAATAAATCAGGTGACACCAACCAAATATTACTTTTTAATACAAGCGAATGTAACCTACTAGAACTCGTGGGCATATAGCGACACACCCTAAAATGACTTTAAGCTTTACACATTTCAATTGGGTCCCCGGTTAACGGGACAGAATAGTGCGCGGACTTGGGGGGGGAATCTTTTGTACATTTTGTAATACTATTTATATTAAGTGTGAGCTAGTAATTCTATCATTCATCATCTAATTTCACAGATTAAATTTAGTTTTCAATTGATTCATTAATTTCACATATTTATATTCAGTTTGGGTCCTATAATGGATAGGAGTTTCTTTTGTTAGTTTCAGTCGGGTCCCCAGTTTAATCCTGTATAGGCGGATTTTTCATGCAGACTTGAACAGGCTCCTGGGACAGGTTTAGTTAGGCACGATCTTGCCTAGGAACATGTCGGCCTTTGGGCCAAATTAATTCTTAAAGGTTATAAAGCATCATGGCCCATTACTGTTATTAATATTTCACAAAATTTATCATGCTTAAATTATTTTTAAATTATTATGGTCACTTGTATTTTGACTGAATTATGCTTATATTTCCTCCAAGTCTAAGTGCTCAGTGTGGGAGCACTTTATAGTAGTATCAGGCATTATGCCAACCCCTGAATTTTAGTATGCCCTGGGGGCACTGGTGTTACACATATATATATGGATTATTATGTATTAAGATCTTTCAATAGGTGTTGCGTTCAAGAATATTTATGAATTGTGAATTATGTACCTTCTGGGGTGAAAGAGGTGTGGCAAGATATTAATGTTGAAAGTTGTAATTGTCCTCTGATGTGAAACGTGTGTATATGTTGTAGTTGTAGACATATATATTTATATGTCCATTTATATGTATTGTATATTCATGTGTTATTTCTGGGGGTTAGGTATAGGGCTAAGTGGGGAAAAGTAACCCCAATTGTAAAAGAAAATCATGATATTAATTTCATTTAAATTTTATAATTATTTTTAAAGCAAAAAAATTAACCAAAAATATTTTAAGGAGAATGCACTGATTTTGTGGGAGATATTTGACGTTTTGTTATAAAAAAAAAAGGAGAAGTATGTAATAAAAATTTATTGGTTGTTAATTTTGTGTGTTTTAATTGCAAGTCCCGTCTCACTGGATCCAGCGCATTTTAGGCTTCTCTAGGCTTTTGGCCTAGTTTTAATTATCTTGTGGCCCCTCTTAAAAAAAAAAAAAAAAATTTTTATAAGTCAACAAAATATAAAGAAGGGTTACTTTGGTAGCAGAGCGTGGTTGAGATTAGGGTCAACCCTTGGGTCCTTTGGGTGTGACGGGGTTTGCAAACTCAGGAAAGATTTTGGGGTTCGAATCGGACTTGGAATAATTACTAGAAGTCCCTATATCTATAAGTACCTATGTCTTGTTATGTTTAAGGTTTTGTTAATTATATGTGTGTATCATTGCCCGCCTGTTGGTATTGTTGAACTGGAGGTCGCCACGGGGTGTGAAATTTTAGGGGGGAAATTCCTTGGAAACTCGAAATATCGCAGATCTGGGCCGAGGTGGAGAAATGGTTTTCGCGTATTACCTTGCCAATAATAGGGAAGGCGTTTTTAGTTATGCGGTATGGCCCGATCGGCAGTCGGTCTCCTCCGAGATACGGGAGCCGAAGTTATTGCAAATATTTATGAGAATTTGTTGTTGTTCGTTGGTCGGTAATTTTGTCATGTCGTGTATTAGTGTGTGTGTTGCGTTCCTTCGTGTGTAGTGTTGTTGAGAGCTAGTTCAGGTAAGTGGGCTGGGTCCTCGCAACGGTAGGGGGACCCGCAGTCTGCTTGAAGGAAGGACAGTACTCAAGTATTTCTGTGTTCTTTATTGTCAATTTTTGTAGGGTGTTGTGTTTTCGTGTGCCGACCGCGAAGCTCGAGGATGAGCGTCTTAAATCCAGAGTTGTTTCTGCGTGACGAAATCGAGTTCGAGTTACGAGCCCGGGGGAGAGACCCGAAAGGGACGGTAATTGTATTGCGACGGCAGCTCAGAGAAGCGCTGTCCGCGGGCGAAGCGCTATCGACGGTCGCCATCGCTGACAAAGAGAGTGAATTCGAAAAATGCAACGAGAAGTGGGAGGAGCTGCAGGAATTAGCTCGGTGTGTAGACAATTTGGAGGAGGGGCCGGGGTGCTCCATCGGCGTCCGGCGAATCCGGCAACGCCAGCAGCATGTAAAACACAGGCTGCAGAATCTTGACCAACAATGGGGCGATCTTGAGCCGGCCCATGATGTAAAAGGTCTGATCCAACAGATCACCTCGACCCTGCAGGGGTCTCAACCGGGTAGACCACCTACGCCGGCTCCAGTTGCTGAGTCTGAGGTCTCGGCTGTAGCGTCATCTTATCGAGCAATCGATAAGATGACGTTAATCTTATCTTATGGAGCAATCGAGCCTGCCGCAAGTACCCCGGTTTTCTCCGGTTTGGTGGCGGCGTCATATCACAAGCTGCCCAACCCACTGTCTCAAATCATCCAGCAATTACCGGTCGTGGATGGGTTGGATGTGGACAAATTATTGCCATTTTTTAAAATAATTTTTCAATTGGTCGATTTCCCGGGTATGTCAGATCGTACCATCCTCGAGCTCGTTTATCCTTATTGTCGCGGCCCCATGGCTGAGAGGGTGGCGGATGTAATGAGGCGTAGAGGTGGAGTGGCGGAGTTCCACCAGGAGGTGTTGGAGGCGTTCGTGCCCGGGAGAATAATGCAGCAATTACGTCACCGACACTTTTATCGCGTGCAGGCGAGGGGCGAGAGTCTTGCCCAATTCGTGCAAAGTATTCGAGAGGTAGCACGCATACTGGGACTGGGCATGTCGGAGGAAGAGGTTGTCCAGAATATTCTTGACGGCGTCTCCTCAGAAGACAGATTGCGACTCGTATTTGCTGAGCGGCCGCGGTGGTTTGCGGACTTGGACCGGCTGTGTGTGATGTCCAAGGCCATTCAGATGAGCGACGAGGCGAGGGGAGACAGAAGAGGGGAACTACCCAGACCTCAGAGAGCGGAAAGACGCAGTGAACCTTCCCCCCCCGACAGGCCCAGTCAGTTTGAAATCGCGAGCGATGGGGGGACATCATCTGTTACAATTGTAATCGCCCGGGGCACGTGGCTCGATCATGCACCCAAGGGCACACGCGTCCAGCACCTCCATCGTCAAGACCCATCCCAAAAAACTATGTAGACAGGGGAAGATATGTCGGAGGATGTCTTCCCCTCGCACTAAATCTTTACAAGTTCCAACTACCTCCAGGCAATTGCTAGGATCCAACTCTTCGACATCAAGGTCCGATCCACTACCTCTCAACACCTTTCAGTATGCCCCTTTCTGTCGCTCGAGGTAAAAGGGGGTCAGCTCAGAGCATTAGTTGACTCCGGTTCAGCCCGATCCATCATCTCATCTCGGGTATGCGCGGACCTTGAGAAGCAGGGCTTGATCAAGGGGTCGAACCTGTCGTCTGTGGTATGCTGGACTGCATCTCGAGAAATCTTGCCCATCTCCCAGGTGATTACCTTTAAATTTAAAATCGATGGGTTTTCTTGGGTGTGGCCTTTTCTGGTTTGTCCTGCTCTGGGAGTGGATTGTATCATTGGTGCCGATTTCATCGCGAAAAGTGGTCTCGTGCTGGACATCCAAGCGCACCAATGCTATTTCAAGTTTAATCGGGGAGCACTTATTCCGTTCCTTGGGTACCAGGGAGCTAAGCCAGGTATCCAAGAGGTGGCTTGTCCCGATTCTGCACGAGATCATCTCACTCCATCCCAGCAGAGGGCCTTAGACCAATTGTGTGAGGAATTTCGCGAGGTGTTAACTCCTACATTGGGACTCACACACCTGCTGGAGTATAAGATCCGTCTTACAGACTCAAAGATAGTAAGGTCGCACCCTTACAAATTCGCACCTCCGAAGATGACCATTCTGCGAGAGAGGGTTCAAGAGTTGTTAGAACAAGGGGTGATTGAACCTTCTCATTCTAGCTATGCCAGTCCAGCGTTTTTGGTACCTAAGCCTGGGGGTAAACACCGTATAGTCATCGACTATCGGAAGTTGAACGCAAATATCGAGGTGGATTCTGTTCCCCTCCCAGACTTACATTCGGACTTTGATTGGTTCAGTGGGGCCAGGTATTTCACCATAATCGATCTCAATGCGGCTTATCACCAGATTCCTTTGGCCAAAGAGAGTAGACCGTACACGGCCTTTTGTGTACCATGGAATTTGTACCAATACACAAGGGTTCCCATGGGTTTGGCTGTGGGGGCCCAGACACTCACTCGTCTTCTCGATACCGTTTTTCACGACGTGAAATTCAGGTTCGTCTTTAATTACTTAGATGATTTGTTGGTGTACAGTGAGACATTCGAAGATCATCTGGGTCATCTCCGAGGAGTGATGTGTCGGTTGAGAAGATCTGGCCTCACTGTCAATCCCGAGAAGGTTCGTTTCGCCCAGGAGAGTATTTCTTTCTTGGGCCATTTGGTTTCACACCGGGGCGTTACGGTCGACCCCGAGAGGACACAGGGCATCCGTGACTTCCCCCCTCCTAGGGATGCGAAGGGAATAGCGAGATTCGTAGGTATGGTCAATTTTTATCGACGATTCATACCTAATATCGCTGAGATTGCCGCACCCTTGAACTAGCTGAGGAAGAAGGGCGCTAAATTTACATGGGGTGAGAGTCAACAGAAGGCTTTCCACACCTTGAAGGAGGCCATCATCTCCCCACCGGTGTTACGGATGCCCGACTTTTCGAAACCCTTTATCCTACAGACGGACGCGAGTTCGGTTGCGCTCGGGGCAGTTCTGTCCCAAGTTGTTGATGACGCTAGGCAGCCTGTGGCTTTTATTTCCCGGACATTGACCCAGCAAGAACGAAAATCATCCGTCTATGAGCTAGAGTGTTTAGCTGTTGTGTACGCTCTAGACAAGTTCAGGCGTTTCCTGGAACATGCTGAGTTCCTGCTCGAGACCGACAATCAGGCTCTCTCTTGGCTTCTGGCTCATCCCCGGCAACTGGGTAAAATTGGTAGATGGGTGGTGAAGATCTCATCCTTTAAGTTCAAAGTGCAACACATTAGGGGATCTCAAAATGTAGTTGCAGACGCCTTGTCCCGCATGTTTTCCCAGCCCAGTGATGCCCAATCTGAGCAACCCTGTTCCGTTCTGCTAGACTTTCCATTAGCCTTCACTGATGTGTTACCCCATCAGTTGAACGACGAAGAGCTGGGTCCAGTCATCCAAAATATAAAGGAGGGTAACGTACAGGCCCCTTACTTCTTGTCCAAGGGAGTCCTATGTTGTAGAGAAAGAAAAGGACGTGCCCCTAAGATCGTGCTGTCTAGCAAGTTAGTGCCCATGGTCTTCAGTTATTACCACAATTCCCCAGTAGGAGGCGACAAGCGAATTTCTAAGACCATTTCCGAACTTGATAAATAAATTTATTTCAAGGATTGATTGATAATAAAAACTAAACTTGTATGTAAACATAAAATAACCTATGTAAGAAGTATGAATTATTAACACATACTTTTTAACACTCAAAAAACGAATTGTATTTAAACATTAATAGTATATAAGTCCCATTGATGTAAGGTGGTGTACTTTATTTACATCTTGTTATTTAACTTGTTTTCGTAATCAAAAGAACTCCGTGACAGAATAAATTGTGTAAATAAACAATATTAGTAGCCATCATGGCTTCGTTTCGAACGACTGATGTCACTTTAGCCAACCTTGAGATATTGTCTGTTTATTGCCGGAGCAACATTATTTTATAACATTATATTTTTGTATCTAAAAGATTAATTATTAACCATTTCAAACGTTAATAAACTAGTACTGATTAGTAATAACCGTCCTTTATTTCTTATAAATTGTATTAGAAAGTCTGTGCATTTTAGCGATGAGTGAAATTGTCTGCCAGATTTAGACGTTGGCAACATGACGAAGTACAAGCGAGATTCGAATGCCCGCCAGTTTGCGAGGGTAATTCGAATTGGTTATCACCGCACAGAATGACAACTCAGTTTGAACTTTTAATTGTTTTCATAAACAATTTGGCGCCTATCGGGAAATCAATAATAACATCAAAGGACAGGTAAGGCTTACACCCGGGAAGATTTCGGTACTGGTAATTCGTGCGTTCGAGACGGACACCATCAGCGTAAGAATTTCGTAAAAAGCACGACTTTTAGATAAACACAAAGTAACGACTACAACGTGTGGGGCTAACACACATAAAACACACTGTTACAGTACGACAGAGTCCCGCCGTTACAATATATATATATATATATATATATATATATATATATATATATATATATATATATATTCAAACACGTTTTGCTACACTCCGTTTCTTGAAGTATGTAATATACTGTATTTAATTTTTATAATGAATTTACCGCAAGATATTTCTTTCCTTATTAGGAACATGTTTCGGGTACCATTGTGTACCCATCCTCACCCTTCCGGATTTTGTATCTCTCCGGAAGGCAATATATATATATCAATACAAAACATGACACAATATTCAAAGCACTCAACATCGAAAATACACAAAATACAAAAACAGATACCACAACCACACACAATAATGCAACATTGAAGGACCAAAGACCAACAAACCACCATAATAACATCCAGAAGCCAGCACACAAATACTGCACCAGAAGCAAGATGGCGAAGGCTGAAGATGGGAGAACAGGATCTCCCGAAACATGTCCCTAAATGAAAAAATACATCTTGAGGTAAAATAGTTATAAGTATTATAGTAATATATATATATATATATATATATATATATAATTGTGATGTTATTCAATTTTTTTTTAACACAAAAAAAGAAAATACGAAATTACACTACTTGCAGAAGAAACAAATTGAATTACATCACAGTATTATATAATTGCTGCAAGAAACTTTGAGTTACCTAATAGAAAATTTTATGTATATAATATATACATCAAGAAACGGACTGTAGCAAAAAGTGTTTGAATTGATAATACCATACAAGGTAAATAAGACTACAGAAAAAAAGTAAACAAAACAAAAGTGAGGTTATTAAACAAGTCGTGACAATAGTGTAATGTGGAAATAAAAAAGTGAAGTGAATAACAATAAAAAAGTGAAAAGCAACAATCAGTTAACGAAATAATAAATATATATCAAATTATCCACCACATAAACAAACATTAACATGTACTCAAACAACTATAATGCCAGATTTCAAAAAAATAATAATAAAATATAATAAAATTAATTTTCTTTTAGTTAAGATAAATGTCATTGAACGTGGTGACAATTGATGTATGAAGTTATTCGTAGGAGTGTAGCGAACAAAAAAACGGGTGAAGGCGTCCGCTGTCGTCTACGCAAGTCTAATTGACACGCCGTAAATCTAGTGTAGCAAATGGCCACGTGTTAGAAAGACAAGGTTATTGTGCTGGGTATATCTAGAAAGGACGCCAGTGAATAAAAGCCTACAATCCGGAGAAAAGCATATGAGGGAGTGAATAAACTCATCTAGTGAGAAATGTTTCGTTCTGACAAAGGATTAAAGGTTACACGAACATAACAACAGCAGACAGAAAACAATGAAGGGTGTTCCTTGACTGAAATACATCAACAGAGGATACACCGGAACAATACTATGATACCAGGAAAGAAATCGTACCCGAGGAACGCAGCAACTAAAAGGATAGGTTTTTTGTTGGGAACCAGACAAAAAAGAAAATACTTACGGAGAGAGTTGGTGAGGCCTTTGTTCAAGAAAAGATAATACCATAGGCACAACTAATTGGAGAGGCAGCTGTTGGAAGAGAAATCGAAGGGTTGCCTTTGTGAAGACTAAGAGATACGACAGCTAGATTTATTACCAGAGTATTCGGAAAAGCCGTTGACCGAAGGGTAAAGGACCCAGGAGAAGAGTTTGGTGGGAATCAGTAGACCTATCAGAACTTACTTTTGAAAAAGTAGGTGGTCTCTGGAGTAGGTTGTACGAAAAGGAGCCAATTAGGAAACGACATCGCCGAAACCAGGAGTCTAGTGGGGAAATTCTCATGTTCGATATAGGCAAGCGACAGAGACGCGAAAAGGGAGTCTTTACTAAATTTTCGAAGGGATCGGAAGTAAAAGGCGTGACAAAAGTGTTACGGGAGTTCGTAAAATGATTTAGAAAATATGGATACGATATGAACTGTTTAACATTTTCTAGCCTTCGAGTTTGTGATCGTATAATAGTAAATGATAGTGAAACGCAATATAACGGCGGTATTAACAATTCGAACAATGTTTCATAATAATTAGTCATGAACGAATAACAGTAACTTACCGTAATGTATATCAGTTAAACAAACCATAAAACCGAGTGTAATATACATCTTTAAACAATATCACGAGTAAATTAAATGATATAATTACAGAATGTCAATGAATAACCGAAGTAATAGCAACAATAATTTAGACTCGCAATAAATCCAATACGAACACGAGTTGTGTAATGTGCTGTGTATGTGAAGGGCTACAGTAAGGTCCACACAGACCACTCGAGATTCTGGAGGTGACTTATCATCAAAACTCCAAATCCAATCAAGAGGCATCGCTTACCACACCTGCGATCTCTACAAGATATGGATAATCGTACCTCAAGTAAATTTGTTATGTACTAATTAAATTTTACACCCACTTGTCTGTCACTAAAAGAACTCACTAAAGAAATTAATTTAAAGTATTAATTTAGAGACTTCATTATAAGTGAGGTCATGTTGAACCATTAGAGAAAATCGTAGGAAATCTAGTATTTCATAAAATATCTATATTACAATCGCCTTGATTTTAAATGAATCCGTTATGATACAAAATGTTGTACTAAACTTAAGTTGATCAATTATTGAAGAATGAAATATAATAAGAAGTAAAGTTTTAGAGATTGAAGAATTATTAAATTTGTTAAATGTGTATAAATTAATATTTATAGAAATAATTAAGTGTACCATGAAATATGATGATATATAATGCTATTGAGTTAATAAATTAACTACTAGAAAGTAATGAAGTGTTGATTTTATTGAATTGAACCCTGAGATAAACAAAAACAGTAAA
Organism: Magicicada septendecula; assembly: GCA_034769895.1. Taxonomy (NCBI): domain Eukaryota; kingdom Metazoa; phylum Arthropoda; class Insecta; order Hemiptera; family Cicadidae; genus Magicicada; species Magicicada septendecula. The sequence goes on along the minus strand of CM068368.1, from coordinate 386,078,926 downwards.
TGTATTATTATATTTGACGTACACGACGTCGGGCAAACTAAGTTATTGTTATACAACATAACCAAACTTCCAAATAACCACATTACCAAATTATTAAATAAATTTCAAACACGAAAGAAACAACTAATGAACACAAACATGAATATATACTTCAATAGACAATGCCAAAAACACCAATTGACACCTAATTACATTAACATAAACACAAACAAAAAAATATGACTACACAAAAAACAATAAAACAGGCACAAAAATTATGGATACAAAATGAAATTAATCAATTATACAGTAAGAAAAACAACATAACACTAGACATATATAAATTACACCTAGAACTAACAAGTATATTACATCCAATTACATGGAATAATAAATACAATGACATAGAAAGTAAAATAAAATCTGAAAAATACAAAAAAACAAATACAATAAACAGAAAACTCAACACATTAAAACAACACAACAAAAATCAAGAACAACAAAACAAAAATAAATATACATTTTATCCTCGAACCATTAACCTAAGCAACACAGAATTTAACAAAAAAGAAACAGAAAATTTAAACAATATGTCAAAAACTAACCTAACTCAAAACATAAACAAAAATCTAGAAAATTTAATAGTAGAAACAGAATTTGCCATTAACCTAATACAAGACAATACACAAGAAGAAAAACGAACACATATAATTAAAAAAAATAATCACAAGTGAAATAAAAAACAAATCTAAACAAAAGCAGGATAATAAAACAATAAAAGAAATTAAAAATAAAGTAAATACCAACAATTTAATCATAACAAAAGCAGACAAAAGACAGGCAACAGTAATTATTGACAAAACAGACTACATCTGAAAAACTGAAGACTTTATCAACAATAATGATTGCATCTATCTATCTATTCTATCTATAACATATAAAGCCCCAGAGGTCACTCACTGACTCACTGACTGACATAAATTCTAACCCATAAGGAAGCCTCGGAGCGAAAAAACACAAGAGACCTTTTTTATTCCCCGTCGGAAGTAACTTGGGGAAAAATTATGAAACCAAATCTTTGTGCAACCGGAAGCCCGAAAAAACGAATTTCGTCTGACCGATTTTCATACCGGATATAAGAGGGGAGCCTATCTCGAGAACGGTTAGCGCTATCGAGCTGGGAGCAATTTTAATCCAGTCGGCTCGCCTGAGTAATTGTAAACCGATTATCGGTTGTTTGAAATTTACGAATCTATAACATATAAAGCCCCAGAGGTCACTCACTGACTGACTGACTCACTGACTGACATAAATTCTAACCCATAAGGAAGCCTCGGAGCGAAAAACACAACAGACCTTTTTTATTCCCCGTCCGAAGTAACTTGGGAAGAAATTATAAAACCAAAGCTTTGTGCAACCGGAAGCCCGAAAAAACGAAATTCGTCTGACCGATTTTCATACCGGATATAAGGAAGCCTCGGAGCGAAAAAACACAAGAGACCTTTTTTATTTCCCGTACGAAGTAACTTGGGGGAAAATTATAAAACCAAAGCTTTGTGCAACCGGAAGCCCGAAAAAACGAATTTCGTCTGACCGATTTTCATACCGGATATAAGGAAGCCTCGTTGCGAAAAAACACAAGAGACCTTTTTTATTCCACGTCCGAAGAAACTTGGGGAAAAATTATAAAACCAAAGCTTTGTGCAACCGGAAGCCCGAGAAAACGAATTTCGTCTGACCGATTTTCATACCGGATATAAGAGGGGAGCCTATCTCGATAATGGTTAGCGCTATCGAGCTGGGAGTAATTTTAATCCAGTCGGCTCGCCTGACTAAATGTAAACCGATTATCGGTTGTTTGAAATTTACGAATAACTTTATTGTTTCTTGTTTGTTTTATGGCCCACTGGGGGACTGGTATTAGTTTCTTATTTTGAGCAGTTGTTTTCTGCAATAAACGTACCATTTACCATGTATTTAAATGTAGAAATACAAAATGAAAGGTATTGCGCAATCTATGAGTCATCCTGTTACGTCAGAATGTTACGCAATCGATATGACGTTAGCATTGACGTAAATGCGCAATGCTAGAATCTTCGGTGTAATACGCATCCTATCCCCTCTCGTCGTTGCGCAGTGTGAACTGTTTCAATCACTGCGCATCCCCCACTACCAATTCTTCCCACCACCGATCCTACCTTTATAAAGGCTTGCCTCTACATCGGAGCTCAGTGTGAGATCAGGAGCCGAAGAGTAAACAAGTAAAAAAGGGAGAACGTAAAAAAGGGGGAACCCGTGCTACTTTGTTACTCAATTTTCTGAAATCACACTTTTCACTTCACTTCAACTATACGACTACAGCGAGGACCATCACGCAGGACATCTGAAAAACATTTTGCAGAGGAAAATTAGCAGCCGACAACTCAGAAGCCATCAGTTCCAGATTTCAAGACATCACAGTTTGCAGTTCATCTATATTTCTGCGGTCTGGATCATCACTGAAGACATCTGATAACCTGACGAGGATTAGCAGCTGTAGAGGATCATACGTCATCAGTTCCAGATTATCGTAGGAACAGGATTAACGCAGGCTGGCGATTTGAAGACATCGTTTTATGTGAGTTAAAAAAATTTAATACTTTATTATTTTCGTTTTTATTGCATGATAATTTTGTATTTATATTATTAGTATAATATTTATTGTTTATTTATATTTTTCCTTTACATTGTAAGCAATTATTATTTTTGTGTGTTTATTTCTAAGATTTTTTTGAAATTATTTTTAAAGATGTCGCGTTTCGAATGCGTAGCCTCCGGTACCATTTCCCAGGCCAATCCGCGATTTAGTGAAACTCGTAACGTTCAATGTGTTTGCATTTCAGTCGCAACCTGTTGCTTAATCGAAAATGTGCGTAGAGATTATCTCACAACACAAGATATTGACCACTTGATAGTTCAGGGCGATTGTTATTATAAACAAACAAAACGGACACTCGGGGAAAACCACCGCCACGCTTTTTTAACGAATATCTCAAATTAGAAAGTCAAACTTTTAAAATTGAATCGCACTTTGAAGATTACGGTGTTTATCCATCTTCGGATAATGATTTAGGGTCTTGCACGGAGGAATTGAAAGAAAAGCTTACAAATGTATTCGAAAATTACGCGGACTCGGGTTTCGTTTTTATCGGATTCTACGTCGCGGTTTCGCTTTGGAAATGCAACTCCCGATATTTTATTTTCGATTCCCACGCGGTAAACGAGAATGGAACCCTCTCTTCTGACGGTGTCGGCCGCCTATTCGCGTTTTCTAATTTGAAAGAAATGGCAAGGTTTATTATGAAAAGGTCTCCTTTTAATGGTTTAATTAACCAATATGAAATTACGCGGGTGGTAGCAACAAGAGGTCAGGAGGCCCAGTGTTCTACAAAGAGACAAATTCCACTCGAACTTAAGTCGGATCCGAAATTTAAAGCGCGAATATCAGTAGTTTTGGAAGATAGTGGGGATTATACATCACTGAGCTTTCAAAGGATAAAACTGCGCCAAAAAGAAAAGCCGGAAGGCCTCCGAAAAGGCCCCGTGGTCGTCCAAAGACTTCCTCGTCGAGCACAAGAGATCAGCACCGAAAAGCGGTTCAATGATACACCGAAAGCCATCCAGAGGTACACAGAAAAGCTGTAGAAAAATACACGCAAACACATCCGGGGGTAAACAGAAAAGCGGTAGAAAAATACACACAAAAACATCCTGAGGTACACAGAAAGGCTGTCGAAAATTACTCGCAAGAACATCCTGAGGTAAACAGAAAGGCGGTAGGGAAATATAGAAAAGAAAATCCGGAGGTAAATAAAGGGGCAGTCAAGAAATACAAAGATTCTCATCCTGGATCTCATCTACCGACAGTGCTTAGAAAAGGACCAATAATTGCTGAACGGACGGGAAAATCTTTGGATGAAATAAAGGCCTATCGTCTTAAAACTCCCTCTCTACTTGATGCCACAAGTGTTCTTACTGTGGAACGCGACTCTTCGAGGAGGAAGTTGGAAGAACACAGTGGTGCTGCGGACTAGGAAAATACAATGTTATGGAGATACATATAAATATATAATCTTATAACATATAAAGCCCCAGAGGTCACTCACTGACTGACATAAATTCTAACCCATAAGGAAGCCTCGGAGCGAAAAAACACAAGAGACCGTTTTTATTCCCCGTCCGAAGTAACTTGGGAAAAAATTATAAAACCAAAGTTTGTGCAACCGGAAGCCCGAAAAAACGAATTTTGTCTGACCGATTTTCATACCGGATATAAGGAAGCCTCGGAACGAAAAAACACAAGAGACCTTTTTTATTCCACGTCCAATGTGACTTGGGGAAAAATTATAAAACCAAAGCTTTGTGGAACCGGAAGCCCAAAAAACGAATTTCGTCTGACCGATTTTCATACCGGATATAAGGAAGCCTCGGAGCGAAAAAACACAAGAGACCTTTTTTATTCCCCGTCCGAAGTAACATGGGAAAAAATTATAAAACCAAAGGTTTGTGGAACCGGAAGCCCGAAAAAACGAATTTCGTCTGACCGATTTTCATACCGTATATAAGAGGGGAGCCTATCTCGAGAACGGTTAGCGCTATCGAGCTGGAAGTAATTTTAATCCAGTCGGCTCGCCTGACTAAATGTAAACCAATTATCGGTTGTTTGAAATTTACGAATATATATCTATAACATATAAAGCCCCAGAGGTTACTCACTGACTTGACTGACATAAATTCTAACCCATAAGGAAGCCTCGGAGCGAAAAAACACAAGAGACCTTTTTTATTCCCCGTCCGAAGTAACATGGGGAAAAATTATAAAACCAAAGGTTTGTGGAACCGGAAGCCCGAAAAAACGAATTTCGTCTGACCGATTTTCATACCGTATATAAGAGGGGAGCCTATCTCGAGAACGGTTAGCGCTATCGAGCTGGAAGTAATTTTAATCCAGTCGGCTCGCCTGACTAAATGTAAACCAATTATCGGTTGTTTGAAATTTACGAATATATATCTATAACATATAAAGCCCCAGAGGTCACTCACTGACTCACTGACTGACATAAATTCTAACCCATAAGGAAGCCTCGGAACGAAAAAACACAAGAGACCTTTTTTATTCCCCGTCCGAAGTAACTTGGGGAAAAATTATAAAACCAAAGGTTTGTGGAACCGGAAGCCCGAAAAAACGAATTTCGTCTGACCGATTTTCATACCGTATATAAGAGGGGAGCCTATCTCGAGAACGGTTAGTGCTATCGAGCTGGAAGTAATTTTAATCCAGTCGGCTCGCCTGACTAAATGTAAACCAATTATCGGTTGTTTGAAATTTACGAATATATATTGTAGCGTGACAGATGTATGCATAATATTGAATGGCAATTGATCATTAGAATAATGAAGTTATAATATTTAAATTTGGAAGAAAGCATTAAGTTTAATATAAATAGATTAATTCATAGCAACTGTGGAAAGAAATCATATCATAAAGAAAATACAAGTTCAAGTAAAAGGAGTTACTAGTGATGAGTCATCCAAAACCAGTCTCATAACCAAAGGTTTTCAAGGTATAACCCAGGAAGGTAAAAAAGTAAATAACAAAGCAGTACTGAATATGACCAAACCCACAACGAGTAAGAATAAATAGAAGAGAGACCCTAAAATAAGCCAAGATCAAACAATACAGGTGGTGTATTTCTGAAATAAAGAAGAAGATGGAGAAGATCCCAAGAAACCTGATGGCATCAAGAAGAAGATGGAGAAGATACCAGTCCCAGAAGGCAGGAGAAAAGAAGACTGATGAAAGAAGAAGAAGGCAGCATCCTGAAGAAGATGTCATGCTCTTATAAAAGACACTCAAATCCCTATATCCCCAAAATAAATATCTAAAAACAACAGTATAACGAAATAAAAACCACATGTATACAAATTTAAGAGAGAGAAGTGTATAAAGTAAAAGTTGCCTGTGAACTAAGATGAAACAATAATATAGTACCCATGGAACAAATCTCCATTGAAAAAACGCTAACCAATTTATTATGTTAATAAGACTATACGACCATTTAGCATTAACATGATATATAAGTGCAAAGTGAACCAGTGATAGTTTTGGGTATTATAAAAAATGAACCTTGTGTTTCATTCTTGGTAATCACAAACATTGAATGCAATGAAATATGCATTTTTCAATGATTTAAAATGTGTACTGTGACAATATGTTATTCATAAGACATGAATCTGTTTAAAATAACATTTTTGTTTTACATGAAAAAAGAAAAACAGATGTCATAGTGCTTTTTGAACGGTTAATACTATTTATTTGTTAATGACAGGGTGCAATTACCCAAAGACAATGTATAAAAGACGGTATAAAAACTGTAGAATCCTACTTATAATAATAGTTAGAAATAAGAATATAAATATAAGGTTTTTTTATGTATATAGTACAAGAATGTTGAAAAATGTTTTAAATATAAGGCTATTTGTTTGGGTCTGATACAACTAACATCAGAACTATAAAAATAGTTACTACTTGTAAATAGTCGAGAGTAATTAAGATGTTAGTTAGTAAAAAACCTTTTTAGTAAACCATATTTCCATGTTGGAAATGGGGATTTTGTTGCAAAATGTCTGACTTGAAGACAACCATTTATTTAAAAAAAATATTCTTTATTTTGTTTAACTATTATTTGTATTGTAACCAATACTAATTGTTTTAGTGTAATTTGAAAACATGTTTAATTTATAATACTATATGTAAAAGTCAGAGAGGGTATCACACATCATATATTGTTTGTAAAATATTTTGTAAGAAAAATTGTTAAAAAATCATAGGCCAAAAGAATGGAAACCAAACTTCATCAAAACAGAGAAATTGCTCATTTAAATGCAAATAAACAAAAGGGGTTTAGACAAAATAAACTTGAGATCAAGCCATATAATTGCACATACCATTTAGAGAGATTTTAATAAATTATATTCAGAATTATAAATAAAAATGAAAATGACTAAACTCAGAAATTTGGACATGGGAGTCATATATTCCAGAATAATGTTTCAGAATACAACTAATTCAATTAATTACCAGAAAATAAGGGAATATGAACCTTTTAATACAATATAGGATTATTAATATTAAATATAACTGATAAAATGGCTGAATTTATATAATGACAGGAAGTAAATTTTGATGTTTTGACTTTTCAGAGTATACCAAACTGAAAGTGAAATTACTATTTTTTGGACAGAAAACACTATAAAATGGCATTATTTAATCTGAAAATAACCAGAATGAACTGAAAGATTAATTTAAATCACATCTAGTGAATAAAATTGATAAATAACCCAAGTTTAGGTATTTATATAGTGAAATAGTAAAGTGTACACAGGATGTGAAAATATTTTTGAACAATGTTAAGGATAATATTATATAGGCTAAGAGTTTAATTAAAACTAAAGGAAACAGTTAGTTGATTATTGGTTTTTGAACGGATAACATAAACGAGAGTTTTGTGACGATCTAACCTATCTTAAAACGTTAAATATCAGTGGCGAACAGTACGTTACTGTAAAGTCGAGAGTGAATTATAAAATCCTTCCAGGACATATACATTGTGACAAAAACGATCGAGAAACACTAATTAACACTAAACAATACATTTCTACTGTGAAAAACACCACAAAACACCAGAAAACTGTATAACACATTAACCAAATTAGTGTCGGAATTGGGAAGAGTGTTTTGACTTATAATTACACAGACATACTAAATACAACCCAGAATCACTACACCAGTCACTACACAACATTTAACAAGAGATTTGCAGACACGAGAACAGGATAATTGCCAGAAAATACATTATTTGGAATGCAGCAGGAACGAGCAACATTTTGATCAACTTGACGGCGCCCATTTGCTTTGACGATCCCAGTGCCTTCTTCTTAGTTCAACTCAGCTGTTTGGTGAAAACAATTATTATATTTACAATTTATTATTCAATGTCTGTGTTTATTAATAACTATTAATTTGATTGTAACGTTATACTTTTTAAATATTAGCCCGATTTCTCTGACTTTGATAATAACTGGCTGTTTAAAGAACCCTATATAATTTTTATATCATATACTTGTAACTTTTTTCGATATCCTGAGAATCGATACTAATCGATAAGAGTCAATATTGCTATTACTTAATAAAACATTAATACTTTTCAATACTTAATAGTTCTTTATTTCTTCAATAATACTAATTACCAATAATATAATTCTAATTGATAATCTACAAGGACTTTACCACCCGTAAGTGAAGATAACCTAAAAAATAAAAAGGTAAACAAGTATCGATTGGTTTGAAGACAGTCTTATGAGTGGTGATAGCTTATTTAAAATATACTAAAACTTTAATAAAAATTTTCAGAAGAGCATTACACTGTTTAAAACTTCACAGCCCTATATTAATTAATTGATCCTAATTAATTAATTAATAAAATTAAAAATTTTTTTAATTATTATTTTTTTTTTATAAACATAATTTTTTTTAAATTTCCTTCAAAACAATAAATTTTGTTTTGAAACTTTCGGCGAAGCTGAACATATATATTCCTTCATCAACTTTACGCTACTCGACCGGTCTTGCTACCATTGGGACTCGACCAGCTGGGAAACTTAAGGAAGTGTTTCAGGCCAGTAAGACGTCGAGAGCCACACCAATTAAACATATTACATTACAACTTTATTTTATTTTATTACGAATTGGCTAGCCCAAACAGTGGGGCTTGATTACATCGGAGTCTCTAACATACTCCACAATAGTTTATCATCAACACAACACATCAATCCACAATTTTAAAAAATTATTACAAATTGGCGCCCAACGTGGGGCTTTAATTAGCGATTGGCCTTCCAACCAATACTTTCTGCCCAATCACTAGTTGGAGCTAGGCAACAGCTACAAAGTCAGAGAAAGATAATAAACAGGGAACAACGACAAACAAAATGGCAGGACTTACACGAGTGGAGATGATGGAGAAGATGTTGGAAATGATGAGGGGGATGATGAAAACGATGGACGAGAACATGGAAGAGGAAAGAAAGGATAGAAAGGAGTACAGACAAATCTTGAAGGAAGGTTTGAGTAAAATAAATAAAACTATCACATCCGGGAATGAGAAAATGGATGAGTGCCACAAGTCGACAATGGAGAAACTGGATGATCAAAATAAAATACTAGATGATATGAACAAGAAACTAGATGACGAGAATAAGGAAATGAGGGAGGACAGATTAAAAAGAGAGGAATTAAGAAAGGAGAAGACCGAAGAAATAAAATATGATAGCAAACCAGAACCAGAAGATGTACCAAATGATAAGACGCAGGAACAAGTAATGGTATTACCTGGAATTAAAACTAGCGGAAACAAGGAAAATATTAAACCAAGGAAAAGGAGAATATATCCAAGAAATGTAATAAAAACGAAGGAAGAGTTGGAGATGATGAAACATGGGTTAATTGATGGCAATAATATCCCAATTACCTATGACAAAGACATCATGAATTCTATGAATGATAGAAGGAGAATCGAAGTAATTTCAGAAATAATTTACCACAAGACAGTAGTCTACCAATGGGAAAGGACCAGAGGTAAACAGAATACCACATGTGGAACAGACCAATTTCAGCGCAAGACTGGACAATGTTTTTCAGAAAGATGGAAATGTGATATCGTACCAGACTGTAATGATGACACAGGTGAATCACCAGAATGTATTCCATTAGCGTGCCATCTAGGACAGTTCCAGGGTACGGTTAGACTAAAATATATTCCTTCAGAGTGGATATGTGATGGTAAACCAGCTTATGGTGTTTCAGATAAACAAATAATAAGTGATAACCCAGATGAAGATCCTCACAGATATTTGTCAGGGAACACAAAACATGGACCAGAGAAGTATTGGTGTATACAATATGATGATAGAGGGAACCAGCCCAGTAATTACGACGACCCTAATGACCCGCCGCGTAATAACCAGTTTGACGGTAGTTTTAACGGCGTTAGGAATAACAACCCCTATCCATACAATAGAAACAATTTATACCAACATAATAATGTCCCATACAGTCAGAGAAATCCATATCCCAACAATAATGATGACAGCCCTTACCCACTTAACCGAAATTACTATAATAATAACTTTAGTAATAACAATAATAACAGTAATAATAACCGAGTGTCGCGCCCTAGGGTAAATTTTATAAGAGCAACAGAGATGATGGACCCTGGTTGACACAAATACCACACGACATCAAGAAAAGGGACGGATCGTGATAACCGACTACGGCGAAAAACAATGTTGAAGGAGACGAAATAAATATCATTGAAAGGAAATGATACGAAGAATAAACATAGAAACAAAACTGGGTTTTATGAGTGAAGACTATGTAAGAAAATGAACATGACCAATAAAAATATGAGCAATGCAGTGACATAAAGAAAATCGTCCATCTTCCTGGGTATATAAAAGAAAAGAAAATTTATAAGGAAAGAAAAAGAGAAGATCAACTTATAAAAGTATAAATAATATGGGCCAGTGTAGAGTACAATATAACCCCATATGTTGTGGTAAATGATAAGCATAACAATACATATGAGTTGAAGGAAATCGTTTCAGGAAAAATCAAAGGAGTGTACAATCAAGCTTCTATGAAGAAATATTATGAAGAATGAGTTGTGAGTTTTAGGAATTTAGAATTTATATTTTTAAAAAATTTTAAAATAATGTAAGTACATCTTACAACCTAATATTTTGAGAACATTCTGGAGAATTAAAAGAAAAAGAATTTTTAATATTTTAAAATTCAAAAATAATGTAAGTACATCTTACAACCTAATATTTTGAAAAGAACATTCTGGAGAATTAAAAGAAAAAGAATTTTTAATAATTTATAAAAAAAATTCAAAAATAATGTAAGTACATCTTACAACCTAATATTTTGAAAAGAAAATTTTGGAGAATTATAAGAAGAAGGAATTTAGAATTTATTTATAAAAATTCGAAAATAATGTAAGTACATCTTACAACCTAATATTTTGAGAAGAACATTTTGGAGAATTAAAAGAAGAAGAATTTTTTAATTTAATATTTTAAAAAATTCTAAAATAATGTAAGTACATCTTACAACCTAATATTTTGAAAAGAACATTCTGGAGAATTATAAGAAGAAGGAATTTAGAATTTTGAATTTATTTTAAAAAAATTCAAAAATAATGTAAGTACATCTTACAACCTAATATTTTGAGAAGAACATTCTGGAGAATTAGAAGAAGAAGAATTTTTTAATGTAATTTTGAAAAAATTCTAAATTATGTAAGAACAACTTACAACCTAATAATTTGAAGAAAAAAACTTTATGGAAGAAAGAGAAAGAGAGAGAATTTTGTACTTATTAATTATAAAAATTTAAAATTGAGTAAGTACATCTTACTACAACCTGATAATTTAGAACAAAACTTTATGGAAGAAAGAGACAGAGAGAGAATTTTGAACTTAATTTTACAAAAAATTTAAAAATGAAGTAAGACCAACTTACTATAACTAAGTTTATGAGAAAACTTTATGGTAAATAATTAAGAAGAATTTGATTTTGGAAAAATACCAAAACATTCAGAAATAATAGTAAGATAACAGTACTATAAACATTTCTGAATGAAACAATTCTGGGAATAAATGAATTAAACAGAATTTGAATGTTGATAGAACGTCAGAACTTTGAAACAAGATAAGATCAACATATTACAAGGATTTATGAGAAATATTTTGCCATTAAATAAAAAAGAATAGTTTGAATTTTACATTAAAACTAACCAAGTTCCAAAAAATAATTATGTGTCAATTATGATTGAATTGAGAAGAAAATAAAGTGATCAATTCAGAAAAGAGAATTAACGTTAATCCAGAATAAATGCTAGACATTCACAATAGTATTTGAAGGAGTAGAGGAGAATAACAAAAAAGAGTGTAATATGCCAGAGAAGAAAAAAATTTGGGTGCAAAGAGACTAATTACCTATGAAACGATAATGAAAACAGTTAATTAAGAGCAAAGAAGAACAACTCATACCAAATATATGGAGAAGATGATTTTGAACCAATGATAATAATAAGACCTATATGAAATGCAAAGAGAATAAATACCACATGAAATATAATATAAATGAATTAATGCTAATGAATGCGAAGGCGGATTAATAACTTTCTAAGAGAAAGGAAAGAACCAAAATGTTTAAATAAAATGATCAATATAACAACCTGTATATCTAATGTAAAGATACAAAGTTTAAAAAATTTTAAATATAATACATTAAGACCATTCAAATAATGAATAAGAAAGACTATATATAAAGACCATGCTAATACTATGAGTAACCAGAAGAAAGTATAAAGAGAATTCAGATGAAGAAGAAAGAGAGTTACACTGTAAACAGTAACCAGAATTATTAAAAGAAAGGTTTTCAACCATAATTAAATTAAATATATCAGACAAGTTAAGAGTTTTGAAAAAATATATATGTAATGAGTATAATAATGATTATGAAGATTTATTAAGATAGAAAATGTGAGATAATCTGAGAGACTACGAAGTGGATATTTTTATTAGTCGAAAATGAGACTACTTTTTATTTATTTATTCGATGACTGACTGAAGATAATTCCAGCAGCATTATGTTTTTTTGAGCAGGGATGGATATGCCTCTGTACTCAATTTATAGAAGTGGTGTATGGCCAGCAGAGAAGTAGCGTACAGTGCCCCTCTGATCTGCCCCAGCCCACGTGATAGGGAATGTTAGGGAATTAATATCCCAAGGATACAACACGAAGTTGATATAGAAAGAAAATGTATTACAATAATAATATATCTCAGAAGACACTAACTATCCGAAAAGGATCAGTAGTAAGACAAGTAACCATATATATAAAATTAATTAAACTCTAATTATAAAAAAGTCGATATAAAAATGGAGAAGAAAATGAATTATAAGAAATGATGAAATTATCATAAGAAATTATTTCATCCATAAACATGTCTGAAATAATTACTTCTGGAGGAGAGCAATCTGTAGCGTTACAGATGTATGCATAATATTGAATGGCAATTGATCATTAGAATAATGAAGTTATAATATTTAAATTTGGAAGAAAGCATTAAGTTTAATATAAATAGATTAATTCATAGCAACTGTGGAAAGAAATCATTATCATAAAGAAAATACAAGTTCAAGTAAAAGGAGTTACTAGTGATGAGTCATTCAAAACCAGTCTCATAACCAAAGGTTTTCAAGGTATAACCCAGGAAGGTAAAAAAGTAAATAACAAAGCAGTACTGAATATGACCAAACCCACAACGAGTAAGAATAAATAGAAGAGAGACCCTAAAATAAGCCAAGATCAAACAATACAGGTGGTGTATTTCTGAAATAAAGAAGAAGATGGAGAAGATCCCAAGAAACCTGATGGCATCAAGAAGAAGATGGAGAAGATACCAGTCCCAGAAGGCAGGAGAAAAGAAGACTGATGAAAGAAGAAGAAGGCAGCATCCTGAAGAAGATGTCATGCTCTTATAAAAGACACCCAAATCCCTATATCCCCAAAATAAATATCTAAAAACAACAGTATAACGAAATAAAAACCACATGTATACAAATTTAAGAGAGAGAAGTGTATAAAGTAAAAGTTGCCTGTGAACTAAGATGAAACAATAATATAGTACCCATGGAACAAATCTCCATTGAAAAAACGCTAACCAATTTATTATGTTAATAAGACTATACGACCATTTAGCATTAACATGATATATAAGTGCAAAGTGAACCAGTGATAGTTTTGGGTATTATAAAAAATGAACCTTGTGTTTCATTCTTGGTAATCACAAACATTGAATGCAATGAAATATGCATTTTTCAATGATTTAAAATGTGTACTGTGACAATATGTTATTCATAAGACATGAATCTGTTTAAAATAACATTTTTGTTTTACATGAAAAAAGAAAAACAGATGTCATAGTGCTTTTTGAACGGTTAATACTATTTATTTGTTAATGACAGGGTGCAATTACCCAAAGACAATGTATAAAAGACGGTATAAAAACTGTAGAATCCTACTTATAATAATAGTTAGAAATAAGAATATAAATATAAGGTTTTTTTATGTATATAGTACAAGAATGTTGAAAAATGTTTTAAATATAAGGCTATTTGTTTGGGTCTGATACAACTAACATCAGAACTATAAAAATAGTTACTACTTGTAAATAGTCGAGAGTAATTAAGATGTTAGTTAGTAAAAAACCTTTTTAGTAAACCATATTTCCATGTTGGAAATGGGGATTTTGTTGCAAAATGTCTGACTTGAAGACAACCATTTATTTAAAAAAAATATTCTTTATTTTGTTTAACTATTATTTGTATTGTAACCAATACTAATTGTTTTAGTGTAATTTGAAAACATGTTTAATTTATAATACTATATGTAAAAGTCAGAGAGGGTATCACACATCATATATTGTTTGTAAAATATTTTGTAAGAAAAATTGTTAAAAAATCATAGGCCAAAAGAATGGAAACCAAACTTCATCAAAACAGAGAAATTGCTCATTTAAATGCAAATAAACAAAAGGGGTTTAGACAAAATAAACTTGAGATCAAGCCATATAATTGCACATACCATTTAGAGAGATTTTAATAAATTATATTCAGAATTATAAATAAAAATGAAAATGACTAAACTCAGAAATTTGGACATGGGAGTCATATATTCCAGAATAATGTTTCAGAATACAACTAATTCAATTAATTACCAGAAAATAAGGGAATATGAACCTTTTAATACAATATAGGATTATTAATATTAAATATAACTGATAAAATGGCTGAATTTATATAATGACAGGAAGTAAATTTTGATGTTTTGACTTTTCAGAGTATACCAAACTGAAAGTGAAATTACTATTTTTTGGACAGAAAACACTATAAAATGGCATTATTTAATCTGAAAATAACCAGAATGAACTGAAAGATTAATTTAAATCACATCTAGTGAATAAAATTGATAAATAACCCAAGTTTAGGTATTTATATAGTGAAATAGTAAAGTGTACACAGGATGTGAAAATATTTTTGAACAATGTTAAGGATAATATTATATAGGCTAAGAGTTTAATTAAAACTAAAGGAAACAGTTAGTTGATTATTGGTTTTTGAACGGATAACATAAACGAGAGTTTTGTGACGATCTAACCTATCTTAAAACGTTAAATATCAGTGGCGAACAGTACGTTACTGTAAAGTCGAGAGTGAATTATAAAATCCTTCCAGGACATATACATTGTGACAAAAACGATCGAGAAACACTAATTAACACTAAACAATACATTTCTACTGTGAAAAACACCACAAAACACCAGAAAACTGTATAACACATTAACCAAATTAGTGTCGGAATTGGGAAGAGTGTTTTGACTTATAATTACACAGACATACTAAATACAACCCAGAATCACTACACCAGTCACTACACAACATTTAACAAGAGATTTGCAGACACGAGAACAGGATAATTGCCAGAAAATACATTATTTGGAATGCAGCAGGAACGAGCAACATTTTGATCAACTTGACGGCGCCCATTTGCTTTGACGATCCCAGTGCCTTCTTCTTAGTTCAACTCAGCTGTTTGGTGAAAACAATTATTATATTTACAATTTATTATTCAATGTCTGTGTTTATTAATAACTATTAATTTGATTGTAACGTTATACTTTTTAAATATTAGCCCGATTTCTCTGACTTTGATAATAACTGGCTGTTTAAAGAACCCTATATAATTTTTATATCATATACTTGTAACTTTTTTCGATATCCTGAGAATCGATACTAATCGATAAGAGTCAATATTGCTATTACTTAATAAAACATTAATACTTTTCAATACTTAATAGTTCTTTATTTCTTCAATAATACTAATTACCAATAATATAATTCTAATTGATAATCTACAAGGACTTTACCACCCGTAAGTGAAGATAACCTAAAAAATAAAAAGGTAAACAAGTATCGATTGGTTTGAAGACAGTCTTATGAGTGGTGATAGCTTATTTAAAATATACTAAAACTTTAATAAAAATTTTCAGAAGAGCATTACACTGTTTAAAACTTCACAGCCCTATATTAATTAATTGATCCTAATTAATTAATTAATAAAATTAAAAATTTTTTTAATTATTATTTTTTTTTTATAAACATAATTTTTTTTAAATTTCCTTCAAAACAATAAATTTTGTTTTGAAACTTTCGGCGAAGCTGAACATATATATTCCTTCATCAACTTTACGCTACTCGACCGGTCTTGCTACCATTGGGACTCGACCAGCTGGGAAACTTAAGGAAGTGTTTCAGGCCAGTAAGACGTCGAGAGCCACACCAATTAAACATATTACATTACAACTTTATTTTATTTTATTACGAATTGGCTAGCCCAAACAGTGGGGCTTGATTACATCGGAGTCTCTAACATACTCCACAATAGTTTATCATCAACACAACACATCAATCCACAATTTTAAAAAATTATTACAATATCTATAACATATAAAGCCCCAGAGGTCACTCACTGACTCACTGACTGACATAAATTCTAACCCATAAGGAAGCCTCGGAGCGAAAAAACACAAGAGACCTTTTTTATTCCCCGTCCGAAGTGACTTGGGGAAAAATTATAAAACACAATTTAAAACAATATAAAACACGGCTTTGTGCAACCGGAAGCCCGAAAAAACGAATTTCGTCTGACCGATTTTCATACCGGATATAAGAGGGGAGTCGTCTGACCTATCTCGAGAACGGTTAGCTCTATCGAGCTGGGAGTAATTTTAATCCAGTCGGCTCGCCTGAGTAAATGTAAACCGATTATCGGTTGTTTGAAATTTACGAATCTATAACATATAAAGCCCCAGAGGTCACTCACTGACTGACTGACTCACTGACTGACATAAATTCTAACCCATAAGGAAGCCTCGGAGCGAAAAACACAAGAGACCTTTTTTATTCCCCGTCCGAAGTAACTTGGGGAGAAATTATAAAACCAAAGCTTTGTGCAACCGGAAGCCCGAAAAAACGAAATTCGTCTGACCGATTTTCATACCGGATATAGCCTAAGAGGGGAGCCTATCTCGAGAACGGTTATCGCTATCGCGCTGGGAGTAATTTCAACCCAGTCGGCTCGCCTGACTAACTTGGGGAAAAATTATAAAACCGAAGCCTTGTGCAACCGGAACCCCGAAAAAATGAATTTCGTCTGACCGATTTTCGTACCGGATATAAGGAAGCCTCGGAGCGAAAAAACACTAGAGACCTTTTTTATTCCCCGTCCGAAGTAACTTGGGAAAAAATTATAAAACCAAAGCTTTGTGCAACCGGAAGCCCGAAAAAACGAATTTCGTCTGACCGATTTTCATACCGGATATAAGGAAGCCTCGGAGCGAAAAAACACAAGAGACCTTTTTTATTCCCCGTCCGAAGTAACGTGGGGAAAAATTATAAAACCAAAGCTTTGTGCAACCGGAAGCCCGAAAAAACGAATTTCGTCTGACCGATTTTCATACCGGATATAAGGAAGCCTCGGAGCGAAAACACAAACACATCCTGAGGTACACAGAAAGGCTGTCGAAAATTACTCGTAAGAACATCCTGAGGTAAACAGAAAGTCGGTAGGGAAATATAGAAAAGAAAGTCCGGAGATAAATAAAGGGGCAGTCAAGAAATACAAAGATTCTCATCCTGGATCTCATCTACCGACAGTGCTTAGAAAAGGACCAATAAATTGCTGAACGGACGGGAAAATACAGTGTGATGGATTTTCCAATTCTTTCAGATAAAATTTATTCAGACAATCGGTACCTAAAACATCCGCGGAGGTATAACGACCTCTTCTCTTTTTGTGCCCTTTCGGTTCCCTTAGGCTATCACCACCCGAAAGGACTATCTTTTATGAAAATATTAGGTCGGATATACCATTTGGTGTATGATTTAAATTGCGGAGGCCGGAATAATAGTTTTCTTTTATGAATGTGCAAAAAGGGTTGTAATATGCACTCTGAATAATAATGTCAAAGAAATTAACGGTATAGTATTACAGGCCCTCGACGGGGAAATTCAAAATTTATATAGTTTCGACAGTGTAGCCGAGGAGGACGGAGCGGGAATAGATGTTGATGAGTCCCTATTACATCAGGCTCAAGGGAAAGGAATTCCAGGACACGTTCTCAGGCTTAAGGGAGGATCGGTTTGCATGGTGACGCAAAATTTAAATTTTGATCTCGGCTTAGTCAACGGCACAAAAGTAATTATCGTCGCAATTACTCGTCGACTTATCACATGCCAAAGAACAGTCTCTGACGAGCTTTTTGGCATCCCAAGAATAACTTTTAAATTTCCGATGTTCCCAAATAGTCCCATCGAAATGTACAGGCGGCAGTTTCCCCTCCAACTTTGTTACACGATAACGATCCACAAAAGTCAAGGGCAAACCATAGATTTCGTGGGATTAGATTTACGGTCCGACCCTTTTACCCACGGGCAAATTTACGTCGCGCTTAGCCGGGTAAGATCTACGAAAAGTATTCACTTACTTGTTCCTCGCGACCGGGTTATAGATGGCGTTCCTCACACAAGAAACATAGTGTATAAAGAACTATTATAAATAATGTATTCTCGGTAATAAGCTTTCCACCCTGTAAATATGTAATATAATAATGTTTAAGTTGTGTAATATTGAAGTTTGCATGTTAAAATAAGTGATTGTAAAAATTCAGATATTGTAAATAAATAAAAGGCATTACCGAGAATACATTGTCTCCTGGGATAGGTTCGTTCGGAGGCCGTTGTAAATATGTACATAGCTCCCCCGACATTCGTCGGATCGGGGCGTCCACCGAGGGGGTCTGGGGGCGACCCCCCCCCCAGTGAGCGGCGAAGCCGCGAGTACAATTAAATAAAGACCCAACAGAAAAATATCTTAAACAAACAATGAAACTAATAAAAACAGCAAAATACATTTTCAACAATAAAAATACAGACATATATATAAATAATAATCCAGAACCACCTAAAATGAAGAGCCTAATAAAAATACACAAATTAAACAACCCATTACGACCATTAATCAACTTCAAAAAAGCACCTACATACAAAATAGCAAAAATAATAGCACAAAAACTAAAAAAATAACCATCTAACAAATAATTATCACAACATAAAAAATACGTACGAATTAATAGACAAACTAAAAGTAATAAATATAGATGAAAACACATATTTCACATCATATGACATCACAAATATGTTCACCAACGTCCCAGTAGATGAAACAATAGACATAATAATAAACAAACTTAAAGAACAAAATGAAGACACACAATATATAACTGAAATAAAAATAGCCTCCAACTAATACTAAAACAAAATTAGTTTGAATTTAGTAGAAAAATTTATCAACAGCAAGAAGGTTTAGCAATGCTATCTCCATTATCTAGCATAATAGCAGAAATATTCTTACAACACATAGAACCAAAATACAAAATATTATAAATTTATTTGATCCAAATGGCATATGGTTAAGATATGTAGATGATGGGCTATATGTATCAAATAACAAAAACACAAATGCAGAGAACATATTAAAACAAATCAATAACATACATCCAAAAATACAATTCATAGAAGAAAAAGAAAATCACTACAAAATCAACTATTTAGACATAACCATCACAAGATACAATAACCACCTACAAAATGCAATATACAGAAAACCAACTTCCACTAACATCATTATACCTAACCATTCTGACCACCCACCATAACATAAAATGGCAGCATTCTATTCACTATTTAACAGAATGTACAAAATACCCCAACAAACAAGAAACAGACAAAGAAAGAAATATAATATACCAAATTCCTTGTAAAAATGGATGTAAAAACATTGTAAACAAAATAGAAAATAAAATAAAATAAAAACTGAACAATTAAGAATTAATCAAAATGAACAACACATAAATAATAACAACAATAAAAAATGGGCCACATTCACATACATAAATAATAAAATGACGAAGCTAACAAAAATATTTAAAAACACATACATTAAAATAGCATACAAAACTAATAAAAGAATTTACAAAAACTAAATAACCCACACAACAAAGATAATACAACAACCAATGGTATATACAAAATTGAATGCCAAGATTGCAATAAATGTTACATAGGACAAACAAAAAACAGCTGAAAAAACGTTATTTTGAACACCTGAATGCATACAATAAACTAGAAATATATAAATGTAATTTAGCCACATATGCAATAAACACTGGACATGAATTCCCAGACATAACCAACATGACACTAATAAAACACATACCACACAAAGGGACCATAATGAACATTTGGGAAAATTTACAAATATACAAACATAAAACACAAAACAAACTACTACCTGAACAAATACAAATCAATACAAAACATGACACAATTTTCAAAGCACTCAACATAGAAAATACACAAAATACTAATATATATACACCACAATCACACACAATAATACCAATTTAAAGCACCAGAAGGCAACAGGAAGCCACAATAACAACCAACCAACACACATGTACTTCACCAGACACAAAATCCGGAAGGCTGAGGATGGGTACAAAATGGTACCCGAAACATTTTCCTAATAAGGAAAGAAATATCTTGAGGTAAATTCAAGCAAACAACAGGAAACCAAAGCAACAACCAGCCAACACACAAATACCTCACAAATTTCAAAATCAGGAAGGCTGAAGATGGGAACACAAGGCTTCCCGAAACATTTTCGAAATAGGGAGAAAACATTTTGAGGTAAAGATCATTATAAAATATATATTATATACATCAAGAAACGGACTGTAGCAGAAAGTGTTTGAATATATAGCCTATATATATATATATATATATATATATATAATATATATATATATATCACGGGAGATATAGCGAAAAGGTTTATCACACGCGCACAAATTCACACATAAAGTACATGACATAAAAGAGCAAAATTTTATAAATAGTTTGGTATAACCAACGTCCTTATCCAACACTAAATACAAAACTTACAGCTAATTCACAAAAAATTGAATAAATCCATTTTAAACATGTTAATGTTCGTCATCCATGCTCAGATACGCTTAATACAGCTCATCATCCTGTGTTTTGTTGCAGGATTAAACCCACCAAGTGTAAAAAAATTTGTTTACATGGAAAACAAATTTTTTTTTCTCTCTTTCTAATCTAAATGAAATATCCTTCTTCTAATAGTAATCAAAATAATAACATAATAAATCCAAAATCAAAATAAATAAATAACTTCTTTCAAAACAACATTCCTCAAATGTCACTTTGACAGCAATAATATAAACATATACATGTGGTTGAATTTGACCTATATTCTCAAACACAGATAAGCTTATCAACAGTTCTGACGTCATTCTGAAAATTGAAATGTATACACAGTTCCATCCAGAACATTTATCCTGACATCCTAGCAATTATTCTGTACGTTACATATTTTTCACATAATTCTTTTAAAACATTCATACCACCTGTACCCTGGCATAATAGGTACAACTATCTTTGACATAATACTTTCTTAAGGATGATGCATGGAATTTCCCTATCACACGGTTAGTATTAGGGTTTGTGACAATGTATGTGTTTTTACCCACTTGCTCCGATAAAATATATGGACCATTGTATAACCTAAAGAATTTGGCTGCGGTGTTATCCTCCCTGTGCCCTACATTCAAAGCCCGCAGGAGTACCCTCTCGCCAGTTTTGAAAGTTACCAGCTTGTGATCAGCATTAAATTTCTCAGTCCGTTCTTCGGCACATTTCTTAATGCGTCTCCTGGCTTCTATCCGCTCCACCTCATTTGGAATAGGCAAATTCTGCGTTACAATCCTCCTGATGCACCCATCCCAGACATGTTTGGGCATTTCTCCGGTTTGCAACTCGTTAGGCGTAAATCTTGTCGTGTCATTGTAATTCCCGTTGATGGACGCCTCGAAAAACTCGAGATAATCCGGCCACCTACTTTGGTTGGTATTACAATAAGTACGAAACAGTCGACCTAGCTCCCTGTTGACCCTTTCGGCGAGGTTGCCTTGCGGCCTCCGGATCGCTGTCAACATCGTCTGGATATTGTGCTTTTCCAATTCGGACTGCCACTTCCTATTGGTGAATTGCTTACCCTGGTCAGATAGAATTTTTTTCACATGCCCATATTTTGGGATGTATTTATTTAATATTACATTTAATACAGCCGTCGAGGTGGGTCGTCCAATTGCATACAAACTTACGTGTTTAGAGAACGCATCCGTGCATACTACCAGATTCTTCATACCCCTCGATGCACGTGGTAGCGGACCTAAAAAATCAATACACAATAGATCGTTTTTGTTTTTAGTAATGATATTCCCCATTTCCACATAGGTATGTTGATTTGGGTACTTCGCTGTTTGGCATATGTGACAGGTACGCAAAATAGATTTAACCTTCCGAGCCATATTCAACCACACAAAGTCTTCACGCATGTATAAATACCATTTATACGCTCCCGCGTGAGCAAGACTCTCATGGCAAGCCCAAGTTAAATCTTCAACCAGTTCATCCGGTACCATAATTTTCCACTGCCCGTCAATGATCTTATACAGCACATTCTTGTCGATCTTATATTTCTGGTTGTCTTGAATTCTAATCTCGTCACTGACTTTTTTTAACTTTGCATCCCGCTGCTGTTCAACATTTACACATTTTAATCTATTTTGTAACTCATTAGGTAATGTATATTTAATTGCCAGAATTTTTATAATCGATTCATGTGTATTTAAACTATTATTTAATTGTTTCTGCTGGTCAGCTGTTACCTTCCTACCAGTTGCCTGTCCGTTACTCGCTATCTTATCTTCGAGATTAAACACTGGCTTCTGTAGACTAACATTCTGCTCGCATTGATTTATATTACTCTGCGTATGACCCAAATTTATAATATGAAGTTTATTTTGAACCACGCATGTCAGTGTTTTATTAGTAAAATCGATTGTGGCATGTAATTTTCTTAGTGTCAGTGCCTAATATAACATCATAAACTAGATTCTTAATTATAAGAACTGGTTCTTCCATTTCTATACCTTGTAAAAATATTGTGATAAGTGCCTGCTTACAAATAGTTTGTGTATCACAGGTCGCTGTCGACACCAATGTATTATTTACAGGTAAGATCGGTGTTTTCTTAAATTGGTGCTTATGTTTGTTAATAAACTTTTCATTAATTAGGGATACTTGTGCCCCACTATCGAATAATACATTTCCAACACAACCATTAATTTTCGCGCTCACAACAATGTCATTATCATCCTTAATCCTAGTATTTTCTATACATTCATCAACACAATTATTATAAATATCAATTCATTCCAAATATCTACAGGGTATAGGCCAGATGCAATGTATACTTTATTACCACTATTATTGCTAAGACATAATTTCTGATACTGCCGTTTGTATATTTTACTTGTACAGGGTGGGGCGTGGGAACTTCCTTTTTTGACAATGGCGTGGTGAAGTTATTTGGGGGTCGCAGAGTGGTGGGGAGGTCTCAATTGAAGAGGCAGGGTGGGAGGTTTGTGTCCCCACCCGTTTCAGTCGCAACAATGCTTTGGTCGAGGTAGCATCCCGCTTTTGCCGTAGAGGCGTATTTTTCTAACAGCCGCTCGGTCATCGCGGTGCAACGTGCCTTTCGTCGTCACTTCGAAATTCCCCCACGAGGCCATGTTCCTGATCGGAAATAGATTTTATTGTGGGTAGATGCCTTCAGGGAAACGGGGAATGTGTCCAAAAGAAAGAGAGGACCTCCGAGGAACGTTACAACACCTGAAAATATCGAACGAGTTCGTTTGCCTATGCTGCGGTCTCCGAAGCGCTCTGCACGTAAACATGCAGTTGCCCTTGGCGTGTCGGCACGTTCTATTCGTCGAATTCTTCACGATGACCTCCATTTGCACCCATACAAAATGGTTGTGACCCAACAACTGATAGAACGTGATTATGTAAACCGACAAACATCATGTGAGCAGCTGGTTGACACCTTACCCAATGACGCACTTGTGTTCTTCTCTGACGAGGCACATTTCCACCTTAGTGGCTGTGTTAACAAACAGAATATGCAGTACTGGAGTGAAACAAATCCCAGGGAACTTCATGAGAGGCCCCTTCATTCGGATCGTGTCACGGTATGGTGTGCAATTTCAAGAGTAGGGATCATTGGCCCTTACTTTTTTCAAGAAAACGGTGGTGCTGTTTCCGTGAATTCAGACCGTTATTTGACAATGATCCACGAGTTTTTTTTTGCCTGCTCTCGAAGCAATGGAACTGGATAATGTGTGGTTTCAGCAAGATGGGGCCACAGCCCACACAGCCAGGGTTTCAATGGATTGTTTGAGAGAAGCCTTCCCCGGGTGGCTGATCTCCCTGAGAGGGGACGTAAACTGACCTGCGCGTTCGTCTGATTTAGCCCCCTGTGATTATTTCCTGTGGGGTATCTCAAATCCCTGGTTTATAACGATCGTCCACACACCCTGGAACACCAACAGAACAATATACCGGTCCACATGCTTGAAAGAGTGGTCCGAAACTTCCGAATTCGACTGAATCAGTGTATTGACAATGGAGGGCGACAATTAAAAGATATTCTTTTTAAAACAGTGTAAAAATCAAATCTCCCATGTTGTGTGACAGGTGAAAAATAAGAATAACGAGTTTTGAAACGTGTACAGTTTTTTATTTCATTTTCAAAAAAGGAAGTTCCCACGCCCCACCCTGTATTTCTATTTTTATTTTTATTTATATTATTGAATTTATCGCACGGACCCACGCCGTGCAACCTTACTCGTTTTTTGGCTGCTCTTCGCTTGCATTTGTCTCGGTAATTGCCGATACGTTGCTTTGATTGAATCTTTGGACATTTGGTTTGTTTTTAAACTGTTGTTGTTTTTGTTGTTGCTGTTGCGGCTGAAATTGTTTACGAGCTGTTTCATTATTATTATTACCACTACTTTGGCTATCGACATTATCCCATTTAGTTAATGATAGGAGTAATTCCTCTAAGGATTTTACTCCTTGCGTAATGACCGCGATTTGAATTCCGCGTCCAAAATGGTGAGCCAATTTGTTTACCATCTCTGGTTCTGACATTTCATGTTCCAGATATTTCGCTCGAGATATCAGCTGAATTAAACAGTTTTCTTTTGATCCTTTTAAGGTTGAATATTTGCCAAATTCCAGCTGTACACGGATCTTTCTCTGTATTTCGCTGTTCCAGTATCTAGCCCTAAAGTGTTGCACCAGATCTTGATATGTACCTACCTTATCCTGTATGATGGTGAACCATTCAGCTGCGGCACCTTTTAATCTTCTTACTACATAGTTTACCTTATCCATTTCGCTCAGGCTGTCACCTATCGCTTCCATATCTCACTCGCAAATTTTGAGAAAATGGAGGGGATTCTCAGCGTCTCTACCGTAAAATTTCAATTGCGAATTGGTTTTATCCAGAGTTCTATAAATATATGTAGTCTGGTTCGCTGGTGTCGAGGTACTCTGGAGTCGGATCAGCTGTTGTTTTAACTCATGTATCCGCTGATCTTGCTCTGTTACGCGTTCACTTACCATCGACGTATGATGAATCACTCTTTCCTCTATTCCACTGATCTTTCCATCACATTCGCTGATGCGAGAGTTATTCGCTTCTAGTGCTGTCTCAATATTACTGCAAATTAATTCGACCTTCTCGCCGACATGTTTTTCCGTCGATTCTAATAGCTGTATACTCTGTTTCGCCTGATCATGAACAGCAGTAAAAATTCTTTAATTTTCGTCATGCAGTGACTTATTCCGTTTTGCTGCTTCTTCCGACATTTTCTGCATAGTGGTTTTATTTTCTTCTGACATTTTCTGCATATTGGCTACTAATGCCGTTAATGTAGTCTGTAATTCGAGTGATTTGGCCATATTGATAATTATGTTATACATTTAAACAAATATTATAGTTCTTATTTATCAAAACGGCACTATTATTAACTCTTATTATTACGGAATAATGTTCAGTTTATATGTTGTATACTGTTACAGTCTAGTATCGCAATCAAATGTTCACAAACTTAACCTAACACAAATACAAATAATAATTCAACCTCCAAATAAACACAATTACTAATATTGTTCAAATATCTGCCAACAGAGAATATTCAAAGTTTTATATACACTCCCTGATTACAAATAGAACAACACACACAAAATAGTTCAAATGAATTTAGTCTTTACACAAATCAAAATAACATTACTAAATTACTACAAAATCGTGCCACACGTTGGCAGGCGCCAAATATGCAACGTTACAGATTACTATTTTCGCATAGGATATAGTGTGTGTGAAGAAAATTACAAACAAGTCTATATTGGAGGTAATGAAGAATTATTTATTACACACAAGAAATGATAGTTTATACTATGCATATTAAATTACATAAATGTCATGCATTTTATATTTTGAATAAAGTTTAGATAGTTCGATTTTAGATCGATTTTACTTGTTAGATGATATTCGTAACACTTGGTGAGACGTCTTCCTGCGTGCGTGTCCTCCTCCTGGCGTCCTCTTGGTTGGCGGGTTGCTCCAGCGGCGATTCCACTGCGCGTCTCGCTGACGATTCCGTCGAACTGCTAACACCAAATAGATTTCACACACCAATTGTCACTCTCACAAATATTAGCGTTTTCGCTCGCAAAAAGATATTATTAATTTTAGAATGTTACTGGTTATTCTATCTCAGGGTTATGTGAGTAATTATTTAAAAGCGGTGTATTGAGCTTACACCTTCCGGCAAAGCTTGAAGTGTTCAGTAACTCCCTATGAGGATATCTTGCACTAACGCGAAAAAGCACTTTATATAATAGTAATAATTATACTGGGGTAGTTAACCAGCTTGGTTCTTTCCGAAAAGCTCGCAAAGAGTTCCAAGTTTTATTGTATTTTTTAGATTTCTATAAGTCCATACGAGAAAAACTCGTAGACGGACACACGTTCACAAGGCGGATGCTATCGACGAACTGTGCCGATGCGTGCCCCACAGAGTACGAATATTAATGAAATTAGTGGTTTCTGATTGGTCAATCAGCAGTCATATGGCTGATGGAAACAAAAGATAGTTGGGTTACATGAAAATCTTTGTATAAATTAGCAAGAGCTTACATAGATTTTATCTATAATTTTTATTACTCTCTCATAGATAAGGGCGAAAAGTTGAGTTTTCTTTATTAAAAAAAATACATTTAACACGTAATTTAAGACAACAGAGTATATAGAAAATGTACCTATTTCCCTAACTAATTCACTGTTAAAGTTTCAAGTCAATGGGTTAATTTACACGGGAGATATAGCGAAAAGGTTTATCACACGCGCACAAATTCACACATAAAGTACATGACATAAAAGAGGAAAATTTTATAAATAGTTTGGTATAACCAACGTCCTTATCCAACACTAAATACAAAACTTACAGCTAATTGACAAAAAATTGAATAAATCCATTTTAAACATGTTAATGTTCGTCATCCATGCTCAGATACGCTTAATACAGCTCATCATCCTGTGTTTTGTTGCAGTATATATATACACACACACACACACACACACATATATATATTTTATATTTATAATATAAAATATATATATATAACATGTCGATATTATTGATTCATTTCATGAAGGTAATGAACAGTTCAACCTTGATTCACATGGGATACAGGATTACAGTATCCTATTAGAACTGGATGTGTTACGACGAGGGGATTTCAGATTATCAGCTGATAAAGAGTTTTATGGCGTTGTAATTTTATGAGAGAGATGGGTCGAGTGTGTGCTGTTGTGTGTGCGTGTGTGTGTGTGAGTGAGAGAGAGAGAGATGATAAATACTGATACACGTGCTTGTATGTTGTAAGTTGCTTTGACATGAGAGCGATTTGGAAACATCCCCATCAAGGATGTGTCAGAACCATTCTTACGGGTAAACACTATATTCAGACTGATTCCATCATAACATTTTTTTACTATCGAAGCAGTCCAAATAGAGGGTTTACCCATAAGAAATCACCCATTGCTTAGAGATTTTAAAGAAAAGAACCGTTCTTCTAATAATAGACTGTCTAGACCTATATAGTTATTCAGATTTGAATGACAATTTTATGAAATGCTAGATAAATGGACACAAGAAGGACATTTCTGTGTGTCAAAGACATCAAAATTTAAGGAATACAATGTTTGATGATCAGCTCAACAACCAGTCTTGAGATAATAGCATTTGAAAGGAAATAGGACAGTAACTTACATGGCTAGTATAGTAGGTAATATTGCTGTCAGCCATAATAATATGAGAATAACCTGTTTTAATCAAACTGATTATATTGAAAATGAATGTAAATAATATATATTAACGTAGTTTAAAACAATATTATGCGTTTTCACTGTTATCTGCCGTACTTGACAAGACTAAAAAATGTAAGTACACAGAAGTGGTATACTGAAGTAAATATACTGTAATAATATTACTGTGAATAGTTACAGTACAGATTCCACACATTCTTGTTGGAAAAATACGTGGTCAAGCTTTTAATTCTATTCATGAACTTGTATCCATGCAAAAAATTCTTACAGAGTGGCCTACCCAGATGTCCGTAGTCTGGCCCTAATTTCAGCAGTTCCAGAATTTGATTAGAGAAAGCTGTTCTGGAGAAAAAATTGCTTGTGTGATAGTATATGTACATCATGGTTTTCCTTTTTTTTCACACAGTTCAATCACTGTCATACTACTATAAATTAACAATGCTTGAGTAGATGTTAAAATTTAATATTTTAAAATTACAACTTAATATGTGAAGTGATATATTTTCTGTAAGAGGAGGAGAGCTGTGGTCTCTTAAGCTCTGCCATAATTCTCACTTATTTTTTTTATTTCAAAAAAATAAAAAACCTGGGTATGAACGTATACAACGTAGGTTTCCATATTTCTGTACGTAATCAGGGAATTCATGGAACTTCCATTACAGTTTTTCCTTGACATTATTATTTGCCTCAGGTTTTTCATGATGATTCCAGATAAGTGATATTTAGAAGTACACTAAATAGCTATAACTTATAGTTTTGTTTAAAATAACTTTAACCAAGGGTTGACATTTTATTCTGTTAACTTAGGCTGGTTATCTACAATATTGAAGGAGCTGCTTACAACCTCACCTTGATAGCATTCATTCCTAAGTTTGCTTGAATTGTGCACATTATTTCAGTATACTTTACTCTGAAAGTGAAATTGAATTTGAAAAGCACATGACAGTGTTCCTGACAACTACAGAAAAGACCAGAATTAATATCAAATTAATAAAAACTGACAAGATCTACACTGGCAATCATCCAGTAACTAAGATCACAATATAAATGAAAATAACAATAGTATTTGCAGTGTTAAAGGACTTAAAAGAAGGGTTACCTACTGCCAGCTCTCTAAGATATTTTTAAAAGATTCTAAAAACTGGAAACAAATATATAAGCTCCATCACAGATTTCTTTAACACCAGTACATATTTCATTTTGATGTTCCACCAGTAAGTATGGTTCACCAATAAAAAAACATTATTTTGTTTTGAGTTCACAAGGTAGTGACTGTTCTAGATTGTGATGACCTGAACTTGCTTTAAATAATAAATTTGTGTTAATGGTTATAATCACAAACAGAAATTAATCTGTTGCGTACCACTATGTGATTGGGAATTTTCTACATAGTGGCGTGCAACAGCTTAATGTAGAAGGTTTAGAAGGTTTACTTTAAGGATTTTTTTATTTGTAAGAACCAAAGGAGTTTTTCTTTTAAAGGATGAATGAAGTAATGACTAATAGTGATTTTCATAAATCACTAAATAATAAACAATTAAATTATTTAAACTACTTTATTATCACATTTCATATTTCACTTGAACACAAAAGAGTATTATATCTAGTTGCATACGTATATGTAGGCTTAAAACACCTTAATCATATTTTTGTAGTAAATATATAATTTCATGTAAGGTAACTTAAGCTTTTCAGCTAACAAAAAAAAGAAACTAAAATTCTACTTGGTAAAAACAGGAAATCGTATTGAAAAATAATGAAAATAAACTAAAAACGCAGTAACTAATAATGAGGTAACTTAAAAGCATACACAAATGAAAAATTTAGGTTTATAAAAGTTATTGGTATTCACAATAATACTGTATTCATAATACTAAAAAATAAAATATATAATCTACAAATTACATATATAGTATCTTATACATACTGTATTGTATTTTATGCAAACCTGGAGTATTATACACAAAATCCGCAGTTATTTCTTTGCAGGCAAGATTTTATACAGTTAAAGTCTCACATCACGTGTTTCATTGTCGCTACAGCTCACAATGTTGAATGTGGCCGTTTAACAATCAGTAATCAACCATCAGAAATATAAGATTGTTTCACAGTCTCACACGGTCAGTACCTCTGGTGGTATAAACCATCACATATCAACATATTAGGTTTTATTTTAACTTTATCTTCCAGATGTAACTAATAATAAGAAAATTATAAGATATAATCGTTAAATGTGAATAATCGCTCTCACTCACTCTCTCTTTCTCTCTCCCCCTCTTTCTCATTTTTCTGTATTAATAGTTGCATGTTACTGTAAGCACCTTTTAATTTTTATATCATTTTCTAAAAACTACGAAAACTACATATATTTTTTGATAGTTTATGTGTCTTGTTTGATTGTACTGTACATGTATAAAATAGTAAAAAATGTAGTATTTAGAGAAACGTACAATTTTACAAATAAATTCATCTCCCAGACTTCTTACAAAAAGCCTCTGTTCATAAATTCATCAGTTAGGTTCCTGACACACTGGCGGAACTTTGGTGTGAACATGGCCTCCATAATAGCATCCTGGAACTTTTTACTCATCATGGTGTCGTTGTTGAACACATTGAAGTCTATTTCGACATCCTGATACGTCACCACTGGTAACAACATGTTGGTAATCAAATAACCGAACAACGAGTAATCATTGATTTCTAGCCTAATCTGGTCTAGAGTTATTTCCGGTGCTGACGGTGAGAATTTCTGCATGGTCTTCACCAGCGACGCATGGTACATTTCCATGAACTCGTCAAAATATGTTTGCGTCAGTCCCGGGGCTGAGCTACTGTACAAGAACGTTAACAAATCCAATGCCGGCGAAGCGTATCGTGAGCCTTGCAGATCGATGAACATTACGTCTTGAACTATTGCGTCATTAGAATAGTGGTACAGTATATTGTTGTTCCAGCAATCACCATGACAAATCACTGATAACGGTTCTTTAGGTGTCATTAATGGCTTCATGGTTTTGTACACGTTGTTCTTTATGTTCTCTAGTTTTTGAATAACGCCTTCGTAATTCCTGCCTGCGGACTCCGGATGTCTTAAACACTTCAATGCCATGCTAATAGAATTCTCAATCGACGCGTAGAATATGGACGCAGGATCGTCACTCAATGCGATTTCCTGTACTTTGGAACGCATAGTTTTAAACCGTTGCGGATCAGAATGTTTCATAGACAGTGATACACCGTGAAATCTTCCCAGCGCCTGAAATGAAAAAAAAAATCAAAAAATAAACTTTAGGATTTAATGAAAGTATTCAAATAATCAGATATAATTATTAAAAAATGTTGCTTAAGTTAAACATTTATGACGTTTAAAGATCAGAGATTTTACCGTTTATTAAAATGGCTTTATTTTATTATTCAACAATGTTCTTACTACAATAAAATAATGAAAGGTAAATTAGTTAATTTAATTAATTTACCTTTTAATTTTTGATCATGATAATTTTAAGATTTTATTCATAACAGCTGCACAAATTCCTAGTTTGTGTTAGCAAATATTAGGCCTACGTATGAGAAAGTCTATGTAGGGTATGTTCATATAAGAAAAAAATAATTTTTTAAAGTTCAAATTCATTTGTACATTTACTTCGATGTAATTAAATAATTATTGTAACTGGAAAATACAGTATTTTATACCTGATGGTACCCATGTTAATGCGTCTTTCGTTTTGAGAATATTTTTATGTTATGACGTATAAAAACACCTTTTATCATCACTTCGTCACATATTGTTAACAAGTGTTATCGTTGACAGGCCTACTTATGTTCGGTCTCCTTGATTTCGAAAAAGAGACTAGTGCTTCTTTATTCCACTTATCTTTATTTTATTTTATTGTTATTAAAGTTTTTGTTACAATGATTAGAGAAGTACATGTACGGATATAACCAAAATCTATATGAATGTGGTACAATATGCTGTAACATATAATGTGGTAATATAATCTGTAACGAGGTCAATATGTTTGTGAAACATTATCGGTACCAAATGGTTTTGGTACTTTCAAGTCAAATGGTGTCCGTGATGAAAGAATAAAACGGATAAATTTACCTTGAGAGTGATACTGCATTCGGCAAACGGTAGTCCGTGCTTACGGTCAGCCATCACGAAATTGTCTTCTTGCAAATGACGTATAAGCAGGAGTTCGGGCGAGCTGTGGTAGCAGGAGGTGAACGGCAGGAAGAGCCTGTCGCCGCCACAGAACGCCACCATCGTCGGTAGCACCTGTTGATAGAACGCTACTTCGTTACGGAAAACTACGTCACAGCGGAAAAGGATGCGATGTGCCTCGTTCTGCGGCACGCGTTTCATGATCAAGAGACGTGTGAATGGTTCGCCTGAAAACAAACAGAATAAACATACCGTTAATGATAAATGAGCTATAACAAGGTATTACGTTCATATAACTTCCACGTTATTTGAATATAAATATATTAATTAGCATTCCACAATGGAGTGAATGTAGGCTTACCTATAAAACGAGCATAAGACCTTATTGTGAATAAGGTGAATTAACAGCAGAAATCGTTTATAGCAATAAGGATGTATCGCTTGCAACTTCTAGATCCTGGTAATTTATCGTTATAAACGATTTACTATAAACCAATTTTTTGTTAACTTGTTTATAACCTTAATGTGCTCTAGTTAGCTGTGTTAATTGTGTGTGTGTGTGTGTGTGTGTGTGTGTGTTTTGGTGTGTGTGTGTGTGTGTGTGTGTGTGTGTGTGTGTGTGTGTGTGTGTGTGTGTGTGTGTGTGTGTGTGGAGGAGGAGGAGGAGAGGAGGAGGAGGAGGAGGAGGAGGAGGAGGAGGAGGAGGAGGAGGAGGAGGAGGAGGAGGAGGAGGAGGAGGAGGAGGAGGAGGAGGAGGAGGAGGGGTGAGAGCGAGAAAAAAAATGATTTTTCCATTACCAAAGGGATCCTTATTAAAACATCGTAAGTTTTGTTGCAAAGCGAAGAAACGATCTTTTAAATAAAATTTTTTTTGAGTATGTGTAAGTTGTCGTTTTTGATGGTCAAGGCTATCATACACTGTGGTTTGATGAAATGTATAAGTAAAAAATATACGTTTTGAAAGTATCATTTGTTCAGCGAAATTTAATGGCTTTTTAGATAGCCAGTCAAAAAACTTTCTGGATATGGTCACATATTTTAAATTCTTGGATTTCGTTGTCCATGACGTGTCCGTTACTTAACTAAATATCACTATAATATTGACGACTCGGAACACAAAGTTTTTTTTATAAGTAAAAACGTAAAGTTTTACCTTACAGCCTAAACCGGCTTTCACCTATAGAAGGCTTCATGAAGCCTTCTATAGGTGAAAGCCGGTTTAGGCTGTAAGGTAAAACTTTACGTTTTTACTTATAAAAAAACTTTGTGTTCCGAGTCGTCAATATTATAGTGATATTTACATATTTTAAGTTTAATTTTAATGGCTTTTGAATCAGTTTGCATCTTACTGACTTGCATTTTTAACGGTGAAAATTGCAATGCACTGTATCACTTAAACTTTTTTAATACTAGGATATCTCTACAAATGGACGTCTATATTAAGAATACACATTCTCAGTTAAGTACATATTCTCAATCAATATGATTTTTTGTTAAGAAACGAATATTATGCGTTAAGAATCGAGTTTGATATACGTAGCTCTAATTATTGTAATAGTTTTTTTTGTAGATCGTAGATTTGAATGTAATAAAAAAATGCCTTCACAAATGTCTCACGCTCTGCACAAATTACACGAGCGTTACTGGAGTAATTGAAACTTTGGAGAAGCTAAACAACAACTATTTTGCAAAATGGTCTGTTCGAGCACTCCCAACGCGTATTTTTATGTTTATGTAAATTTCACAAACGTATATGCACACATCACACGTTTTATACATACACACAAATGTATATACGTTCAAACGTTCAATAAAATGTTTAGTAAGTGTCCGTATTACAGTTATTTGATAGCGGAGCGGAACACACAAGTGGCGTGCGCTGCATGAATGAATGAACGTAGACGTCACAGCTGTTGGCAGTGACCTTGATTCAGCCAGGACTCTTGACACACAAAAGTAGCGCGGCAAGGTCAGTGTTACGTCACTAGAACATAAGATTCACTCTCTGTGTCGAAGTGCAATGAACTTGCCGTGTTGTTGAATAAACATTGCACGCTATCGCTACTTTATAGAACACTCACTCTAGATAACATACCCAATAATATTGAAAATTAAAATTTTATCTGTAATTTTTATCGATTTTACTAATTCACAAAGTTAAAGAACTTATTATTTTTTCCAACAATAAAAAATAACGTAAATGCACGTAAATTTGGGATAAACCAATTTTTAAATGAATCTTTATAGATGATTTAATGGGATACTAACCGCTAATTGGATACCACGTTTTTAAGTTTACGGTTTTACGGTAGCATATGCATTTATTTAATGTTCACAATATTTAAATATGTATTTGTAGGATACGCATCTACATATGTGTGTTGCAGTAAGAGGAGTAGACAATACTATTGTAACCAACTCAAAAGGTTTATTTTATGTATGAATTTGTATTTGGTTTATTGTCATCATCATAGCTGTCATAATTTTTATACATCCATACGCAACTAGACTTGTAATATATACTATACGCTTTAATCATACAAATTCATCGTAATTTCTCTATAGAAATGATGAGAAACCTTCGCTTACAAATTTTTACGAGAACCCGAGGAAAGTCGCACAACTCTTAAGGACGATGAAGAGTGAACGACAAGTCCAGTTGAAAGCACCGGTCAATTTTTTTCGTGCATCATTAAAAAGCAAGTTGAGCATAAACTAATATTATGCTAGTTGTTACACAACAACTACAGCAGTTTTACTGCAACTGGGACATTACTTATTTTTTAATCTCAGAGTATGTACGAATAATTTAATTGTATTTCAAATAAAATTATAAACACATCACTTAAAGTAAAAAACATTAACAGTTGAAAAAATCAACAATGATCAGTGACACTTACGATTGGCGGTGTGATGTCCGAGTACGTTGACCTTTGTTACAATGCTCATAAAGTTTTCACCGACGTTGCACGCCGGAGATGTCTCGATCAAGTCTACCTTAAGGTGGACGTCCTTCTCGTACGACCTTAACGCGTTCTCCACGATCCCCCTCTCGGTGGCCGTCAGATCGTTTATGGAAATCATGTTCTGTCTGTGAATGACAAACGACTGACTAAAATGTTTTGTTCAGTTGTTCAGATCAGAAATAGTAATCAATTATCAACTGCGAAATTTATCTGGACTTAGTCTGGACTTAAATTATCAGTCAGGTTGTGAACATGAACCCATCTGCTTAAGCCACACACAACCCTGCTTGACAAACTGAATAGTTTTTCTTTGCCTATTAACAATTTAATTTATTGATCGAATTAATCACTACCACCACCAAAACCACCACACTGCCTCCATCATATCATCATCATCGTCATCATCACTTAGTGGGTTATTCTATTCCATCTTTTGGAATTTTTATACGAACAAGAATGTTTACTTCAAATTAGAACCTGAAAATTTAACTCTCTTTTATTAAAACTTGCACATTTCAAAATTTTCCGAATTTTTTATACACTTATGTCCAAAACAGATTTATGAAGTTTATGACAATTTATTGAGAAATTAAGAAATTAAAGGCATCTTTTTTTATATAGCCAGGGAAATTCTTGTTGTATGTAAGAATATATCCTTAAGTATATTTATCTATATACAGTATATATATGTATATTTATATTTATCTACGAGTATATACGAAGGTGCACAAACAAACACATCTCATACATACATAAGTAATTATATAAATACAATAAATATTTTTATAGAAACATAAGTGTATTCGTTTTTTTATTATAATAAAATAATAAACATTCTTGGAGTTATAATGTAATTACATATAAATGTATTAGCAAGTAAAATTAATATAATATAAAAATTGTCCTTTCTTGAAATCAATATTTAATACTTAAATTTTAGTTTAAAATTTTTAACATAATCTGAATTTCGAACATAATGATATTTTAAATTTTAAATTTTAAATTGGAATTTAAAAAATAAATCATTCAACAATTTAAAAACACTCAATACTTTTTTCAGGAATTTCGTTTTTTAAATTCAGGCCTTATGTTTGTATATATTTGTTCAATAAATCAAACTTATACCACTTTAATCTTTTATGAAACATAATATTATCAAATACTGTACTTTTCTCTACATTAGATTTTGTAAAGCGACACTCAATTCTTAGCAACAAAAATTATGTTATTTGGAAAGTATAGCTTGATCAATAAATCTATTTTTGAAACTTGTTCAATTAGAATTATGAACCATGATGTTGAACTGTGCTATTACATTATAAGTAAGAAAAACTGGATATTTTAAACAATACGTAGTTTCCAATTTTTACTCATGTACAATTTTATTAACATATTTTCAATTTATTATTATTATTAAAGTCATTAATATACAAATTTTAATCACTGGACTTAAAAATATCTAAATTTAAATAATTATACGTGGTGCTTTAACTCTGAATTCTGTTATTTAATGTGTGCAAAATTTAATTTTAATTTCAAAAGTAAATACTTTGATGTTGGATATAATTTCTTTAATATTATTTTTGTTGTATATAAATTTATTCTATACACTTCTAGAAATTTTTAATTTTTTATTATTGCACTTCATAATTTAAAATTATACTAATACTAATAAATAATGTCATTATTTTTATTACTAATTTTTGATTGTTTGAAGCACTATTGTAAACTGTATATTTTTTAACATATTGTTAAAAATTTTGTAAACATACAATTTATTTGAATTCTATAATCACATTTGTAATTGTAAACTTTTTTTGGGTCCCTAGCTACAGACAAGTAGATCTACGTTAACAAAAAAATTCTTCTATCATAGATTTCAATTATTTTTTAAGGCAATGAAATTATTAAAAAACAAATTTTATGAAACTGCATATTTTATAAAGAATTGTTAATGAGAAATCATTATTACTTTTAAATGTTAAAATATAAATATATTTTATATATTATATATTAGCAAAATATAAATAAGTCGTTTGATGTAACAGTATAATAAATTTTAATGTATATTGAAATAATTAACAAATAACTATATTTCAGTATAAAATAAAGTAGTTCAATTTAAAAAATATTAAATTAATATTTTAAATAACAATATTATGTAATAACACATTTTATATTATATTACAATACTGCGTATATACAATATGTATTTTACAATAATGCGTTAAAATAATATTTTAAATTAAAATATTAAATATTTTTGTTAAAAGCAAAATTTACTTACTTTAATTCATTTGTCTTAACTATAAGCATTTAAAGTAGTGTTATTTGTTTTTGTGTTGTTATTGTTTAAATTATAAAAAAAATCTTAACGTTACATATTAATATATTCTATTCGTTATGATGGTGACTGTCATTGCCTACCTACCTGTGTTTAATAGTAACAACGATCATAGGATACAATACAGAGTTAGGGTCTTAGGAGCGATGTTCGTCATTCACTTCCAAGAGACAAGGTGTGTTTGCGAATCGCCATGTGTGAATCTCATCCATAAATACTGACGTGTTATCTGTTGCACTGCACCGGGCAATAACTTTATCGTCCCTTGACACCGGGCGATCGGCCCCGGCCACTACAACCGCTTAAGCACACAACCTTGGGCTAGGTCTTTGCCACTGTTGTAGGTATATACGCGTTTTTTTGGAATTTCGCGAACGATCAATGACTCAGGTCGTTGACATATCACACGAGGATTGTTTATTTTCTGTTTTTAACCAACTGATGGTCATGTTCCGAAATTAGTGCTTGTTTATTTTATTTATAGTATAATAATACAGGTTCTGTTTGTTACTACTACTACTACTACTACTACTACTACTACTACTACTACTACTACTACTACCATTACTACTGTTACTACTACTACTACTACTACTACTAGTACTACTACTACTACTGCTGCTGCTGCTGCTGCTACTACTACTACTACTACCACCACCACCACTACTACTACTACTACTACTACTACCATTACTACTACTACTACTACTTCTCTACTTTTCTCCGACGAGTGGGGGGGGGGGTGCTTCTCAGTGTATGGGATTAGCAGTTAGCATCCTCTAAAACCTTACTTTTATGGTCCTAACAAGAGTCATCGTGCTACTGAATCTCCACAGTGCTTCACGGTCTTGCCTGTTTAGGCTTCACATTTCTTTGGTTACGTTACTGTTGAAGCGTTGTAGCGGTCTCAGTTTGTTTCTTCTCGATGTAATGTGGCTGCCATATCAGTCCAGTTTTCTTGATTACTCAGCGTCTCTTCAACATAGTTTTCGAGTTATTTGGTATCACCGTGCCTGCCAATGTTCTTTGTCTGCCCATCTGTGCATACAAAGAATTTATCGTCAGCGTCCTCCATCTCATGTCCACAGTGTATCCAAATCGATCTAGCAGCCTTACCCACACTGTAAAGGTAAAACTGTCTGTTCCTGTAGAAACTCTGTTAAATAAAAGTCAATCTCCGCGTTTTCTATTTATCCAGGCTTCAGAATTCTTGATGATATGCATTGTCCGTCTTTGGTTTCCTGTGACCATCGTTCTTGCCGTTTCTGTATCGTTATCTTTATTTTCTTGCTGGTCTTTTTATCATGGGCTGTCTCCACTGTTTCTCCTGTCTCCTATTTCTTCTGCAAGCAGGTAAATGGGATTCTTCCTGCGACTGTCACTGACGTCTGGTACACAAACAGTACTTCCTGAGCTCAACAATGTCTTGGCGTTCCACCATAAGGCTGGTTTCCTATTGTCTTGGGTCTTTTTGAGAGAGGGGCAGCTTTCTTGCATGATGTTTGTCGTATAAGTTTCATTACCGCACTGACTACCATTTCCGCTGCATTTCGGCATCGTATTGCATTGAAACACGCCCCCCTTAAGCTCTTACTAGTTTACTTGAAGAACTGTTGAGAAATTCTTCGAACCAGTCGTAGACACAATGCATGTTGGTGAGTTTTTGAGGTACAGGTCACCGTTATTCACCTTGTTTTATTGAATTTAATATAGGCGTATTGGTGATCGCTGCCTGCGAAGTTGCCAGTCTTATATCCTAGGCACTATATTGTCTGAGGCAAATGATACGAGTATATCTAAGATGGTTCCTGTATTAAAAATAAGCCTTAATGCAATTTCTATTGTCGTTTTCCTCTTGAATATGGCAAATCCATTCTATTTCCTTAGCATTTATTAATATCTCCAGCAACGATGAGTTTTTATCAATTTTGCAAAGACTGTCTTCAAGATTGTCCATTTTTTCATGATAGAATCTTCTGGCACGCTTGAAATAATGTAGCAACTGACTATGTTGGGCTCACATACTACTACTACTACTACTACTACTACTACTACTACTACTACTACTACTACTACTACTACTACTACTACTACTACTACTACTACTACTACTACTGATACCCGTTGTAGACTTATATTATTATACTGGAGATAGCCGCGCGAGATGGTCCTCAATCTCGGAGCAACAACTTTCCGATGCCCTGGATGTACCGAGACTGCCACGAACGTTTCTTTGGCGTCTGACTCCCTGGTGCCGCAGGTCCGGAGGTGGTGGGTGCTAGAAGACTACACAGGAACCGGTCACCAGTTTATCGTTTCGATGTCATTAATCGATCGCGGAAGCTGGTGGACGCATCTCCCTCCAGACGGAATGTAAAGAAGATGGACGCCGACAGAGCGGAACTAGCGGAGACGAGCTTGTGGGACAAGATCAAGATGGAAGCGCTCTTCACTTCCACGCTGACCACAATCTTGAGAGCGTGTGAGGCTTCCTTCCTGAGGGCAAGACATTGTCATTGGAGGCCTCCAGTGTACTAGTGGACTCAAGAAATTGCGGATATGCGGAGGAGGTGCCTCAGGCTGTAAAGGATCGCGCAGCGGGCAAGGAATCGTGATGTGGCGAATATCAGATTGGCTGAGCACAAGGCTGCGAGGAAAGAACTTCGACGGGTGATCAACGCAGCAAGGAGCGCTGTTTGAATAACTTGTGTGAAGATATCAACAGAGACCCACGGGGACGGGGGTGTAAGATGGTCGCCCAAAAGCTCGGAGCCTTGAAGACCGCCGTTGTAATGGATGCGGTGACCACGGAGAAAATCATATGAGGTCTCTTCCCCACCCACCCGGAGCGAGGCGGGACCGATTTTGGGAACGTCGGAGATTTTCCTATTTTTACAGCCGAAGAGTTGGAGCTGGCAGTCAGGACGATGAAGGACAGGAGAGCCCCAGACCCCGAGGAATCCCAAACGAGGTGCTGAAGGGGGTCTTTTGTCAGAAGCCAGAGCTGAAAATGTTCAAAGCATGCTTGAGATCGGACAGCACGCCTGGTGCTGATCAGTAAGAAAAGAGGTGACCCAGAGCTCCCGACCACTTTGTTTCTTAGACACGGCTGGGAAGTTACTGGAGAAACTCATCATCAGAACAAGACTGGCAACGACGATCATAACTGCAGGAGATCTCGATGAGAACCAGTTCGGCTTTAGGTCGGGAAGATCGACGGTGGACGTGACACAGGAAGTATGTGAGGCTGTCAGAAAAGCGGAAGACCATAACCACTTAATGGTCGCGAAGGGGTGTGCTACTCGTAAACTGGACGTTAAAAATGCGTTCAACTCCGTGAGGTGGAGTGACATTCTGGAGGCGTTGGACAATGACTTTCGCGTGCCGAGGTACCTCCTGCGGACGGTGGACGATTACCTCAGGGACAGAGCGTTGCTTTATGGGACGTAGGGAGGGAGGACAGTGGCGGATAGCTGTCAGTCTGGGCGGCCCAGTGCTCAGTCCTTGGACCGGACCTCTGGATCGCATTCTATGACAGCCTGCTGAGGATGGAGATGCCGGAAGAATCGTCTTTGGTGGGGTACGACGTAGCGGAGCTTGTCGTTGCTCGTACCATCGACCAGGCTCAGATAAAGTTCAACACGGTGATGCAATTAGTCAACAACCTGGCTGACGTTAGCCCTCAGCAAGACGAAAGTCATGCTCTTGACTAAGAAGAGGATTCTCAATGTAATGCCGGGTCGAGTCGGAGACGAAGTGGTCGAGTCAAAGCCAGCGGTGAAGTAACTTGGACTGATGATCGACTCCAAGTTGAGGTTTTTGAGCACATAAGGCGTACGACGGACAAAGCAACGAAGGGAGTGATGGCGCGCTTATTCGGTTTTGGCCAATATCTGCGGCCCGAAGTCAACCAGAAGAAGACTTCTGGTGGCAGCTGTCCAGTCAGTCCTAATGTATGGAGTGAAAGTGTGGGCAGATTCCCAAAATCGTAAGATTTAGAAGACGAAACTAACCCAGGTCCAAAGACGAAGTGCTCTTCGAATTGCATCGGCGTACCGCACGGTTTCCGAGCCGGCTGTTCTGGTCGTTGCCGGAGTGATGTCGATCGACTTTCTCGTCAAGGAGCGTAAGATAGGAAGGTGTTTCAGAGGAAGAAGAAGGTAGGTGGTGAAGCTACGCACCAAGAAGCACGAAACCAGATGATGCAGAGCTGGCAGAGAGCTTGGGAGCAAGGAGAGCGAGGTCGCTGGACGAGAAGGCTCATCAAGAAGGTGCAGCCATAGGCGGAGAGGAAGCATAGGGAGATCGACTATTACCTCACACAGTTTCTGACTGGACACAAGTATTTTCGATCTTACCGGAAAGTCCGAGTCATCAAAGTGACTGTCCGGGAGTTGCGGACGATGTCAGCCGTACATTCTTCGTTTGCGAAGATGGAATCACATAGGAGATCATCGCAAGAAGATATTAGGCAGGAGATCTCCCCGGATAACATCGCTGAAACGATGCTTCGAGGGAAGGACACCTGGAATTGTGTGGCACGCTTCGCAGAAGAGATTCTTCGGGCGAAGAAGATAGATTTGGATAGTACGTTATAGAATAATAACAAGTCAGATGTAAGCCCTAGAACTGAAGAACAATAGGTCTAGCTCGAAGTAATGTGTCTAACAGTTCCAGGTTAGTGTCCCAGGAGAAGAAAGGAAGGTGGTTGTTTTTAGTAAGTCGGGTGTAATACCCAAACCCACAGACCCAGGAAGTGTGCACCCTTCCGGACATTTGTACAGCAAATTTTTCCACCAGTCCTCGTAAAAAAACCTACAAAAACCTACACAACAACAACAACAACAACTACTACTACTACTACTACTATTACTACTACTACTACTACTACTACTACTACCACTACTATTATTATTGTAGTATTGTAATAATCATAATAATAATAGTAGTAGTAGTAGTAGTAGTAGTAGTAGTAGTAGTAGTAGTAGTAATAAATAATAATGATAAAGGAAGTTTTCAAACTACCCACCACTGATCAGTGAACGTTTTCTTAATCTAGGAGAGGAAATAAGTGGCAGGGTAGGAGA
The DNA here is from genome assembly GCA_034769895.1 of Magicicada septendecula. Classification (NCBI taxonomy): domain Eukaryota; kingdom Metazoa; phylum Arthropoda; class Insecta; order Hemiptera; family Cicadidae; genus Magicicada; species Magicicada septendecula. The sequence continues at coordinate 386,035,769 of CM068368.1, read as the reverse complement.
TTGGAATAAGTAGAGACACAAATATGACAAATTTCATACTCATACTGAATAATGTTTTATAGGTAACTCTTATAATTCTTATTCTATTCCAAAGCATATATCAATACACTTATTTAAATACTAGCTGTTATCCGCACGCGAATACTTTATTTTTAACGAGTATTTTAATAAAATTTCAGTTGTTCATATTGTAACGTCACAGAACGTTCCATAAAGGAAACCATTTACATAGCAATTTATCATAAGAGGAGAGTGAGGTGGACAGTATCGAACCCAAGTAGCCCTAAAAAATGTTGTAATATTGTCTAATAATTATTACTACTAACATGAAAAACGACCAGATTGTGACTAAGACACAAACCCCATATATATTATTAAAGTGAATAACAGTGAAAAAAACCATAAGATACTATGAGAGAGACAAATAATATCAGGATCAACCAAAATGAAGTCATTAATTATTGAGTTTAGTAACTCTGAATAGAGTATAAAGAACTATTTATTGTGAATGAATGGACATGATCCATTATTATATTATGTAATGTAAATAAAATAAATGTATTAAATGACTTAAATACATTATTAGAAAGAATCTAAGTTAAAATAAAAATTATATAATTGTTATGACAAAAAATATTAATGTGTTGGATTTGAGACCAAACACTCAGATTTCATGTAAAAATTAATTATTATCAAATTGAAATAAAAATTATATGTAATTGTCAAGCAGACAAAAATGAACAATTTATCATAGATAAAGAAAGCTGTCAAATGAATAAAAGTCAGTCAAAATAGCCAAAAACAGTATTAACTAAAAACATGTGGTAGGCATATATAATATTGTATGATTTATGGATTTAATGTTGTCAAAATGCAACCAAATTGCATTAGAAAGTTGAAATATAATATAAAGCGACTATACTAATATATTTGACTAACTTTAACATTGTAATAGTCGAGTTAGCAAAATATTTACCTATACCATGTATGGCTGGGGCCAATCAACCAGTACAAAAAATAGTCATATCTGGCTAAATATTTACAAAATGTTGGAAAAAATAAAAGAGAATGGTACAATACTTCAGTATACCTGAATGGTCCCGGTCCAAGTGGACCGAAACTGTTGAATAAAATAATGTTCCACAAGCGTGGACAGGAAGTGTTAGTTAATTGGGCCCGAGTGGGCTAAATGTATTCTTCTTGGTTTAAATATTCTGCTGGCTGGTCTTCCATAGTGATTGAGATAATGTGTAAATGAATTATTCTGAATTAAGAAATAACGAGAAATGGACTGTATACGAATAAGTTTAATATTTTAATAATCACATTACAGATGTAAATTTGAATGAGGCTGGCTAATACTGCATGTTGCAAGTTAATACGAATTTAGTTAAACATGAAGAGAGCCTAGTCGGCCATAACCGAGAATAAGAAGTTAATTATGGCGCTATTTGGCCATAAGCGAGAATGTAAGGGCCTAAAGCCTACATTTAATGTCGACACTAATTGACAGAGAAGAGTTCGGCGAACCGAACGCCGAGAAAACTGAATGTGCACTGTGCAAAGTTCAACCACGCAAAAATTGATGCGCGATATAAATCAGATTAGCCAACCTAGAAAATAAAATCATTGCGCTACCGTCCATAAGCTGCCCGTCAAAAATCAAAAAGATTTTTTAATACACATTTTAATAAATTATAATACATTTACAATTTGATTTAAAGAGTACGGTTGTTATTAACCATGATTAGCTTCAAGGCCAAGTTGAACCTTGAGTTGAGATTAGATAACGGCAGTCTGCTGCTAGTTTAGAGATAAGCATGCAGATAGGCGACTGTAGGCCAAGGTCGGCGAACAGCTGTTTCATATACGAATAAGTCTGGTTAACAATATTTCTGGCACAAGTGTGCAGTATGTAACATTACAGAACATGAAAGAAAATACGTAATTATACAATGTTTAATACATGAACGGAGGTTCATCATGAACAAAATTGTTGTTGAACATGTTGTAGTTGCATGTTCTATTGTATATTCAGCAGTGCGGCATGTAATGACCTAGACATGCTATTCCTGAAGTTTCAGGAATTTACAATATGTAACAATATATGAGCAAGCTAGATGCTGAATGCAGCCCAGCTATGACATGTATGCCATAGTTTTAAATAAAGAATTGTGCATGCTTACTTACAAAATGAATAAAATATAAAATACAATATGAATAAATTAGACGTGGCAGTTACATACGGCAGACGCTTACAATCGTTTTACATGGACACAATTTATGTGAAACAATACCAATAATTTGAATAATTACAAGATAAATAAAATAATTACAAGATAATGATTGCAATGTCAAATATCAATACAATAGTGAAATTACAGAGACAATTTAACAATTTAAGACATTCACAAAATAGTACATATTTATCAGCAACAATATAAAGAAATGAATGCATGGTTACTTAACGGCAAACATGCGAGTATTATGTAATAACATTTCATAAATAAGACCACCAAAAAACATGCAATATACCCCATAACATCAAATGAAAATGTGTAAGACATAGTATGCCCCATAAATTAACATACAATACAAATATTAAGATACCACAGAACTGTGATAATTAGAAGCGTGCCACGACGCAAAATTGACAAAAATGTTGTGACAATTCATCACAATTATGTTGACCAAATGGTCGTAATAAATAATAAGCCAATGGCTGAATAAGGTAGCATTGTGCTATAATCATGATGTCAAATCTCGTCTCGCGCTGGCAACAGACATAATTTATGTATTGGTCTCCGCAAAACACCCGTAGGCGTGCGAATGTCTACGACGCGAACCAAGTTATCTGGGCCGGGAAATGTGGCGATGATCACGCCAAATTTCCAGGCTAATGGAGGCAAGTTATCCTCTATAATCAAAGCTAAGTCACCAATGGAAACATTATCTTTGGCAAATTTCCACTTGTGACGCTGTTGCAGCTGGTGCAAATAATCGCGAGACCACGCCTTCCAAGTGTCCCGGACAAACCTCTGAATCAGCTGCCAACGACCAAGACGAGAAACAGGAACGTGAGAAAGATCAGGGTCAGGAATCGCAGTTAGGGGCGCGCAAATCAAAAAATGGCCAGGTGTAAGTGGCACCGGGGTCATTAACATCCGAGGAAATAGCAAATAAGGGTCGAGAGTTCAGACATGCCTCTATCTGAGACAAAACGGTCGTGAACTCTTCGAAGTTTAATATAGATTTGCCTACCACGCGCCGCAGATGAAATTTCAAACTCTTTATGCCGCTCTCCCAAAGGCCACCGAAGTGAGGTGAGGAGGGCGGAATAAATGACCATGATATCCCCTGAGAGGATGTGAATGACCTAATCGAGGTGATGGCACTCTTGTTGCGCCAAAAGTTGTAAATGTCATGTAGGATGGTGCGTGCCCTCCTGAAGTTCGTGCCGTTGTCGGAGTACAGCTGACTAGGTATACCCCGACGTGCCATAAAACGACGTAAAGCAGCTATAAATGCGCTTGCAGTAAGGTCGGACACCAATTCCAGGTGAATAGCCCTAGTTGCCAAGCAAACAAACAGAGATACGTAAGCCTTAGTAAAGGTTCTAGACTTCTGCCCGCCATGACGAATCATGAAGGGACCACCATAGTCAACCGCGCAAAATAGAAACGGCCTTGAAGGAGTGACTCTAGGGGATGGCAAAATGCCAAGTCTCTGGACCTGCTGTGTGGTACTAAACCTGATACACTTGAGACACTTACGAATAATGGAACGGATGACTAGCCGGGCATTGACAATCCACCAACGTTGACGCAGTGAATGATGCACGAGCTGAGCACCAGCGTGAAGTAAACGAATGTGTTCACGTTCGATGATAAGGCGTGTAATATGCGCCGAAGGGGGTAATACGATAGGATGTTTCGAATCGTAAGGTAATTGGGAATGCTGCAAACGTCCGCCCACGCGTATCACTCCAGAAGTGTCAAGAAACGGGTCGAGAGAAGCCAACTTGCTCCTAATGGAAACAGAAGATCCGTTACGAAGACAACTAATTTCGGTTGCAAAGTGGATCGACTGAGATTGTTTTATGAAGAAATTGAGAGACTGATGAATTTCTACAGGGGTCAGATCGCCCGAAAGTTTGTCCGCACATGGGTGCCTAATATTTCTGATGAAACGAAAACAGTAAGCGTATACACGTGTCAGCCGGTGCAACGAGGAAAAGTCCAACGATAAGTCAACAGCCAGGGTAGACATTAGCGACTGGTTGTGTGCAGTTTTCTCTTCCGCGGTGACCTCCGAAGACGATGGAGTGGCCGGTACGAAGGATGGGACAGGATTAGACTCTGACGATTGAGACAGACAGCCAGGACCGTGCCACCAAAGCGAGCAATCGCGCAAAACGTCAGGGAAACACCCCCTAGATATAATATCAGCAGGATTGCGTCGCGAATCAATGTGATGCCAGGTATAAGCTTGCGTGCGACGCTGAATTTCAGCAACCCGATTAGCGACGTATGTCTTCCAACGCGTAGACTGCGCATGAATCCAGAAAAGAGCCACCATAGAATCAGAATACAAATGTACACCATCAATAAACGAATGAAGAGCAGGAATAACCTTGGATACAAGTCGCGATAATAACAAACAAGCGCAGAGCTCGATGCGAGGTAATGACACTTGGCGTAGGGGAGCCACGCGAGATTTGGAACACAGGAGACGACAGGAAGCAGTAGAATCCTGATAAATGACTCGAATATATATACAACAGCCGAACCCTTTCCCCGAGGCATCCGAAAACCCATGCAACTGAACCGTAACCGCCTCACGGTTGAAACGAATAGATCGCGGGACTATTATTTTACCAATCAAACTCAATTTGTTACACAAAGAATGCCAATCCGAAAGTGACTGACCGGAAATCGGTTCATCCCAACCAAGCTTACAAAGCCAAAGTCGCTGCATAAAGTGTTTATACAAAAAGACAACTGGTCCGATTAAACCCAGCGGATCATATATTCCGGCGATAATTGAGAGAATCTTTCTCTTGGATATGCTATGATCGACCGGAGATAGTTTGACATCAAACAAAAATGAATCGGCAGTGTTGTTCCAAAGAATGCCCAGGGTACGCACGTTGTCCTTTTTATTTAGGGGTCGTGAAAAGTTGTGATGATTTGCGACCGCTGTGGGTTCATTTGATGCCCATTTGTGCAACGTGAAACCATATTGAGCAAGTAACGCACCTAGGTCAGATTTCAGCTTGGTTAGATCGGGGATAGTGTCCGAACCGGTAAGTAGATCGTCGACATAAAAATCGTTAGTTATGGCTAAAGCCGCTTGAGGAAAGGAAGTTTGATTGTCTCTAGCAATTTGTAGAAGGCACCGAGTGGCCAAAAAAGAAGCGCTAGCCGTGCCGTAGGTTACTGTTTGCAGCGCGAAATGCTTAAGTGGTTCGAGGGGAGAGTCACGCCACAAAATGCGTTGATAGTGACAATCTCCTTCAGCTACGCGAATCTGACGATACATTTTCTCGATGTCGGCAATCAGGACATACTTATGTATGCGAAAACGCAACAGAATAGAGAAGAGATCCTGCTGAACATTGGGACCTACTAATAATATGTCATTTAACGAAAGACCATTAGTAGTCTTGGACGAACCATCAAAAACAACGCGCAGTTTTGTGGTCAAGCTAGAATGTTTAAACACTGCATGGTGAGGCAAGTAGTAAATATTTGACGCTCCTGAATTGATAGCGCCATCATCGATGAGTGTCATGTGCCCAAGATCCATATATTCCCTGATACAGTCCGCGTAGTCGTGAGCGAGCTTGGGATCGCGCCTAACTCGACGCTCCAAACTTAAAAATCTTGATTCGGCACTTGTGTACGATTCCACCAAGTGGGGATTATCAGATTTGAATGGGAGCGACACCATAAATCTACCCTCGTGGTTGCGCTGAGTAGAGCGCACAAAATGCTCTTTGGATTGTTCTGCCAGGGATTGTTTCTGCCTCCCAAAATCTCTCGAGAGATTGTAGAATTTGACTGTCCTCGTTCCTTGCCAGGAACGAAACCGCAGGACCCTGGGTGTGGCAGTGTTTGGGCAGATTGCCGGCCAGAATGTAACCCAGTTTTGTTTCCTGAATGATAGGGAAGTTGTGTCCGCGTGTGTATTTATTGGCTAATATTAAATCCAGATAAAATTGTGCCCCTAATAGTATGTCGATCTGTGAAGATATATTAAAATCTGGGTCGGCGAGAAAACTTTTATTTGGAATGTGAAACCGGTTGATGTCAAACGAGATTGAAGGTAGATTATGAGTTAAGTTAGATGGGACGGCACATTTGGCCTCAAAACTATGTCTCTGATAGCGAGAAATAATACGCATGGAAACAATGTCAGTAGCGCAACACGCTGTGTTGTTTATTCCTGTAATTGGAATATTAGATCGGGTTAGTTTAAGGTGCAACCTTTTCGCAAATGATTTCGTACAAAAATTGATCTGGGACCCGGCATCTAGGAGTGCCCGAGCTTTATGCCTATTGCCAGCCTGATCAACGACATATACAACCGCTGTGGATAGAAGAATATTGTTTTTACACTGTAATTTAAATGAACAATAATTGCTGCTGGCAGCTGGTGATTGTGGCACGTAATTAGCGTGCAGCAAGGTGTGATGACCCTTTGAACAAATTTTACAAACTCGTTTACTTTTACAATTTGTTATCAAATGACCTGCTCTAAGGCAGTTAATACAGCATTTATGATTTGCAACCAATTGCCCCCGCTCAGCGGCACTTAACGTACGAAAATTGTTACACATGTAAAGCGGGTGGTCAGATTTACAACACACGCACAAATGCCTTGCCGCTGCGTGATAATTTTTAAAGGTATTGGTGCCAGCAGTATTTCTTAAGCTATATTTCTCAAATTTATTGTTTGGTTTTACGCTAGGTTTGTTGAATTGCTGTCCGGATTCAATTGGCATTGTATTTTCTAAAAGCTGTCGGCGCAAGTTTAAAAAATGCGTAAAGTCTTGAAAACTAGGCAAGTTGTCAGGGTCTATTGACTCCTTCCACAGTTTTAAAGTAATAGGGTCAAGTTTGGTGGAGAGCAACTGTATGGTAATAAACTCAAATGTATTTACGGACAGCTTCATTGCCGCCAGTGAATTAACGGAAGACGTTATTGCATTCGTAAACTCCGCCAAGCTTTGGACTGAGTCCTTTATTGTGGACTTAACCTGAAGTAGGTTTTGTACGTAATATTTGGCTAATATAAATGGATTATTATACCTCTCGGACAGCAAGTTCAACGCTATTACATAATTTTCTTGACAAATGGGTAATGATTTAATTAAGTCCAATGGTTCACACTTCACCGAGGAATGCAAATAATGCAGTTTCTGTACTGGTGTTAAGTCGGATCTTGAATGCACTAGATCATTGAAAATTGAATAGAAGTGTTGCCACTCAAGTATGTTGCCTGAGAAGCAGGGCAAACTTATCGGCTTTAAATGCATAGGCGTCGATAGTACAGGAGGCACTGTCTGAGTATTAAAAGTGTCAAGAAGTTGTAAAATGTTTGCCTCAGTTGAGTATATCATTTCCTCAACCTCGACTCGGTCTGCCTGAGCAGCGCTCGTATCCTTACTGATAAGTTCTATCTCAGACTGTACCTCGTCGTACTTCGAGGCCAAGCTCTTAAGACTTTCTAATCTTACAGTCAAAAAATGTTTTGTGCTTAAATGAATGTCAAACGAATTTACCGCGGATTGTATCCGCACTATCGCGGATTTCAATCCGCCTCTCCTTCTGGTCAGCACCTTGAGGCCTTCTTCAGATATTTTTTACGCACCTTTTTACTGTTGCTGGTGGTACCTGGTTGGCGACGTCCCACAGCGTCGGCTCCTTGGTGACGATGGTGAACAGCTGGCAGAGATGACCACTTTGAAGCACTGCAGCCGGCAGGAACTTGTTATTGCGTTGTCCGAAGATGACGGACGAAATGGCGACGCAAATCACGCCACGGTCGCATTAGCTGACGTGCTAATTCGCCCGTGATGGCCAGAAACAGATGTGAAGATATTAAGTGGAAATCCAGGTCCGGAGTGACCAAAAAAATGAATGGTCCCGGTCCAAGTGGACCGAAACTGTTGAATAAAATAATGTTCCACAAGCGTGGACAGGAAGTGTTAGTTAATTGGGCCCGAGTGGGCTAAATGTATTCTTCTTGGTTTAAATATTCTGCTGGCTGGTCTTCCATAGTGATTGAGATAATGTGTAAATGAATTATTCTGAATTAAGAAATAACGAGAAATGGACTGTATACGAATAAGTTTAATATTTTAATAATCACATTACAGATGTAAATTTGAATGAGGCTGGCTAATACTGCATGTTGCAAGTTAATACGAATTTAGTTAAACATGAAGAGAGCCTAGTCGGCCATAACCGAGAATAAGAAGTTAATTATGGCGCTATTTGGCCATAAGCGAGAATGTAAGGGCCTAAAGCCTACATTTAATGTCGACACTAATTGACAGAGAAGAGTTCGGCGAACCGAACGCCGAGAAAACTGAATGTGCACTGTGCAAAGTTCAACCACGCAAAAATTGATGCGCGATATAAATCAGATTAGCCAACCTAGAAAATAAAATCATTGCGCTACCGTCCAATACCTTAAAAACGAACAAACTCAGTTGAAAATAAGATCAATTATGAAAGAATTTAACTTATAAGAGTGAGATTTGTCACACTATGAAAAAGGACATTTCAGACCAACCAATATGATGCTATGTTATCCTGTAATAAAGATAATATGTGTAAAGAGTAACCAGGTATCACAAAAGACAGACAATATAATAAACTCTGAGTGTACACTAGTGAAATACTATATATGTTAAAGAAAGAGACTAATTATTGTGTCATAACATTGACAACAACATAGGCCATGGGCATGGGCCATGTAAAATTGAAATTATCTGTGTATTATATATGTTAAAATTTGTTTGTTTTGTTATAGGAAGATAGTAATATTATGTGTTCATGTTATGGAAGAAACATAATAGTTTCACAACAATTTTTTGTTCTAAAAAATTGAATTTCAATGACAACAACCCAAGGTGAGAGTTGTATATTGTGTTACTTATTAGAGTTAATTTATTTAAAAACCAATCATAATTAGTATCACTAGATTCAGTTGAAAACAGAGAATCTAAATGTAATAATGGCATGCAAATTGTGAGTACTAATGTAAAACTGTTTGACAAATACCAGAGTAATTTTTGAAATATCCTTAGTGTGAAGAATAAGAAATTTGTTCTAAAAGCTTCGACGGAAATTAAATTTGTTCCATGACGTTCCATTTCTTTATTCTCGAACAATCTAGAAGGAATTTTTACACAAATATACCGGAAGTCAATGAAAACAATCAGCCTGAATTAGTATAAAAGAGAGACCAAATTCGACCCAAAAACACTTGAAGCTTGAAATCCGGAACAGACGCATCACCCACGACACTGATCAACGCAGTCAAGGCGAAACCGAAGGCGAGAAATCGACACAAGACCCGAAGAAAGGCTTTTCCCGTACATTGACAAACAGACTGACTTAACCTCTACAAGAATCTACGCCAATGTGTTGCTGAAATAGAGCAGCAACACGGCACATTTTAATAGAAATCACGCAGCCAGAACGTCAACGGCACAGGAGGGACCGAAATTTTAAATAGAGAACCAATTCTGCTGTGTTCGCAAAGACAAACTAACTTGACAAAAAAACTCCCATAACGTATTACATACACAAAGCCTTTCTCGCTACTGCAAGGGTATCAGCGCTGTGACGGCCAATTTGGTAACCAACGCGAAACAGCTGACCTGTAAGCGGCGGGATCCGAGCGAAATTCTACTGCCAAACCGTTTCACAAAAAGTGCGGAAATTGTAAATGATCGCAATTTTGACTTAAAATAAATTCAGTGCACACATGAAGAGGCGAGATTGAAAAACTACCAGAGAGGAGTGTCCAGTGCGAGATTAATTAACCATTGGAACGTGAGTTATCAAAATTAAAGTCATTTTTTACCTGGTTACATTTTGTCACACAGTTGTACTACACATGCCACACACACCTTCAAATCACTTAATTTTTCTTGTAAAGCATCTTATTGATATGTCTTGGTAGTTCAAAGGAGTCACGTCCGGAGAGTAAAGATTTTTTCACGTATTAAACTCATGCTTTTCAACTGAGTAAAAAAATTGAAAATACTAGCCGATACTTGATTGGAGAAATAAAATTGTCAATAATAATAATAACTTATGAATTTTTTTTTGTAACTCTGCAATTTTATAATTTTTTCATGAATGTTAGTCCTTCAGACGATTTGTTTTTTTTTTGAAGAATCATTAAACTTACCTTATTTTTTCAAACTAAACTGACTTGTTTACATTTTTTCATAGAATTAAGAATTCAAAATTTTAATTTCTTTAATAATCACATTTCTTTCTTGGAACAAACGATTCCAAGTGGCGCCCACAAAAAACATAGTATTAAGTTGTGTTACAGGACTACATCACCGCAAAGGATCCAGTCACCGGTAAGTACCAAAAGTGCGCGGAGGTAACGCCCGACATTTTACAACACATAAGAACCCATACACACTGTGCTATTTGTTATAACTTGACGACTCCAACGTGAGGTTGTTGAAGAAGGCTATACGACCACAAAATACCAGTTGAGAGATATATTAGGTTATAAATTGGCAGCCCAACTAGTGAGGCTTGAGAAAAAAAAAACGGAACAAGCCCGACAACTACCAACAGATCAAAATGCCGCAACCTAAGGGAAAAAAGGTGAAGAAGAATGTGGAACCCGAGTTAAGTGTGGAAGACGGAGAGGCAGTACAAATGGAGGAAACGGAATTAGAACCGCCTACACTAGAAATGGAAAGACCGGTACAAACGGCAGACGAATTAGAGGAGCAAACGGGAGAAGAACCCACACAAATGGTAGAACAAACAGAAAAACCCGAACCAGAAAAAATAACAGCAAGCGTTGACATGAGTGCAATAATGGTGATGCTCCAAGGAATGAAGGAGGATATGAACAAAAATACAGAATCCCTGAAAGAGGATATGAATAAAAATAGACAGGAAGATAAGGAGGAGAATAATAAAAACAGAATGGAAGATAAGGAGAAATTAGACAAAAACATAGAATCTTTAAGGGAGTATATAAATGATAATGGGAAAAAGATGGAGCTATTTCAGGAGGAGAATAAAAAATACATAGAGTCCCGGAAAAAAGAAATTAGCATAAAGTACGAAACAGTAAACAAAAAGATCGATGATAATAAAATCGAAAGTGACAGGAAGGTCGAAAACATGGAGAAACAGCTGGAAAGATTACAGGAGGGAAATAATACCCGTTTCGAAAATATAGAGGAACAAATAGTAGAGACCAAACAAGATGTTAGAAATCTCGAAAACAAAGTAAGGCAGAACCAAGACGCCATCATGCAGGAGGTGGGAGAAGTCCAGAAAGACGTTAGCGAGAGGATGCAGAGAACATATGACATCGCTAACAGGCTGGACGAACAAATAAAACTAACAAAAATAGCATACTGGAAATAGACCGGAGAGAGAAAAACCTGCAGGAAAGATCAGAGGCGCTGAGAGACACACCCATACTAAATGCTCATACGTGTCACAGTGAAAACAGGGAAGTAATCAACTTCCAAAACTATCGTCGAAACCCAATGGAATTTTTAGAAAGAATGGAAGAGTTTATTGGGAGAAATAGAGAAACAAGGTGGGACAGGATAAGGGAGATGCTAGACGAGACGTTTAAAAACACTAGGGATAACTGGTGGATAGCGGTACGACCCGAAATCACGAATTTAGCCGAGTTTAAACGCCAGTTCAAGGAGAAGTATTGGTCGGAGACTGCACAAAACAGGGTAAGAATGGACATATTCTACGGCAAATACGACGCGTCCAGTGGACAGTCCCCGACGTCTTATTTCCTAGGAAAGGTATGTTTGGCACGAAAGTTGATACCGCCAATCCCGGAGGAATGTTTGGTAAGGCAGTTAGCTGGACACTACAGCTATGGTATCAAAGACGCCCAATTGTACCAACAGCTCAGTAAAATAGCCGATCTAGCCAAATTACTAGAAAATTGTGAATCCACTGGAAGGTTCCAGGATTACCAACCCCCCAATCGTAAGGTAGAATACAATAGCAACAATAACGGACCAAACCGGAATGGAGGTGAAAACGGTAACAACCTAAACACAAATAATCAGAACAATAATACCCCACCAAATGGCCGAAGTAATAACACTCAGGGTCCAAATAACCGCACCTATCCGGGACCAAACAGAGGTAATTACACCGGGAATAATTACGGTAGAAACTACCACCAGGGAAACAGTTATCGCGGGAATAACTATAGGGGAAATAATTACGGTCAACGTAATAATTATCGTAACGGGGGCGACCAAGGAGGAGGCGATAGGAGAAATCAAGAATATAGGCCCCAGGTAAACTATACAATGGCCAATAACCGACGGCCATATCCACCCAATGTACCCACTTACATGTTTTACCCACAACAGGCGCCAGGTAGCCAGGGCAATACGACGAATAGCCAACCTATTAATGGTAATCCCGAGGTCAGGCAGGAAACACAGACGGGTCAGCAACCCAATGTTCCGGGAGACCGGGCCAATGAGACCGTGGCTCATTTAAACTAAACGCGGCAGTGGAAAAGGAAAACCGCCCTTCACTGAACCAATATTATGGGGTGACTAGTTACAAACATAGACAGGACAATGACGGGACTATGACATTAAGAATAAATAATTATCTTAAGGATATTAGAGGGGAGTTATTAGAAGAGAGTGACAATATCGTTAAAAACTATAACAAAGGGAATAATGATATCGTACAAATCAAGGCAAATATCAATGGCATAGAAGCAATATTACTCATTGACACGAGGTCGAATGTATCGCTTATCGATAGTGTAGAGTTAGAGCGGATCAAACAAAATAGTAATTTACCAATACCCACTCTGCCTATAAATAACATCATTCTAGTCGGAGCAACGGGGAGGCAAAATAAATCGATAAAGAAACAGGTGTCATTAGAGATGACTAGTAATGGGGTAACGATACCAGTAGGGTTATTAGTGGCGAATAATTTACCCATGAGTATCCTAATAGGCTGCGATATACTTAGGCCATATAATGCAGTAATAGATTTAGAAGGTAAGATGATAACTTTAAAAACTAACAAGGGAATTTGGACCAATAATTTAATCAATGTCCAAGGAGATGGTACAGACAACACACCTTATCAAGCGATAGTGAACCACTATTATTGTGCCGATCGACCTATAAACATGCCTTTATATCAGGAGGAAAACCCAGAGTTGTGGTTAGAAAAATTAGAAGAGACACGGGATTTCCGAAGGACGAAAGCAAGAGATCTGATCAGCGAAATACAGGCGGAACAATTAATCAAGGTACACAACAAATACAAACACATATTCTCAAACGCTCCAGGTAAAGCCAGAGATTATCAATGCACCATAAAATTCAAAACTCCGGTGGAATTTAACAGGAAATCGTACCCGATCGCCTACTCGCTAAAGAGGAAGTCAGAGAGGAATTGAACAGAATGATAGAGGACGACATAATCGAGTATAGTCATTCGCCCTTTACCAGCCCAATCATAGCTGTGCCTAAAAAGAACGGAAAGGTACGTATATGTCTCGATGCTAGGGAGATCAACAAGATGATTGTTAACGACCGCACATCACCTGGGGAGATAGAGGAGATATTGGAAAAGTTTCACGGAACAAAGTATATAAGTTCATGGGATACCGTATGTGGCTACTGGCAGGTAGAACTCCACCCTGATAGTAGGAAATATATGGCATTCATATTCGAGGGCAGAAACTATCAGTTTAAGCGGTTACCCTTTGGTTTAATAAATTCTGTGGCGGTGTTTGTAAAGATAATGGACAGAATATTGGGGCAGGAAGTACTGAAGTTTACGACAGTATACGTCGACGATCTACTGGTAACTTCAGCGAATTGGGACGACCATTGTAATAGGGTTGAACAGGTGTTAGAGAAACTATAAGAGAATAATATCACCCTCAAATTAGACAAGTCCCAATTCATTGCAAATGAGGTGAAATTTTTAGGCTTTAATCTAACAGAACAAGGGATTACTCCATCCAAAGAGAAGGTAGAGGCCATACAGAAATTCCCCACACCAAAGAATAGGAAACAGCTGCAGTCATTTTTAGGAATCTGTAACTATTACAGAAAGTTTCGGTCCAATTACTCAGAACTAACTGCCAGGTTCCAAAAGCAGTTATCAGCTAAAGACAAATGGACTTGGGGACCAGAGCAAGATGGAGTGCTCAATCTCATAAAGGAAAAGTTTTTAGAAGCAGTAATGTTGCATCATCCCGACTTTACAAAACCATTTTTTCTAAACTGCGATGCCAGTAACGTGAGTTTAGGTGCAGCCCTATATCAGGAAGATCAGGATGGTAACCATTTAGTAATTAGCTTCGCTAGCCGCGTGCTGAACAGTTGCGAACGAAACTACAATACTACCGAAAAAGAATTGTTGAGTGTAGTTTTCGCATGCGGTAAATTTAGGACATATATATTAGGGTACCCCATAACAGTTAGAAGCGACCACAAATCTATATCATTTTTAAAGCATTGTAAGCTGAACCACGGAAGGCTGACGAGATGGGTTTTGGCCTTGCAAGAATATAATATCACATGGGAATATATACCCGGCAAACAGAACGTAGCAGCCGACGTCCTATCTCGCGTCAATATACCAGACCAAACCTTTGACGGCGAAAAGGAACAATTAGCAAAAGTATACCATATTATTAAGAGCAGGGAAGATTTAAAAAATATTTTAAACAATCTAAAGTCACAACAAGAGGCCGATCCAAGATTAGGAGATATTAGAAAACGGGTACAGGAAGGCGATGAGGTCATAAATAGATATTACTGTATACACAACGACACTTTGTTTATAAGGAATACCCCGCACCAAGAGAATTGGAAGTTAGTAATCCCACCAGCAATAGAGAGACCGCTAATAATCGACTATCACGACAGGTACGGACATATGGGTGCCCTCAAAGTAAGGAAGGCATTGGAAGAGCAAACATACATCAAAGGGATGAATAAGAAGGTGCAACTGGCGATACGGTGGTGCGATATTTGTCAAAAAGTAAAGTGTGATAACGAGAGAAAAGATGGGGTCATGATACCCATAACATCCACCGAAAAATTGGAAAAGGTATTTCTCGATATCTGTGGACCATTTCCACGCAGCGGTGGGAGACACCGATATAAATTTATCGTAATCATCTTCGACCATTTTAGCAAATATACCAAGCTATACCCAATAACTAGGGCAACGACCAGGAAGATAATAGACATCATAATAGAACGATATATAATGGAGGTAGGCCGACCGTATTCGATAATTACGGACCACGGTACCCAGTTTAGGGGAAAACTTTGGAAGGAAAACCTTGGAGAACACGGAATAAAAACGTACAAAACGTCCGTATATCACCCGAATAGTAACCCAGCCGAGAGAATGTTAAGGGAAGTAGGACGGTTGCTGAGAACCTACTGCCATAACGAACAGAAAAGATGGCATAAATACGTAGCATCAACCGAGGATTTTCTCAATTTCTCACATCACAATACCATCGAGGTGTCGCCATACACAGTTATGTTCGAAAGACCCCCACCACCAGAGATAAAAGAGATTATTAATTTTCCCGACGAACCCGCATACCAATTTGAAAGAACTAAATTTTATAACAAGGTGTTAGAAAAAACGGAACAGCAGTGGAAAAAATATGTCAAATCACAGCCCAAGGCAATTAAATATGAGGTAGGAGAAAAGGTGTTAGTTAAAAATAGAGAATTGCCCAGTGATATACAAGGCATAACGAGGAAATTGCTACTTTTATATACAGGACCTTTCACGATAACCAGAGACAATAAAAACAATACCTACGAGGTAACCGACACGGTTAGTAACAAAGTAATGGATGGATGGATGGATGGATGGATGCACGGGCGTCTTGCGCCCTAATTTGTGTGCGTTGTCCAGGCCTAAGCCTGATGAACGCCAGGTGCCAACAGTTCAGCGCGGTCGTTTGCTCTGCTCAAGGATGTTATGGTGCAGTCCGCGGGTCCATGATAGATTAACATGGCCACCACGGTGGCAAGCTTATGCTTTTGCTTCAGCCAATTGTCCGGCCAAGGCGCGACACCTTGGTCCCCTCAGGCTAGCCTTTGGGAACGTGGTGACGCACTGGCGAGGACAAGAAGCTCGAGCGCCCTAGGGCGTCGGCCGAAATGGTGGGTAATGTCACCGAGACAGCCAGCTTTCGCAAGGAAGGCACTTGCACAACCTCGCGGGAACTCATGTCTCAGGTCATTACCTGCCAAATCAACAAAGCAGGTGCTGACGGGGATCTTAGTCGTTATTATGGCTTCAGCCAATCGCAGCGCCTGGTCGCGTCACATTGGTCTCCGGGACATAGCCCACGGAAACTCAGAGACGCGCTGGCGAATACAAGACGCTCGTCCGCCCGAAGGCAGCGGCCGAGTCGACGGAACTTATCACCGGGGCAGTCGGCTTTCGCAAGGAAGGCATTTGCACAACCTCGCGAGAGCCCATGTCCCGGATCAAGGCCCTGCCGAATCGGCAAAGCCGATGCTGGCAATAAATCTATCCATTCAATCTGCCGCAGCATGATTGACTACAGTTTCGGCAGGCGCAGGTGATCGGTTCAGATTTCCAGAAGGTTGGGGGATTCGTTTCTGGGGGGTTCGTGTGATGAACTTAGGGGGGGTCGTCTAACAGCGCCCTAGGGCGCCTGACGCGGCGAGGGGGCGGTGCATTCTCCATGCTGTTAAGCCTTCGGAGGTGCGGATAAGAGGACTCGCCGGCCTTGGCGAACAAATTCGTTGCCAGGGACCAGACGAAGACCTCTAAGGTGGGAACACGGAGACCCCGATGTATGGCGGTATTTCGCACATACCACGGGGACCCCGTGAGGGAGCGTAGGGTCCAGTTCTGAAATGTAGTCAGCCCATGCCTGTTGGTGGCCGACAGGAGAGGCCACCAGGCGGGTGCCGCATAAGTGAGTACTGTTCGGAGGAACAGTAGATACAATGTAAGTTTAGTACGGACAGCCAGGCAGCTGTTCCGCGAAAGCATAGGTGATATTTTGGCTCTGACGCCATGAGCCAAGTTGAGGGTTGAGGTCACGTGGGCGTTGAAGTTTAAGTGCCGATCAAGCCGAACACCTAGGTACTTCACCGTCTCAGTCCAGTTGATGGGTCTCCCCTCTAAGGAGAGGGATTGGCATCGGGAAATGGACTTATGCGTAAAGCAGATCGCCTCGGATTTCTCCGTATTGATCGCTACCCGCCATTTCCTTAGCCAGTCCGGAAGCATAGCCAACTGGCGTTGTAACATTACGCTCGTCCGCCAAGGCGAAAGCGAGCTAAAATGAAACATCGCGTCGTCGGCAAATAGAGATAACGTGACCCCGGGATAAACAGGCAGATCGTTCGTGTACAACAAAGTAATGGATGGATGGATGGATGCACGGGCGTCTTGCGCCCTAATTTGTGTGCGTTGTCCAGGCCTAAGCCTGATGAACGCCAGGTGCCAACAGTTCAGCGCGGTCGTTTGCTCTGCTCAAGGATGTTAAGGTGCAGTCCGCGGGTCCATGATAAATTAACATGGCCACCACGGTGGCAAGCTAGTGCTTTGCTTCAGCCAATTGTCCGGCCAAGGCGCGACACCATGGTCCCCTCAGGCTAACCTTTGGGAACGGGGTGACACACTGGCGAGGACAAGAAGCTCGAGCGCCCTAGGGCGTCGGCCGAAATGGTGGGTAATGTCACCGAGACAGCCAGCTTTCGCAAGGAAGGCACTTGCACAACCTCGCGGGAGCTCAAGTCTCAGGTCATTACCTTACCAAATCAACAAAGCAGGTGCTGGCGGGGAACTTAATCGTGATCAAGGCTTCAGCCAATCGCAACGCCTGGTCGCGTCTCATTGGTCGCCGGGACATAGCCCACGGAAACTCAGAAACGCGCCGGCGAATACAAGAGGCTCGTCCGCCCGAAGGCAGCGGCCGAGTCGGCGGAACTTGTCACCGGGGCAGTCGGCTTTCGCAAGGAACATGGATGGATGGATGCACGGGCGTCTTGCGCCCTAATTTGTGTGCGCTGTCCAGGCCTAAGCCTGATGAACGCCAGGTGCCAACAGTTCAGCGCGGTCGTTTGCTCTGCTCAAGGATGTTAAGGTGCAGTCCGCGGGTCCATGATAAATTAACATGGCCACCACGGTGGCAAGCTAGTGCTTTGCTTCAGCCAATTGTCCGGCCAAGGCGCGACACCATGGTCCCCTCAGGCTAACCTTTGGGAACGGGGTGACACACTGGCGAGGACAAGAAGCTCGAGCGCCCTAGGGCGTCGGCCGAAATGGTGGGTAATGTCACCGAGACAGCCAGCTTTCGCAAGGAAGGCACTTGCACAACCTCGCGGGAGCTCAAGTCTCAGGTCATTACCTTACCAAATCAACAAAGCAGGTGCTGGCGGGGAACTTAATCGTGATCAAGGCTTCAGCCAATCGCAACGCCTGGTCGCGTCTCATTGGTCGCCGGGACATAGCCCACGGAAACTCAGAAACGCGCCGGCGAATACAAGAGGCTCGTCCGCCCGAAGGCAGCGGCCGAGTCGGCGGAACTTGTCACCGGGGCAGTCGGCTTTCGCAAGGAGGCATTTGCACAACCTCGCGAGATCCCATGTCCCGGATCAAGGCCCTGCCAAATCGGCAAAGCCGATGCTGGCAATAAATCTATCCATTCAATCCGCCGCAGCATGATTGACTACAGTTTCGGCAGGCGCAGGTGGTGATTGATGGTGATCGGTTCAGATTTCCAGAAGGTTGGGGGGATTCGTTTCTGGGGGTTCATGTGATGAACTTAGGGGGGGTCGTCTAGCAGCGCCCTAGGGCGCCTGACGCGGCGAGGAGGCGGAGCATTCTCCATGCTGTTAAGCCTTCGGAGGTGCGGGTAAGAGGACTCGCCTGCCTTGGCGAACAAATTCGTTGCCAGGGACCAGACGAAGACCTCTAAGGTGGGAACACGGAGACCCCGATGTATGGCGGTATTTCCCACATACCACGGGGACCCCGTGAGGGAGCGTAGGGTCCAGTTCTGAAATGTAGTCAGCCTATGCCTGTTGGTGGCCGACAGGAGAGGCCACCAGGCGGGTGCCGCATAAGTGAGTACTGTTCGGAGGAACAGTAGATACAATGTAAGTTTGGTACGGACAGCCAGGCAGCTGTTCCGCGAAAGCATAGGTGATAGTTTGGCTCTGACGCCACGAGCCGAGTTGAGGGTTGAGGTCACGTGGGCGTTGAAGTTTAAGTGCCGATCAAGCCGAACACCTAGGTACTTCACCGTCTCGGTCCAGTTGATGGGTCTCCCCTCTAAGGAGAGGGATTGGCATCGGGAAATGGACTTATGCGTAAAGCAGATCGCCTCGGATTTCTCCGTATTGATCGCTACCCGCCATTTCCTTAGCCAGTCCGGAAGCATATCCAACTGGCGTTGTAACATTACGCTCGTCCGCCAAGGCGAAAGCGAGCTAAAATGAAACATCGCGTCGTCGGCAAATAGAGATAACGTGACCCCGGGATAAACAGGCAGATCGTTCGTGTACAGTACATACAGAACGGGGCCGAGGACAGATCCTTGTGGGACGCCGGCGGAGACAGGGCGAACCCGAGAGAACGCCCCATCTACGCTGATCCTGAAGGTGCGATCCGTCAGATAGGATCGGAGCAAGTGGACGATAGATGTCGGGATTGGCGAATGCGCCAGTTTGTAGAGCAGGCCTTCGTGCCAGACTTTATCGAAGGCTTTGCTCACATCCAACAGGACAGCGCCTGTTGCCTGATGATGGTTGGCAGCGTCGGCTAGATAGGTGACAACCCGTACTAGCTGAAGAGTAGTCGAGTGCCTCGGCCTAAACCCAAACTGCTCCTCGCGGATGAAACCATCCACCAGGGGCCGAATACGGGCCAGGAGAAGACGCTCGAATACCTTCGAGATTACTGGCAATAGTGATATTGGGCGGTAGCTTCCAGGTAGCGTGGGCGGCTTTTTAGATTTCTGGATCATGATGACGTTGGCAGTTTTCCACAGGCGAGGGAAGTAACTCAGCCGGAGACAGGAGTTGAACAGCTCAAGAAGAACGTCAACTGCCGAAGGCGGGAGATTCTGCAACGCAGCGGCGCCGATGCGATCGGGGCCAGGGGCCTTTCTCTTCTTCAGTCGGCTTAGGACAGACGCAAGGTCATCCTCGTCGACCGAAATAGGAGGATCAATGGGGGGAGCAGAAAAGTATCCAGATAGGAAATCCCTGACGACGGCCACATGAGCCGGGTCAGAGATGCCTCTATGGACGGTGAACTGGTCCTCAATGCAGTCGGCGAAGACCTCCGCCTTGCCTTCTGCAGAGGATACAGTGCCGTCCGGGGTATTCAAGGGATGGCGAGTCCTCTTTTCGCCTTTTAGTCTACCAGCGGCTCTCCATACGGAGGCGTGGTCGACTTCCAAGGACTCCAAATAGGAGTCCCATCGATTCGCGTTTACGTCAAGCAGAAGCTGCGAGACGTGTTCCGACTGGGCTCGAAAGCGCCGTCTAGCGGCAGGATCACGGGTATGGTGCCATCTGCGGCGGAGCTGGCGCCGTAATCGGATGGCTTGGAGAACTTCCGCAGGAAGGTCGGAGCGTTTATTACTCACCGGAACAGTGTAGGTGTTTTTATCCATTGCAGACTGGACAAGGTCCTGGAGCTGATGTACCCGGAGATCCACATCGTCACAAGAGACGAGTGGGTCCGGAGGGACAGATGGCAACTGCCTGGCCAGATCATCGTGGTAGGATCGCCAATTGACTCTCCTAACAGGATGATCGGGAAGTCGGGGTGAGACCGACGGCAGCAAGACAGTTACAAGTAGGGGGTCGTGATCGGACGATAGGTCCGACACCGCGCTGACTTGTAGATGAAAGGGGATGGCCTTGACAATTACGATATCAAGGACATCCGGCGGATAACCCGCAGTGGGAAAATGTGTCGGTTCGGACGGGCCGATGATGAGGACGCTGGGATCATCTTCGACAGCCCTACGGAGAGAATTGCCGTAGGGGTTTGACGTTCTGCTGTTCCAAGAGGGATGCTTGGCATTAAGGTCTCCGGCTACGATGGTTGGGAGATCGCTGTCCAGGAGGGCGTCCCACTCCTCATGCGGTGGAGCTCGATGGCCGGGCGGGTGGTACGCAGAAACAAAGCGCACCTCCAGGCCGGCTACATCCAGCGCCACAGCACATGCTTCGATGAGGGTAGTTTCAGGGGCAGGGAGTTCTCTATGAGAGTGTCGCCTGTGGACTAAGATCGCCACTTCGCCAGATGCTCGGTGGCGATCGGGACCATTCCTGTCTTTCCTGTAGCAAGCATAGGCTGGCAGGGAAAATCGCCGGTTAGGGGCAAGATGAGTTTCGGAGAGGAGTACGACATCTGCGTCGTACTCGACAAGGAAAGCTGCCAGTTCGGCCCGACGCGCCGGAATGCCATCTGCATTCCACGCGACGAACCGGAACTGTCTAGCCATGGTTAGATGAGGGGACGATCAGGGCGATCAGCGATGTTAGGATCGCCATGAGTATTGTCGGGACATCCCGAGCAGCAAGAATTTTCGGAACAATGCCGCTGACCCAGGCCATCAGCTGAGCCTCAGTGACCAGTGGTGAACCACCGGCCTCAGGGGCCTGACTAGCCGGCTCTGGGGCCGCGGAAGGTGCAGATGCCGCCTCCAGGGGAGGCTGGGCAATTGGAGCTGGCTGCTCGGGTGCTGGCGAGATTTCCATGGAAATCGAAGGGGCCTGGGCAACAGGAGCAGGCTCCTGGCCGGGTAGTTGCTGGGCAGCCGGAGGGGCGTTGTTAGCCTCCGGGTATAGTTGTTTTGCCACAAGTGGTTTCCGATTCTTGCGCTTAGCGCGCCGTTTCTTAGGCGGCTGGGTCTGTGAGGGGGGTACTGCGGGCGTTGCCGCTTGAGGAGAAGGCACTCCGGCAGGTGCTGAGGTTCTGGGGGCCACAGTGGGCGCCGTAGCGACCGCTGCAGCGTATGTTATGGTTCCTCCAGCGGCAGGAGCCGCAGGAAGAGCCGTAGATGCTGAGGCGGGTGGTTGGACTGCCGCCCGCTTCGAGGGTCTAGGAGCTGGGCGAGGAGGTTCAACCTGACGGTTTTGCTCCCGCTGCTGTTTCTTTAGGGCCTTCTTAAAATGATTACAACCCCTAAAGTTAGCCGGGTGGCTACCTCCGCAGTTGCAGCACGTCGCGGGTTGAGGCTTCACAACGGGACAATTCTCGTTGTGGGCCTCCCCGCAGCGTACACAACGCGGCGGCATCTTACAAAAGGCCGATGAGTGGCCGAATCGCTGGCATTGAAAGCACTGGGAAGGCCCAGGCTTACTACTAAATGCCCTAATCTGTACCCGGAGGCACAGAATGGTTTCCAGGTTATAGACTTCTGCGAAGGAACCAACCTTCTGGATCCTGATGTAAAAGGAATTACTTTTCCTTTTCCGATCACCGGATAGGAGAGGGACAACGGAGGTAGGGAAGAAACCCTTCTCCGCCAGATCCTCCCAGATCCACAAGATCGGTGTGTCGTGGGGAATCCCGGACACCACAATCTTGAGTTCCCTCTCCTCAGGGAGGGGGAAGGTGTGAAAAGCGCGACCGGAGTCGGCCAGGAATTTCTGGCAAGCCCGAAAGTCCTGGATCGACTTCGGAAGCAGTCGAATGGACGAGCCTTGGCTTTTGGCCTCAACTCGCCCAGACGGCACTACTAAATTCAGCTCCCGTAGGAGGGTATGCCAATCGGTGCACTGAGGCACGACAATCGGCGGAATCTTGGGTTGCTTAGGTGGGGTTTCTGGTTCCGGTACTATGTTACCAGAGGGAAGGTGACTTGCGACCTGCCGACTCTGCAGCCACGCCTCGCTTCGCCGGGACAGTCCGTTTTGGGGAAGTCGGCCTGCTTCCACCGCTACCTCGCCGTTTCCGGCTACGCACGGGCTGGAAGCCGTCCTCCGTCTCCATCTCGGAGTCCGACGACAACGTAGCGCCAAGGGCTGCGGCATAGGCAATGGATAGTGGGTCCTGGGAAGGATCAACACAAGGCTGGTCCCTCACGGGAGGGACAGATGTTTCATGCTCCTTAGCAGAAACAGCAGAAGGCTGGGCCTGCGAAGGAACAGAGGATTGGCGACCCTTAGAAGGACCAGCACAAGGCTGATCCCCCGCGGGATGGTCTGATGCTTTATGGCACTCTGCAGGATCGGAATTACGCCGGGCCTGCAAAGCTGGAGTTGGTTGGTGGTCCTTAGCAGGACCAACTGAAGGTTGGTCCCGCGAAGAATCACCAGATGCTCGGCGGGCCTTAGAGGGACCTTCGCCGCGGACAGGTTCAGAATTTGGAGCGGGACCAGCAGAAGGCTGAACCCGCGAAACTTCATTAGATGCTGGGTCTTGGATGGGACTATCGCCGCGGACTGCAGGGATTCTTACCATTGGGCCATCTGTGGAGCTTAGCATTACGCTTCGCAGCACAGATGGCTTCAGCAAGGGGGCTACCCTGCCCTCGGATTTATTATGGCCCTTATTAGGACCACAACTCTCCGCGGACAGGGGCTCCCCTTGGTCTCGTCCCGACATCGCCGTTGTTGACCAAACGGAGAGAGGTTTCCTCAAACGATTTAAGGAACACACACCAAAACGTCACCTAAATAATCTCACTTTGTTAAATAATATCAAGTCCAACTTTGCCCGCCACTTAATCTTACACAATCATAATTATACTGATTTTAAATCTAATTTAATACCCCTACATGTGTGCAACAAAGGCCGTTACATGGACGCAATAGAGGAGTTCGAAATATACAAAGCATATAATAACATAAACAGCCGAGACTTCATATTGAATGACCACTTAAATTTTAAATCCAACCCGCTATACGATACAGCTTTGAACCTGCTTAGGCGTAATCACTCAGATAATAGTTCAGTGTCCGATCGGCTTCGTCGTGGTGCGCACCATTTAAGAAGCAAGTGAATTACGTAGTGGACAATTATGTGTAACATGTGTTTTTAACGTTTAACGACCTCAATAGAGCGATTTTATCTGATGATGGAACAGATGTTCCGAAACGCGTCATTTTAATCGACGTAACGAAGTCACACGACGGATATAAGGTGATTTATTTATAATAATTTACTGTTCATACGTGACTTGGATACCAGAACTAATATGCATTTTAAAATGGGTAGCAATGTAGGAGAGATTCTGGAGGAGCTGCTGCTAACGCGATTTTTCCTACGCTTCTCAGCTTCGAGAGTATCAGATTGATCAAAAAAGTTTTCCCAGTTTTTGCGCATCGATAAAAAACGCATTGCGAAATGTAGCCCTTACATTGTTAAATATATATATATATATATATATATATATATATATATATATATATATATATTGTAACAAGACCCTGTTATGGCTGGTGTAATCTTATCAAGTCCCACTGTTTGGGCTAGCCACTTGGTCACCAGACCGCTGTATGCCGGTCGTTACAAAAGAATAAAATGTCTACGGAAAATTCAATAAAAATAGAATTTTCAAATAATAAAATAATTTTGTTTATGTTTATAGAGGTATGTATAAGAGATAAATCTGTTTTTTAAAAGTTTCTGGTAAAATTTTAATAACAGGTAGGTATTTATTGACCGTCGAGCACGTCTTGAAGATTTGCACCAAGTCTGGAGTTAAATAGATTAACTCCAGGTAATAATCGATTGGTGACTTTTCTGACTGGTCCAATATCTTGTTCAAAATAGAATATATTCTCACTTAAGTCCTTCAGCCTTATAAATACCCTTAAATTACCCTGTGAAATAAGTACAGATACAAAATAATGGAAATATAAAGATTTATTGACAATTTTAAATAAATAATCGATATTTTCTCGATGGAGAGCAATTATCGACTCTGTCTCGGGAATTATCGATTGTGTCATACAGAACAAAATTTTATGTTATATTATATTAAAAGACAGGTTCTTTGAGCGATTAGAATTAATAGTCAGAGAAGGGTGACGAGAAAGTATAACATTAACAATTAAAAATATAAATACAATAATTACTATTCAATAGTATTTTAAATAATTCAGTATATAATATTAGAATAAATGTTTTGTCGAACCAATGAAGACTGATGTGACGTCAGTGACTGCGATGTAGTAAGCAGGTTTCGTTTTCAAGATGGCCGCTACTCGAGTTGGACTAAGTCACAGCATATGCGTGGTGTCAGAAAATCACAATAAAATTCCTTTTATTAAGGTTTAAAATGTCCCCGCACTGGTGTAATATGTCTGTTAATCTATTTGGTGTATTCTGGTGAAGTGTGCTGTGTAAACTGGTGTTAGTTAGTTTATTTTCTATGTGTTCAACTTCTGCGGTTACGTTTTCAAGTTATGGTTAGGAATTTCAGAATATATCAGTTGAGATATAGTGTTTTACTTGTTTCTATCACTCGTATTATGTAGTTAAGTGTTTGTTTTCACTATTGTCGTGAATGTATTAACAGCTTTAGCTTTTAAAAGTGTTTAATTCGCCTAACTCTCGTTTCACTGATTTCAATGGCTAAACACTAGTATCATTTTCAATTCGATTTTAAGAAACGTTCTTCACACAACTGTCCAGCTTGATATTCAACAAAAGACTAATTAACTTGGTCATAAATCTTGCCCAGTTAATCCTTGAAAAAGTATTGTTAACATTTTTCGACTTCCCATACATATGATAAAATATTACATTATGTATGGAATTTATCTATTTTATTCCTCACTTTTATGAATTATTAACCTTATTATTGGTTTAATCATCTCATTCCCTTTAAATTGATGTATTATAGTCCATATCTGTAGATATTTTGTGGAAATTAACAAATTTCTTTACTTTATGGAAATATAGGCTCAAAATTGGATTTCCGTCTTTATACAAAATCCCCACCATTTAAATATTATTAATACTATTATAATAAATTTTAATTAGTCATATTCCTCTTCCTTTCCTTAAATACATATAAATTACACCTTTGAACTGGTTTTTTGTGTTAATCTGTAAATTTGACATTGCTCTTTAAAATTAATTAATTTATATATTTTGACAATTTACAAAATGTTAAGGTATATTTCCTTATTATCATTTTAATTCATAGGATCATTCCTAGTAGTGGTTAATTGTGTTATCTTATATAAATCTTGGTAGTTTACAGGATTTATAAGTGAATTATACTATTTTATATTGGTTCTGTGATTTCACCAAATGGCCTAGATTTTAGAATTTTATATTTCTTTCTTTCTCAAATAATTTAAACTTAATTCCTCCTCTGACTTTACATAATTACAAATATATGAAAATAACATGATTTATAACTTATTGTGTTGTGTAGTAGTTAATTAACACTACAGTTAATAAAATAATTAATTATGAACATTGTTTAGCAATCTGCACAATTTAACATATTGCAGATATGGCTTGAACATATATTTTTTAACCATTTTTGAGCTAACATAGCATACCTATTAGAACATTATTACTGGTATGTAGGTTATTATTTATCAAACATAATTCTTTTTAAAACACATAACATAAATCTTATTTTCTAATAAACCTTACAAATACATTTATTTAATACATTGATTTTAGGACTGTGAAATAACAGTCTATTTAAACATGTTACACTTATTCATACTATATTAGTACCAGTCCTTTCTGGTTTAAACCATTATTATTGTGATCCCCTACATCAGTAAACATTAACTCCCATACTCTATTTATTATCATTTTTTACAAATGTCTTGTAAATAAAGATTTACATTAAAATAATAAAATACTGGAAACCTTCCATTTTATTATTTTATTATGCTGTTTATTATTAGATTTTAAAGTTGTGATATAGCATACTACTAAGTTATAGTATCACCAACTTTAAGTTTATTGCATTTTTTTTTTTAAAAACAACACTTACACAAATTCACTTTCACTGTTGGTTCTGATATTTTGAGTCTTATTATCTCAGACCAGACCTTTAGTAATCATGGACCGTTAAGACTAGTTTATTTTCTTTATTACACAATAGCTTTAGCCGGTGCACTTCTTATAACGCTATACAGCACTTTAGTTTTCTCAATAATTACATTTTATAAGATTTTGGGTATGTTATACTTTCTTTTGCATAGTTTTTGTGGGTTTGGGATTGATAGTAGTTTATATAATAATAGGTTTTACTACGGTGTTTCTTTCATACTATTTCTTCCTCTCCTCCTGTCTTCCTTCTTGTCCTTCTTCGTATCTTCCTTCTGGTATTCATTCTTGTCCCTCTTCTAGTCTTCATTCTTGTCCCTCGTCTAGTCTTCACTCTTCTGTTCTTCCTTCCTCATTCTTGGGTAAACCAAGGTACTTGGTGTTATCACGACTGAGGTTTAGTTTGGAGTATTTAATTTATTCACTGAACTGACTTTATTCTTTTATACAGGTTTCAGGGTATTGTTTTCTTCCTGTTCACAAACTTTATTCTTCCCTCTTCTTGTTTTTGGGGTATTTTGGTATTCACCACTCTTTAATTGATTCTCTTTTTTCTTAATATGGTCTTATATAACTGGTTTACTGCTCTGAGCTTCCTGGGTAACTTACTGGTATTATACTATGAGTTGATGAGTTGCTTCGATACTTTCTTTGGTTTTTAAAACAGTGGTTTTTATATATTATGTAGTGAGGATTTTTACTTTATTGTGGTTCATTCCTCTGATTTATTTAAATGTCATTCAATATTATTATAACATTTGTTGGTGTAATTAAACTTTATGATTTCATATGACGTAAAATGTAGTGGATTTTCTGTCACGCTACAGAATATATATATATTCTGCCGCGTGACGCGGCAACGGGCGTATATATATATACATATATATATACATATATATATATTCGGGTTAAAACGTCCTGCGGCGTTGTCCGATGCCTAATTGCCAATATCTCCTGTCGTTGCAGTTTTCTTCGGTTAGACCTCGTATACTCATTGATCTCCTTACACCCTGTATCCATGTTACATGTAGCTTTCCCTTTTTTATGTTTTCCTGTGGTATCCATTTCATCAATCTCTTTGGCAACCTCTCCTCCCCCATTCTCTGCACGTGCCCATACCAAATGAATTGTTTTTTCTCGATTTGTTCTAAAACAGTTTCTTTTATATTCATTTGTTGCGTAATTACTTCGTTTCTGACCCGGTCTAATTTTGATGTTCTACATATTCTTCTTAAGGCGTCCATTTCTGTGGCTTCTATCTTTCTTTTCAGATGTTCTTTCATTCTCCATGTCTCAGACCCATATACTAATGTGCTCTTAATCATTGTGTTGTATATATTCTCATTTTTCTTTGTTTTCCTATTTCGGTGCTCCACAGCGTTCCATTTACAGACTTAATTATTGTTCTTGCTTTGTTTACTCTACACTTTATTTCTGTATCGTCTGTCCCTTCCTTGTTAAAATGTATTCCAAGATATTTGTAATTCTTACATTTTGCTACAATTTCACCGCTTTTTAATACTACATCGGCCATGTACTCTCCTGTACACAAATATTGTGTTTTTTCCACATTCATCTGCAGTCCCCATTTTTCGTATTCTTCCTTCAGTTTGCGTCCCATGTATTCTAAGTCATCTTTGTCATTTGCGCATATTACTTGATCATCTGCAAACTGAAGTGTATATAGACAGGTGTCATCGTCGATTTGGATTCCCATTCCACTGCATTTCTTTTTCCAGGTTGTTAAAGCTTTGGCGATATATATTTTAAAACGTGTTGGGGAAATGCAGCATCCATGTCGCAGACCTTTGTTGACCGTAAAGGGTTCTGATATTTTATTTCCTAATTTCACTGGAGATTTCATGTTATTGTATAAGTTTTGGACAGCCTTTACGAGGGTATGATTGATGTTGGTATTTTGAAGCACTTCCCATAGTTTTGATATTGGTATGTTATCATAGGCTTTTTGTAAGTCTATAAACATTAAGTATATTGGTTTATTTATTTCTATTTCCATCTCTATACGTTGTTTTAGTAAAAAAACTTTGTCTGTACAAGACCTACCAGCCCTAAACCCACTCTGCTCTTCCTCTTCGTAATTTGCATATTCCTGTTCGATCATGTCTCTTATTATTCTTGCATATACCCTGCTTTTGTATTTGTTACCGATATTCCACGATAATTGTTGCATTTTATTCAATTTGTTTCCTTTTTTGTGTATTGATGTAATGTAAACTGTTTTCCAGTCTTCGAGTACATTTTCACCACTGATGTATTTTGTAAATATATATGACAGAGACATGAAGAGTTTTTCAGTTCCATTTATTAGTAGCTCAGCATTGATTCCACCTGGCCCAGGGGATCTTCCATTTTTTAGTTGTTTGATTGTATTTTTAACTAATGCTGTAGCTATCTGTATTGCTTCACCTTCAATTTGTATTTCTGTTTGTGTTTGCTGACTATATTCAGGTATATGTTCAGTCAGTAAGGTTTTATAGTGCTGAACCCATACGTGTGCAGGTATTATTTGTAGTGGGGTGCTGGTTTTATTGTTGTTTTTAACATTGTACACTTTTAAACATGAATTCATATATAAATCTTTGTTCATTCATAAGTAATATTTCACTTTCTTGAACTATGGAAAGTAACTGCTGTTTGCTATAATTCGTTTCAGAAATATATTCTTTTGAAATATTTTGCGCTGTAGATTGTGGAGTTGGTAATCCGTATTGAGCGATTGGGTTTCCACTAATGGATATGACAGAATCTTGCAAGAGCAATAAACAACTATTTTAAATGTCTTCTTTATGTAAGCTCAAATCGGCATTTGGCGTCATGCCTATAATGTCCCGAACTATATTTCCAGAAAAGTTATCTTTGTGTTTTAACGACAATTCAGCTTGATTTGGAGATAATGCAGAACACCAAAATTATAGCGAAAGGTTCTCTGATTCTTTTAGAACTAGTAGATACACTTGCTTCCGAAAGTGTACTATTCAATGACTGTCATGACCAAGAACTTGACACGCTGCTTGAATCGTTGGATAAAATATTGTAACGAGAACCCTGTCGAACAGCCAAGAGCGTCTTCCACCCGTCCCTTCACCACCCGACCAGGTGTGTCTCAGTCAAGGCCGCGCTCAAGTACGTTCCAGAGTCCTGTGGAGAACACTTGAATTACGCGTTAAGTGGCGTGAAATTGAGGATGGAAAATTTCTAGAAGACGTGCGCTATCTATAAAAAACCATATCAGCCGGTTTGTCAGTCAGTTGATAGTGAGCGATTTCCTTAGCGCGGATCGGGGGTTTATAGAAGTATTGAAGCGAAGTGTTGTTGTGTTATAATTAGTGCGGAATTCTTTATAGTTGACATTATTATTGCGTGTGGACAAATTTTACTTGACTTGTTGTAAGAGACTATCTTGTTGATTACAAATTATTAATTGTGATAATTAAAACTGGTTATTAGTGACTTAATTGAAGTATCGTAATTTGTGTACCATAGTGAGACCGTCGTAACAGTACGTTATCGACAGTGAAGTCGGACCACGTACATTGTGTAGCAGTAAGCGAAGACAGTGAAGTCGGACCACGTACACTGTGTAGCAGTAAGCGAAGACAGTGAAGTCGGACCACGTACAATGTGTAGCAGTAAGCGAAGACAGTGAAGTCGGACCACGTACACTGTGTAGCAGTAAGCGAAGACAGTGAAGTCGGACCACGTACACTGTGTAGCAGTAAGCGAAGACAGTGAAGTCGGACCACGTACACTGTGTAGCAGTAAGCGAAGACAGTGAAGTCGGACCACGTACATTGTGTAGCAGTAAGCGAAGACAGTGAAGTCGGACCACGTACACTGTGTAGCAGTAAGCGAAGACAGTGAAGTCGGACCACGTACATTGTGTAGCAGTAAGCGAAGACAGTGAAGTCGGACCACGTACAATGTGTAGCAGTAAGCGAAGACAGTGAAGTCGGACCACGTACATTGTGTAGCAGT
The DNA here is from genome assembly GCA_034769895.1 of Magicicada septendecula. Taxonomy (NCBI): domain Eukaryota; kingdom Metazoa; phylum Arthropoda; class Insecta; order Hemiptera; family Cicadidae; genus Magicicada; species Magicicada septendecula. The sequence continues at coordinate 386,004,459 of CM068368.1, read as the reverse complement.
AAGCGAAGACAGTGAAGTCGGACCACGTACACTGTGTAGCAGTAAGCGAAGACAGTGAAGTCGGACCACGTACAATGTGTAGCAGTAAGCGAAGACAGTGAAGTCGGACCACGTACACTGTGTAGCAGTAAGCGAAGACAGTGAAGTCGGACCACGTACACTGTGTAGCAGTAAGCGAAGACAGTGAAGTCGGACCACGTACACTGTGTAGCAGTAAGCGAAGACAGTGAAGTCGGACCACGTACAATGTGTAGCAGTAAGCGAAGACAGTGAAGTCGGACCACGTACACTGTGTAGCAGTAAGCGAAGACAGTGAAGTCGGACCACGTACACTGTGTAGCAGTAAGCGAAGACAGTGAAGTCGGACCACGTACACTGTGTAGCAGTAAGCGAAGACAGTGAAGTCGGACCACGTACACTGTGTAGCAGTAAGCGAAGACAGTGAAGTCGGACCACGTACACTGTGTAGCAGTAAGCGAAGACAGTGAAGTCGGACCACGTACACTGTGTAGCAGTAAGCGAAGACAGTGAAGTCGGACCACGTACATTGTGTAGCAGTAAGCGAAGACAGTGAAGTCGGACCACGTACACTGTGTAGCAGTAAGCGAAGACAGTGAAGTCGGACCACGTACATTGTGTAGCAGTAAGCGAAGACAGTGAAGTCGGACCACGTACACTGTGTAGCAGTAAGCGAAGACAGTGAAGTCGGACCACGTACATTATTTAGCAGTAAGCGAAGACAGTGAAGTCGGACCACGTACATTGTGTAGCAGTAAGCGAAGACAGTGAAGTCGGACCACGTACATTGTGTAGCAGTAAGCGAAGACAGTGAAGTCGGACCACGTACACTGTGTAGCAGTAAGCGAAGACAGTGAAGTCGGACCACGTACATTGTGTAGCAGTAAGCGAAGACAGTGAAGTCGGACCACGTACAGTGTGTAGCAGTAAGCGAAGACAGTGAAGTCGGACCACGTACACTGTGTAGCAGTAAGCGAAGACAGTGAAGTCGGACCACGTACACTGTGTAGCAGTAAGCGAAGACAGTGAAGTCGGACCACGTACACTGTGTAGCAGTAAGCGAAGACAGTGAAGTCGGACCACGTACATTGTGTAGCAGTAAGCGAAGACAGTGAAGTCGGACCACGTACACTGTGTAGCAGTAAGCGAAGACAGTGAAGTCGGACCACGTACAGTGTGTAGCAGTAAGCGAAGACAGTGAAGTCGGACCACGTACTCTGTGTAGCAGTAAGCGAAGACAGTGAAGTCTGACCACGTACACTGTGTAGCAGTAAGCGAAGACAGTGAAGTCGGACCACGTACACTGTGTAGCAGTAAGCGAAGACAGTGAAGTCGGACCACGTACACTGTGTAGCAGTAAGCGAAGACAGTGAAGTCGGACCACGTACACTGTGTAGCAGTAAGCGAAGACAGTGAAGTCGGACCACGTACATTGTGTAGCAGTAAGCGAAGACAGTGAAGTCGGACCACGTACACTGTGTAGCAGTAAGCGAAGACAGTGAAGTCGGACCACGTACACTGTGTAGCAGTAAGCGAAGACAGTGAAGTCGGACCACGTACATTGTGTAGCAGTAAGCGAAGACAGTGAAGTCGGACCACGTACACTGTGTAGCAGTAAGCGAAGACAGTGATGTCGGACCACGTACTCTGTGTAGCAGTAAGCGAAGACAGTGAAGTCGGACCACGTACACTGTGTAGCAGTAAGCGAAGACAGTGAATGTTTGGATGCACTCACGGTATACGTCTTCTACAAAAGATCCTCAATGTCTGCATTGAAACTCTCCAAGTTGCTTATGCGCCGGCACATCTTCGTACAATAAAGTTTTTGCAAATTTGACCTCACGGCAAAGACCAAAAAGTGCCATGAGAGTTTTATTTCTTGGATGTTGTACTCTCTCTCTCTCTTTTCTTTACGAAAATATACTCTTTGGTTATTTTCAAGATGTAAGTCAAGATGCATTACAGGTGGAAACGACTCATCAATATGGAAAGAGAATATCCTCCATATGACCTCTGATGAACTTATGTACCGACCATTTTGAAACTGCAATACTTCATCATAGAGATTCTGTATGCCAATCGCAGCAAGATCAGAGCCCTTATCCACATATTAGCATATAGGCCTATATTTATTGGATTTCACACTGCTACATAACTCAACATTTATGTGGGTACCAAATGCTCGTGAAAGTACTGGTGAATACGGAACTACTGTCAATAGTTGATGTTTCATTTCTCGTACGAATCTCACATATAAAACCTCCATCTTCAGGGCTTAGCCGACGGTAATTTGGATATCCATCACTTATGATCCTGACATAAACAATTTTGAATATCTTTTAGTACATTGACCGTCTTTATGCATGGTGACTGTACATTCAGCGCTCCAAATGGTCCATGAATCATATGAGTTTTAACTATACCGATCTACAGATCTACCAGCTCTCGATCTACAGTTGGGTCAGGCAGCTCTGCATTAATCATAAACTCTATATGATGTGGTCAATTTTTTCTTCTAACCAAAGCAAAGTATTTGCATGTGGCAAACTTGTGAACATAGCTAAAAGCATATTGAGTTCGTTCGTGCATATATCACGGTCCACCAATAAAGCTCGACGGTAGAATAACCAAACGGCCTGAGTTCTCAACGCCTTCATCATTTCTCAACGTATCTTGCAAATGTATGTAATTTTCAGCTCTCAACCTACTTTGATTAGTACGAACGAATACGAGTTTTCCGTTTCTATTTTAGCATACTTCTCCACATTCAACGGTTGCTTGAAATAGATCAATGATTATACTCGTCTTTTCTAACCATGAGCCTATACGAATAAAACTGCAAACCTGAAACTTTCTTATTTGTTTCTCTTCCAGTTTTAGAATACCTTAGTTTCAATGTAAAGTGATACCCATTTTCTCCTCCATAAAACACTAAAGGATACGCAAAGGATCGTATAGCAGGTTTGTTTCTGCAATTCGATGTAGTCTGTCATCCCCAGCACGAATTACTACATCGCGTTCGTCACACTCTTGATTAACAATAACTACCGCAACGTCATTCGTTGTAGGTGCATTATAGCGGGCCAGATACTCCGCATTATTCGTTTTTCTATCAGCATAATTACAATATTATATTTATTATCTTTCGAAGAGGTTAGAAATTAAAACACTTTTCAGTTCATGAATGTACGGGTTTACTTCGCGAAGTAAATTTTAAAGCTCTGTTACGCTCTGTATTCATTTGTTCTATCTAAATTATTACTAATATGATCCATTCTCGTTTGAACCAGTTGCAAATAATCTGCGACGAAGTACACTTGAAGAAATTTAATAGGGTCGTTGTCTACTGATTGTAACGTCCCTATGACGTGATATTCTTGTCTTTGAATTTTAAAAGTAGGCATTAAATTTCCTCCGGCTATTTCGTTGGGTCCCAGTGATGTAAAGTGGGAAGCTGATTTGTTAAATCGTAATGCATTTAAAAATTGATAAAAGGTGTTGCCCATTCAATAATGATTTTAAAGTTCTGGAGGTAGAAGTATGGGATCTAATCGTATTTTTTCCGGAAGAGCAACGTAAACCGACCGATTCGCCTTCCACTTCAAAGTTTTATAGTGAGGACAAACAATATTAATCGATCCTGTGTCACTTTCATTTGCGTAGTTGATGAGTGGATTACAATTAAAATCACAATTTAATTTATTTTTTCACTCCAAATAACTTTGTTCAGCCCTTGCAGTAGCTGTAACATTTGTTTGCCTTCTTCGTAAGGCTGTATGCTTGAGGTAGGAGAGCGCTAAAACAGCGACTTCTGACACATTTTGCTTAGAAAAAAATTATATATATAAATGGACAGTTAAGTAGAGAAACAACAAGGATTTTAGTGATTTATTTATTTAATTTTTATGTGAGATATAATAAAATTACAAATTTATATGCTTAGGACTCTCCTTTCTTTGAACAAAGTTTGTCTTATTGGTGTTGATTCCGTAGTCAGTTTACACATCACGTTAACCCTTAACTACTTTCGCTATTTAGACTTACATGAGTAGCTTCGTAGAGTAAATCTCTACCCCAGTCAAAAATTGCAAATAATTTTAAAAGAGTGGCTTATGAAAATGATGTTTTATCAAAAAATAAACAAAGGGCATATTTTTAATCAAAACTAATCTTATTATAAACAAGAATTGTACTTGTCTTTACAAAAATGGCACTTCATTTACCAGTCCTCACTTTTCAAAACGTAAAAACTTGTTTTATGTAAGTACATAGAATTTGCCTTAAACTATTGCGTTATAAAAATTAAATATAATATGAAATACTTAAAGGTATAAATTTTCAGCAAATAAAAACAAATTTCTTCTTTACTTTTATAGAAAAATTCTGACATAGGGTCTTTTGGTTCTATCATTAGTGAGTCTATAAGTGAAGAAGGCTATGTTTTAGTCATGACAGCTTACGTATACTCTTTTTTCTATGGAATGAGTTTTACAAATAAATTTCCCACAGTTTGAACATGTCTTGGTAGTCTTTGTGTCTTTACTATATAGCAACGAGAAGTCTTTGGTTTCTTTAGTTGACTACATCCAGGCGACAATTCAATGAGGCATACTGTTAAGGTCTTTTCTCCTAGAAACTGATCAATTAAACTCTTCAAATCTCTTGAGAAATTTCTAGATTTAATTTTTCTCTCCTCAACATGAGGTTTGACTAAGGATATACCTAGTTCTTTTACAAAATTTCGGCGAAGCAATTTATTTTCACTGTTACCGGGCCTTTGATACCGGGTAAATGTAAAACGATATTGTGCGACCTAGTTCTTGAATGTGCTGGTAAAAATTTTAACCATTTATAACGGTTTCCCTCACAAAAATAAGCAGACTCTCTTACTATTTCTTGCTCTCTTTCATTTCCATTCTTTTCTTCTTGACCATCATCTTCCATTTCAATTTCCGTATCGTCCTCAGACACTTCAGTAGGAGCATCGCTAAATTCACTGTCATCTTAAAAAAATCTGGTATATATGGTTGGTCTAACACATCTTTTTCTTCCAATAAGTCAACAATTTCTTTTTAAGTCAAATATTGTGCCATTTTATCTAAATAAAATAAAAAACAAAGAAATATGAGAGTAAAAAAAGTTAATGTAACTGGCTTCGTGGGGTATATTTCTACCCCACTACATACATACCTCCGATACTATTGGTCACAACACACTTGGCTTCTGCTCATTGCAAAAGCACAGTCACTACTGAGATTACATGGAAGGGGAACGGCAACGTTCCAGTAGGGCCACAATAATAAACAAAAGTGTGCCACATGGGATAGAAATCAACCCCACAAAGGTACTTAAAGGTTAAGGTTCTTCTTTGTTGTTAAGGCGTCCAGTCATTTCTGTATTTCCGTACCTTCTCTAATTATTTTTTCCTAAGTGTGGTAATGGTAGTTGTGGTTTTTATGTGTTCGAATCCGATATTTTTCGTGTAGTGTTGTGAAAAGAGCCGAAGCTTTCTGGCTTCTTCTAATAAGTTCTTTTGTGCTTTCCTGCAGCCTCCCTTTTGACAGCCGATGTATGTCCCATATTGTACTATTATATCCCATATGTCCCGTACTATATCCCACAGCCGATATTGTACTTAGTACAGGGCATTTCGTAGGCACCTGTGGTTTTGTTAGAGATTTTCTGTTTTCGTGTCTTGAACATGTTGCTGCTTTTTCTGCCCTTGTTGAATATGGTGCGTATGTGTTTCCTGATTAGTTTGGAGATTCTGTCATATGACAATATTATCTTGTTAGTTGTTACGTCTTCACTTTTTCGGGTGTATACCCTATGGCTAAGCGTTCTGCTGATTTGTTTGGTGGTGTATCCATTCGTCTGAACGTTTGAGTGTGATATGATAGAATATGGTATGACAGAACTACTTTTTCGAGATGAGTGTGCCAGAAAAGGCAGAGCGTTCTTCTGTTCCAGTTGTGTGGTGTATTTAATGTTGCTGTAAATGCTTTTTACGTGACTGTGGATGTCCTTGCAGACCCTAGTTTACAGTTCCCAATGAAATAATATTCTTGGATTTCGTTGTCCATGACATGTCCGTTACTTAACTAAATATAATTATTTCACTACGACCCGGAACACAAAACTTTTTATGGGTAAAAACGTAAAAGTTTTACCTTATAACCTGAACCGGTTTTCACTTTTAAAAAGCTTCTTCAGAGAACACATAAAAAGTTTTGTGTTCCGAGTCGTAGTGAAATAATTATATTTAGTGAAATAATATTATTCTGAAAGAAATTTTTACTGAGATATTTTAATAAAACGCAAAGATGTGTTGGACTTCTTTTGGTAAAATGCCGTTATCATTTGAATGAGATTTCTTTAAAAACAATTTGCTTTAAAAAACTAAAAAAATTAAATATAAAATAATTTAATATTAACGTTTGTACTGATTTATGACGTACAGTATTTGTTAATTAAAGTGAAATTTTGCCTAGGCAAGTGTTTAAACTTATAAGGAAATTGCAGCAGCTAGGCAATGTTACATTTTAACGAAAACCAGTATTTACAAATTTTTAAATTTATTGTCTAATCGTGTTAACAAAATGGTAATTTAAAACTTTGATAATTCACATTGTCTTGTAATAACTTCTTTCAATTTTGTGCTGCAGGGACAAATAATTTAAAAACTTAATTATTTTTATTTTTGCCTATTGGCATTTTTTATGTGTCATTGTCTTTGAGACGTTTGAAATGTAAACATTATATTTCATCTCATAAACGTTTGAACGCCATTTTTAAATTTCGTATCTACAAACTATTCATCCCAAAAAATTAAAAAATATAATTTACCTTTTTTGTCTCAGCCATTTTTTTTTTTTTAGCCAAATGTAATTATGTACGACTTATTTGCCGAACTCCGTTTCGAGATACCGGTTTTCAAGCTAAAGTCAAAGTTTCATGTCGCTATAGCACGAATAAAAAACATTAATTGGTATATACAAAATGTACAAAACAGTTTTTACAAAATTTGATTTTCTTTTAATTCTAAGAAGAACTGGTCATTTTTTCTCGACGTTATCCATCGATAAGGGCTAGCAATCCCACCACGATTGCGTCGAGATAGTGTAACAAAGTTTCTTTAATGCCTTTTCTACCAAATTAAAAAATAAATTGAATTATTATCCTATTTTTATAAAAATTAAAATCTCTAGTTACTGTATCAACCAATAAATTTAAGATTTTTGCAGGAGGTTCTATTTATGTATAAGGTAATTCAAAGACTTATATAATACTAATCGTGGAATAGGTGAATAGGTCTCAGACTTATTTCTGTAAGAAATGGAAGTGTTCTCTACTTTATAACCAGAAGTTTTGGAAGAGTGTGATGACATGCTGAACAGAATGAATAAATTTTGAGACAACAATATTAATACATTAATGGATCTACAAGTACCTTACAGAGGAAGGTACAGGCTACATTATACTCATAAAATTATAATTACCATGATCATTCGTTAAAAAAAATTAATGTATAAAAACGTATAGGAATACACAGCGTTAACGTTAAAAATATTAGTATACATGATAGAAGCTATTTGTTTTGTGTGGTAGCCACTATACCTTACATAAAGGACGTCTTTATATTTGTTTTTTGCTTTATCTTTCTTTGTTTTGTCTTCTGTGTTAAATAATAATGTAATCGTTATTGACAGCGAGGTCAATTGGAAGAAATCTTACGTCGTAATGTGCTGTGGGTTTGACTTCACGTCTACCTACTTATTATTGGGCCATTCAATGGTCTTAGATAAGGAGACTTCAGTCTCTACCAAGCGATATCTGCACGTGAACACACACACAACACCCATTCTCACCGTGCAGGTCGTCACTGCACCTGGTTATATACAAACTGATTCTTTATGGCGGTGGTGGTGTGGTGTGAGCTATACCACAGCTGCAGGACGCAACAGGCTGTGGCCTTACTGCTTGAAGAACCTGTGGCCAGCAAAGGTTAGGTTTAGTTTTGGTATGTCTGACGATGCATGAAGCTTTTAACAATGTCAGTTCAACCAGTCTGATCTCACAAATGTCCAGCAGGTAGCAAATTCCTTACCGCTCTTCCTTATCGTTTGGTGCAATTTGTTACTTGATCTATAAAACTCCTAAGCGATGGGTAATTTCGATCGGGTACATCCTCTACTTGGACAGCCTCCATCGTAATATTTTTACACTTGACATTTCGATATCAGATTACAGATCTGAGATCTGATTGTCATTTCATCATTAACAACAGTAAAAAGAGAAAATTTTCTTAGATTGTGATATTTAAGATGGAATGATCCTGGTTCGAATAGTTCCTGACCGTATAGATGCATTACATAGAAGAGGAATATTCCTTTTCTCCGTGTTTCTGCCAAGTAAATAAGGGAAAACAAATTGTCAAAGTTTTTAGTACCGTATGCTCCTTTAGAAAGTGCAGTGTGAGTTAATGGCTCATGAACCGAAACAGACCACTAAGCAAACAAGGACGACATTTTATAAGCGTAGGAGCTTTTTATCATCAGTTAATCTTCATGGACATGTTATAAAACCCATTTACTTTTTTTATAAATGAAAAAGGGAATGCACAGAAGTGGATACGATCTAAATAGTCTCCGCCAGTCAACCGTATTGTTTTCTTATGCGTGTGTTTCATAACGTCCGATGATGTTCCCTAACTGCCATATAGTGAAATAAGGAAACAATTTCACTACTTGTAAAGTACTAGACAAAGTACCAGTCTGTTGTAAGCGTTAGTAACTAATTGTCTAAGCGACAATATGACATATATCAGGCAGCTTTAATACAATTCTTGCAAACAACAGTCAATCGGCGCTAAACTGGTCAAGTGGCCAGTGAGCACGTAAAATCTGTTTTTCTTGTTTTTGCCTTATAAGGTACCACGGAAAATGGTGAAATTGGTAGTGGTAAATTGCGAAGTGCTAGTGGAGGTTGCTACGCTTCAGATAACAATACACATTACATAACTGACCTAATTGCTAACAATAATATCCTAGAATGCTCAGTAGCCGATCAGTATGAGCTTCAGGTCGATGAAAATTACCATCAATTGGCTTTTCTTGAATTCCTGTCTCGTGCGTTTTTGTCCTTAGAAACTTAAGTGCCAAAAATCGATTAAGAGATAACATTGGAGGAGATAAGAGGTAAGAAGTAACATTGCCCAAAATCGGAGGTAACAGAAGCGAGTAACTGGAGAAGGTGCTGTAAACAAACAAGGTCCTTCCGCATTTAAAGAGCGGAAATATCGCATCTGAACCACGTAAGACTTAGAATGAGAATAGAAGTCACAATAATGGACAGTAAGAGTAAAAAAATGATGATTTGGAACAAGCAGCAGAGGCTAATACCACAGAAAGTTTTTAAATAGTCACCTCTTGAGAGAAATAGACTAGGCCGCCTGAAGAATAAATGATAGGATATAGGCCTAGTGGCGATAGAGGAAGATCTATGACGGAAGACTTTCTTATACTGGGATACTTAAATGTGTTCGGACTATTCGGTATGTTTCAGGAGTATTGTTATTATTGTTATTGTTTTTGTTATTGTTATTATTGTTATTTTTTTAAACCATATTATTTATTATAAGACTTACATGGGTTTTAAATTCCACTCTGCACGGTTTGAGTAATTCAATCTGTCCGTACTTGCCCTAAGCAAAAGTTTTTTGACACACAACACATTCTGTCTTATTTGGCGGATCTTCCAACGGCACCATTTTCTCATACTTTTTATCTTAGAGGCGTCGGTCGTTGTGGCTGGAAGCAGAGAAACTTATTTTACAGTTTCAAATATCATGGCAATAAGTATATGTATTTCTGATCACCATCAAGCACCACTGACCTGAAAAACAGACAGCATACGTTAAGTTTTTAAGAGAAACTAAGCTACTAGTTCACTTGTAGTTATAAAGATATTAATAAATAGAACATGGAGGGATATTATTACTACTGGGAGGGATAACAGAGAGCTTAAAAATTATTAATACGAGCTAGCAGAAATTTGGCTAATTGAGTGGAATTTCTGAAGTCATATAATTGGAAAGGCAAGGAAATTTAGAATTTATGAAACGGAATCTAATAATAGTAGGAGCTTATTGTACGGAGCGGAGGCGAATGGTGAAGTGCTGAAGGAAACTCGAAACAGTAGCTATTAATGTATTTAGAAGAGTATTTGGGAATATCATGAAGAAACAGAGTATAGAAAGAAGGTGAAAGGCAACAAATGGTAGTGTATGGTTCTCTAATAACTTGTATTAAAGAAAAACGGTGTTATGGTATGGCCACGACCAAATAGTGGAGGACAGAAAAAAGATTATCTAATGGGTCCTTCTGAAACACCAGGAGCGTAAAAGAACTAAAAAACCCGGAAAGAAAATGTAAGAAAGGCAATGAACACAGAGATCTGGGAGAAGCTAGAGGGACATCAGACAACTTCCATTAGAATGGGATTAGGCATGGAGCAACGACATCGGACGTTTTGAAATCTATAAATACGTGCCTATAAAAAAAGGAACTATATGACTGAGAGAAACTACTCAGATTATATCCTCGTCTGTGGATTCTCTTTTCAATTTATGAAAAGTAAATAGATTTTTTAATAACATAATATTTTTATAGTTATGAAAGTCGTCCTTATATGCACTGACTGTTGGGGCTTATCGTCTATTTTGGCTTAAAAACCACTTCTTCACATCGCGTCTAAATTGAGCATACTGAAATCTTTGACAACTTGTTTTTGTTCGTTATCAACAGCTGTTGTTTGATATTAAACATTATCAACCATCATACACAGAGGCGTAGCTAGGGGGGGGAAAGGGGCAGCCGCCCCGGACGGCATAGCCAGGTGGGCGGCAAGTGAGCATTGACTTGAAAAAATTGTTTTCAGTTTATAAAACTACAAACAACTTGTTTCTTTGATATGACTATTCCTTAACAACTACAGGAATATAAGATTTTCTTAGCATAAGATTAAGAATACAACAAGTTCCAAAGAGTTTATGAAGTCTTTTATTCAAAGAAAATCAAACCCTGAGTATCAAAATATTACAATTAACAAGGAATCAACTAGCAATCATAAAATGGATGATATTAGCGAACGAGGCTGTTCGTAAATACAGTAAAGTTAACGACGTGAATACTTCAAACTGTGAAAGTGGCAAAGTACAGTTGCAAGATTCAGATGGTTCTAGTACCATGGATGGTGATATATCGTGCAGTCTTGAAATTAAAGGCGATGAAGGACAGAACATTACTAACAACAATGTAGACCGTGTTCCCGGTGCTGCTCTACAAGACATGGGAGCTTGGCCAAGCGAGAAATCTCAATCCTTCCGAGATATAATGGTGAATAGAGGAACATGTCAGTTGCAGAACAAGGACAGCAATTTTCCTGAAGATGAAGCTGGAGGATCCTTAAACAAGTATTGGTTTGATAAAACCTTGCAAAATGGCGAAAAGGTAACACTTGGATGTGTTTTCCCCCAACTAAAAAATCTCTATTTTGCTTTTGTTGCACTTTATTTCCACAAGAAAAAACTATCAAAGAAGCCATTTCAATAGTAAAAATTGATTTTCGTCATGGCGAAAGTTAAATCCCCGAATTCAGGATCATGAAAATAGTCCTGCTCATCGCTCTGCGTTTTTTGAATGGAAGGAATTGGAACATTTTTTTAAAAAAAGGGGGACTTATTGATGATCTACTTCAGGAACAAACGAGTAAAGCAGTTAAGACATGGAAAGAAATCCTCTAACGGGTTATTGCGACAGTACAAACTCTTACAGAACAAAATCTAGCACTGATAGGGCTGGTAGGATTCAATTCCTAACGATCCAAATCCTAGAAACTTTCCGGCTTTGTTAAAACACTTGAATACATTTTTAACGTATAAAAATATACTTTGTGCATAACGTGTTAAAATACTTTATTATGCTTTGGATAAATAAAGCATTGACACTTCTGGAGACGCTAACGGACAAATTAAAAGTTTGGAGGAATGAGCTGTGTGACAATGTAGTTACTAAGGCAGAGCAGGTATGTAATGAATGGAGTTTCAGCATAACAAAAAGGATAAGAAGGAAGCGCACGATGCCAGGGGAGTATGCAGACGATTCTGCATTACCCGTTTGGAAATAAATGCGACGTTCTCTAATAGAAATTTGGACAAACTGTCAGCTGAAATTTCAGACCGTTTCTCTAACACAAAAGAGTTGGAAAAACGCTTTGGGTTCCTCTGTAAATTTGAGGCGGACGTAAATGGTGGGGATATACATTGTGAGGAACAGCTTTCCCAGATCAATATTAAGCGCTCAGTGCTTGCAAAACTGCATCCACATGGCCTAAACTTTAAAGAATCGTTCAGTGACTTGAAAGACTCATACTTTAATTTAAAAGGGAAAAAGTTAACGGAGAACAAACAGACTTTACACCTTACTTAGGGACTGCTACAATACATTTCTTCAATGAGATTAAAAGCCTACAAACACTAGCAACAGCTTTAAAAATTTTTCTTACTTTACAAGTGTATGTGTCTTCTTGTGAAAGATCGTTTAGTAAGCTTAAATTGATTAAATCGTACCTACGATCAACAATATCTCAAGACAGGGTATCAAATCTAGCGATACTTTCAATTGAAAACGACATTGCTTCGTCTTTAAATTATAGTGATTTAATAACCCACTTTGCAGTACTTAAGAACAGGAAAGTTACATTTTTAAAGGTTTCGTTTTAAATATTTATTAAATATTAAAAATAAATATTAAGTGTTTATTAATAGAAGACGTAACCATTAACCTGTAATGGTAAGTGATTTATTTATTACTTTTAATGTAATTCTTTGTTTAACTTTATGTTGCTTTAGGATATTGTTTTGACGATGTGCTTTAGACCTACAAGGAATTTGCATGTTTATTACAACATTTTTTCGTTATAAATTTTGTATATTACTACATTTTTATAGTCTAAATTTGGTAGTAATAAGTGTATACAAACTGAATACCAGTAATATTATAATATGTAATTTTTTAATTTTGACTTAACAAATATTGTTAAGACGTTTGCTGGACGTGGTTTCATACAAAAATCTACACATCTGCATTATTAAGTACTTTGTTCACTGGATGAGCCTTCATTTTTGCTCTTTTGTTCCCCTTTAATTGTGAAAGTGAGGCGGCCGACGATCTCCTTGCCCCGGGCGCCAAAAAGCCTAGCTACGCCACTGAATCATACAAACTATTCCAGTAGTCATAAATTCTTCCAGTCAATATAAAACGTCAGACACCCTTCTAATATTATCATTTCTAGAATAGCTTCTAGAATACATCTGACTGATACTACCATCCACGTCTCACACTTACAAAGTAAGATGGATACTGCCATTATCATCAAAATGTCTTTTTATTTTTCCTACCATTACTTGCGCAAGACCCTCCTTATTCTAGAGAATGAATCTATTTTATTTTCAATTTACTTTAACGCCATACAAAGGACATGATGCGATTTACGTGTTCCAAGCTCGTATTCTCATGTGTTCAAACATGTTTACGTTCGGGTAGTGTCGTTTGCTATGCTATAATACTATTACAAGGAAATAAGGCAATATGACAGCTGATCATACTCTGGAACAATTATTAAATAAAAAAAAACCCACAATAATATAAAATGAGCATCTTCATGCTCATTTTGAAGTAACGATTTCTGGCGATGTATTGTGAATTAACAAAAAAAGGGTCCTTCCAAAAAATAGAAACGAAGGCAACAATTATTGGCGTACATTCTGTCAGATTTGAGTTGCTGAGGTTCGTCTTGGACTCCCGTTTCTTTTTACTACAGTTCATAAATCAGTTTAACAGTCCTCTTTCAATGATGTTAATTATTGGAGTACCAGAAATACAAGAATATTCACTAATACGCATCGCAGTACGACGGACGTTGTGTTATATCAAAGATGGTGTATATTTTACCTTTTCAAAGATCTCCTGTAATAGTGTTAGAAATAATTACTATAGTTACGATAAAGCGAAGGAATGCTTCTCCTGTTTCTTCTACTTCCTTTTAAATAGGCTAATCACCTGTTCATTATCAGTGCTTTTCCAATACCATTTATTTAACTGTCCCTCTGTAACTTCCTTTCATTTGTATCTTGATCTCTTTCTTGTCAGTCTTTTGTATCTAGCTCTTCTCCAAAGTTTTCTTTCTTTCATTCTTGAAACATGATCATGTCTTTCACGTCACCTAAAAAGAGTCCGATTTTTCTACTACTGTTACTCCATTATGATTTATGTCTTTACTTGTAACGTGTTCTACGTAACTTTAGTTGAAAGTCTTCCTTAACATTTCAATTCCGGATGTGGCTCGAAGGTGTCTTATTTTGGTGTTTTCTGCTTTTATTCAGGATTACGCTTTTCTTCTGACGAAAGGCATTGGAACGCAGTTCCGGCACATTTTTAAAAATAGTTTTTCGTATGAATTTGCAAAATTTTAAAATTGTACTGTAATTCGATGCAAAAAATGCTAACAACACTTAAGATTTTTGTGCTACTAAGATATTCTGGCAGAATAACGGTATCACATGGCAGACTTGTACTAAAACATGTAGAGACAGCAGTGGTAGCCATGAAAATAAACACTTGTAAGTCATTAAAAGTATTTCTGTTGTTTTTTCATTATTATTAACCTTATATGGCAGTGTAAATAGTACCTTATACTATGTTTTATGCGTACGTGTACGATACTGGTGATTCCATTGTTGTTTATTTCGTTAGTTATTGACGTTTTAGAGCAGTGTATTTGTAGGCCTACGTCGCGTTAATTTTGTATTGTGTTTTGCTGCTTGATGCAAGAAATTTCAAAACTCTTGTAGTGTCGCCCTACAAGAAAAGAACACTGACAAACCAAACATAAAAACAGAAAGTCTAGTTAACAATTTTGAAAAATTTAAGAGATATCCGGTAGGCCTACTACTGAAAAAACAGGCTCAACAGGGACTACAAAACCTGAATTTTGTGGTATTGCAGTACATGTGACGGTCAAAGCAGGAGACCCACCAGTTCTTCAACAGCCTTAAGCAATCTGTAGAGGAACGGCTTCTTTCAAAAGAAAGTCCGGAACCGTAAAGATACATTGAAGTGTTGGATGAGAAGGAACGGCCTGATGAAGCTAAAAATAACATTCTGTTTGTAGAGGAAGAAGTTCGCTACTTATCTCAAAATTCAGGTTAAGTAATGGGAAACTATCCGGGAATTTAGAGATTTATTGCAGTTTCAGATGAGATTTCTGAGGAAATCAGGCGTTTACAGTGTATGTTGCACAGTGAGGCTGTTTCCTCAATGTGAAAGAGGTTTCCCCCAACTGAACTTCATTGAGACTCCACAGAGATCATCTCTTTTAATTTAAAGTTTGAGGAACCTTCTTTTTATTAGAATTTTTGGGCCTCCTTTGACCATTTTCAACCCTGACAAGTATGTTAATGCGGTGCTGCAATCTACATCGGATACAAAGAGACTGGTTATACGGAAAAAAGAAATTGCTATTTTATGGAGGATCTTCTAATACTCATAGTATGTTACCTTAGTAAGTTCAAGTTTATTTAACCCGTTTTTGAAAATTTTTAAATATTTTAATCCAAGTTGAGTCCATTTATATTAGAATATAAGGTCCACTAGGAAAGAAAGTAATTAAAAGTTAATAATTTGTAATGTCAATTAATTTTTCTTTCTATTTTTGAATTCTGCTTACGACTTTAAAGTTCTAATTTTGCATTATTCATAGACTAAAAATTACTGTGCTCTGCAAATAATCTCTTCCCCCTCCACATTTCAGCAATGAGTTCCGTCGCCTATTTCTAAACAAAAAATCACTGTGCATTAGTATCTGTCTTTCTTGTGGGAATTTTATACATTCTTAATTTAATTTTCTTAACTTACTTGGAAAGAATAGTAGTTCTATCGTGTCCTAAATTGTATCAGATTTATGTTTTACTAGTTTCAAAAGGTAAAAAAATTCTATTTTTAGCTTGTCCTTTGTGTACATCTTCGTATTTGTGGAAAAGTAATGATCAACAATTTCGTGATGTGCAACTCGACTCGATTAACGAAATCGCTTGAAAACCTTTGTCAGTGGTTGTAGGAAACTGATAGCAACTGCTTGTAGAGGCGTAGGGAGCGGGATACGTCTGGCGGGATATGTGTTCATAAGAAATATACCAATGACTCCCCTAGCTCTAATGATTGGTGTAATATCAAAGCGGAAGAACCATATCCATCATAATACAGAGTTCTAGTGGCGTCAGATGTGCTTCCTGCAGGCACACACAGATCGGTGTATGCCTGGCCAGTTGCATCTTCACATCTTCAGTTAACAATAATGTGAACTACATCCTTCCTGGTGTATTTAGGATGACAGTGCGATGGATAGTATCCACAGTATCCATATGACTGGATGTCGCTGTAGTCGTATTCGCAGTGTCTGATTCCGACTTTTTTGGTGGGCGAATAGATGGTCTTGCAGCAGGCACGCTGTAATTCTCTGCCAACGATCTATACTAGTATAGATCGTTGTTCTCTGCTCTTATATTGCATACCACTGCAATGTCTTCTTGACTTGTGATGTTGAGTGTGAGGTAACTGCATGCGTTATCTCTTACTCGATTGGTGTTGACGTCGCTGTTGATCTAGACGTAACAGCTTCTGCATAACTATCTTTGGCCTGGTTCGCCAGGCAAACAGTTTTCTTGGCTTCGAGGTAGCTGATTTTCTCCAATGTTTTTATTTCTTGCGCTCAGGAATAAAAAGTCTCTTGCTCAGATTTTCTCTGGCAGCGTTGTCTTGCTAAAGGGCTAACATGGGGAGGAGGAAAGTCTGTCCCACCCTGCGCACGGACAGCCTACAACATGCTACGACGCCTTGTCGTGCTAACTCTGTAACAATTTCGCTTCAGTGCAGTTGCGTAAATCACGCACCTCGTCCTTTGCTGGTCGTTTAGGTCTCGATTTATGATCAGCCGTGTTCCTAACGCTCATGACAGGCGATCCAGCACAAGCGGTTATCGATTTTTCAATAGAGACTCACTTTTGTGAAGTCCCCTTTTTTCCTTTTGACGGTCAAGTACTTTTGGCTTCTCAGCCGTACTGGCTGACAGCGTCGCAAACATCTTTGCATCTACACTAGTGTACTTCCTTCTTGTCTTCACCCTCCGAGGAGGGCTTTTTCCAAGACGAAAGTTTTAAGGGATCCACAACTCCAGAAGTATTTTAGAAAACTAGTATACGAGTCCCATGGGTACCAAGAAAGAAAACAGACCACTACGGTAGACTCCTCGAGTACCGCAGCTAGGAATAAATACCACAGGGTCAGTCCTGGTGCTCGGACGTAGAGTTGGATTTCTGGGAGGCATTATTATTTTCATTATTATTATTGTTGTTGTTGTTGTTGTTGTTGATATGACAAATACTCATATAAAATTTACAAATATGTAACTTTAAATAAGAATTAAATGTGTAGTTCTTGTGTTTTTCCTATAACTGTGTACATGTTTGTATACGTATAAAGAGAAAATTTTCTATATTATAAAAAAAAAAAACTATTTTTAATATTGTAAATTCAACAGCTAACTTACCTGTAGATAAGAAAATGAGAGCAATAACAACGGGATTGCGTAAAATATTTAGGTCTTTCATGTGTTTTTTATGCGCAGTTACGATCTAAAGATAAAACTAAGGAGTGGGGTGAACGGTCCAGAACGACTTTTCATCAGAGTTATTTTTGTGAATGTTGTTGTAACAGTACCTCACAACGAACTGTGATGTAATTACATTCGGAGTGTGCCCAAGTAGGTTGTTGCCTGTGTAAAGCCAGGGCCACACTATATGGCGTGGAAGCCACGGCCTTCAACGCTGGAAGTCTATGATTTGGCATTTGGTGTGGCCGTGGCAATAATGTTGAGTATCGAACGCCGAGCACCCAACTTTGGCATTGGTGGACCTTCGAACTGTTGTAAGTTTTTTGTACTGCGTCAAGGGCCCTTCAACCTTGAAACGTGTTCTCCACCTGTTTGTGTTCGGACACATTATGCGTCCAATGGTGGAAACCTACTTGTCATGTGTATTTCGTATCAGCTGGACAACCACGTAGTTGTTGCGTTTTATAAGGTACATTTTTAATTAATATATTTATAGGGTCTAATCTGTTGTGTCTACAATCGGCGGGGTGGACCTTGACGTCTATTGTGTCTACAGTCTACACCTCGGAGCGGCGGACCTTGGACACTCCCGCCACAACTGCGACTCCCCGACCAACATTGTTCTGCAAACAATAATTACGACACCACGCGCATGCGCTGGCTCTTTTTGTTCATAAGACCTGTAAGCATATAGTTGATCAACGTTGTTTTATATCGTTATAATTTTCATTTCTATACGTTTATTTTTATTAACATCTAAAATTGGACAATTCAAAGGGTGGTTAGGCCTACTCTACAATTTATAAAGGTGGTTTAAATACTGAAGTACTTTTTTTATTATACGAATACTCGTTTATTTTCGATAAATACCTTTTCAAATTCTACCGCTTCCCCCACATAAATTCCCAAAATTAAGAATCTGTTAAATTCTAGCTAGTCTCACATTATATCTTTGTTTACAGGAATGACAAGTACTTTCAAAATTATAAGTGTTACTGCCCACTGCAGTACTCACAGGAATGTTGCCAATTCCCCGGTGAGCATTCATAAGCATTCACGGGTCTGACATGATTATAGTTGCCGGATGAATGTATTCTCGTATGGTAGGTATAAGAGTAGCTGCAGTTCTGTCTTCAACAGCACAAGTAAAACTTCCCTTTGTCTCATGACAGTAGGCTTCGAAACCCTATTCCTGTCGATAAACACTTTCGTGGTGATTTTACCGATTTCAATTGTCATGTTCGGTGGATTTTGTAGTGCACACACTTTCCTCACATAATTGGCTAGTCTACTCTTGTGAAATTTTTTATTGTAAATCCTTTCCAAAAAATTCAGCAATAAAATATTGCTCGGACCGTGCACATATAAATAAAAACGTTTTTTTAAGTACCTTGGAGCCCTTGAACTACGTGTCACATCGAAGCTGTTTATAAAGTTGCCATTGCTTTTTTTTGATAAGTCAACGGTCTCGATTATTCATATATAAGACCATATCATGGTTGTTGTTACTTTTCATAAATAATGCAGTAATCTCTTATCTTGAAAGAAATGCACAAATTTTTCTTCCGTTCGATTGAAGAAGAGTATGGTGCTAGAATAGAAGCAGTATAATATACGTTGTCTTAGTAAAACAGCAATGACACGGAATTGGCGGGAGTATAATACTGTGGTAGGGGTACTGTTGAAGCGGAAAAGATGAGTTGGAGGAAATCGACAATTTCTAACGGAATCGGCGCCCGTGGTACAACCATATATAGAGACACAGAGGCGTACGCAAGGGGGGGTTACCGGGTTTGAACGCCCCTCCCTTGAACGTTTAACCACTTTTTTAATATTATATAAAATAAAAATAAAATTTGACATATTTATATTTGAGTATCTTTTTAAAAATCCATAATCGTTTTCTCTCCTCTAATTTCTCACTGTCAGAGTAACAAAATCTATCGACATAAAGTACAGTCCGCCCTCCCCTTCTTCAATAATATAATCCCTGTGCTTGGTGTTGCGGCACGTACAGTACATCACTCCACGTGGGACACAAGTAGCTGTCATTCAGCATTCTGAGAACGCGACAGTGAGAGCACTGGCGCGGTGAGTGTCACAGCATATACCCCTCCTCGTCTACTGAAAGAGAGAAAGGAGCATCAAAGCCGTGCCGCTTGTTAAGAAGGTACGATAATAACACCGACCTTGTAATAAAATAAGGCCGACACCATATAAACTTACTTGTTGTGAAACATATTGTTTTGACAGTTCTGCAGTGCAGATGTGAAATATTGTACATTGTCGAGCGGTATTCACCCGTTAGTCTGAGTTCAGATTTTGTTGTGGAACGTTCGTTTAAAGTTTTGTGCATTTGGCAGTTCATATTTTTAAATAGAAACTTCACATTATCGTTCCGGGTTCTTTGATATGTCTAAGCGACCGCAAAGCTCAATTTTACAATTTTTTAGCAAAAAGTCGCGTACCGGTAGTGATTCTCGTGAGGTTAGTGAAAATGTCACATTGCCAAATGTTTCTTCTCAGCCGCAGCGTGACGATGTTGTCGCAAACGTTCTTCCCGAAACTAGTTTCACATCCCCCTGTGAAAACTCGGCTGATATTGAATGTACATCGACATCACTCAATAATGTTGACGTGCCTGCTGAATTATTTAGAAATGATAAGTGTATTGTTCTGATTCCGGAAGCATCAACCTCTTCAAGTTCCAGTGAACCACACGCTTATGATATTGGAGTTTACGTAGGAAAAGACTTGTCTAATGAAAAGAAACTGGATGTCTTGAACAATGTCTGGGAACCAAATCCAGGGTTTGTTTTTCCAACAAAAGGAAAGAGAAATTTGCGATTTCAGTTTAAATGGCTTTACCGCTGGAAATGGCTTGCATATTCCAAATTTAAGGGAGGGAGTTTTTGTAAATTTTTTTCAATTTTTGCTCCAAGTGATGGTGTTGGATCTGGCAAGCAACCCTTAGGTCAACTTTGTAGTGTGAAATTTGACAACTGGAAGGATGCCGTCGAGCGATTTTCAGAACATGAGAGGTGTCTGTATCACAAACAAAGTTTGGAGGTAGCCGGTACTTTGGCCGATATTTCATGTGGGAAAAAAAAGTCTATCGATGTGCTAATAGATACTGCAACAATGCAAAAGAAACTGGAGAACAGGAAAAATCTTATTCCTATTATTGAAAGTGTTTTTTTTTTCTGCGGAAAACAATGTATCATACTGCGAGGCCGCAGGGATTTGGGACGAATAGAGGTCGACCAAGAACCAGAAGAAAATGATAGCAATTTCAGGGCACTTCTTCGCTTTCGAAGTAAGACTGATTCTGTATTAAAAAATATGTTGACGTGTAGTGTTGGAAATGCGCAGTACACCAGTCCTAGAATACAGAATGAAATAATTGAAGTGTGCAACGACCTGATTGTTCGAAATCTCGTGAAAGAACTTAATGCCTCCAGTTGCTTCTCTATTCTCGCGGATAAGGCGTCAGACATATCTGGCTTAGAACAATTATCACTGTGTGTTCGTCATGTTGATAGAGAAAATTTCACTGTGAAGGAAAACTTTCTACATTTCGTACCATTATATGATGTGACCGGAAAAGTAATCGCAACGGTGATATTGGACAAGTTGCGTTCATTAAATATAGACATAAATAAGATTCGTGGTCAAGGGTATGACGGAGTTATGTCCATGTCAGGACAAGTAAACGGAGTCCAGGCATATGTAAAGGAAATAATTCCGTCAACTTTACCCTGTATGTCCACTGCTCAGCACACAGCCTCAACTTAGCTGTATCCAGTGCCTGTGAAGTAGCTGCTATTAGAAACTGCATGGGTACAATATCGAGTCTGTACGAATTTCTTAATACACCTAAAAGGCAACATGTTTTAAAATCGGCGATAAGTGAAATGGAACTTTCAACTTCACGCCGTGAAAAACTCGTTGAACTTTGTGCAACACGTTGGTTGGAAAGGTATAACTCCATGGCCGCGGTGGTGGAATTGTATGACCCTATTATTGCAACCCTTCAAAGCATATCAGAATGGAAAGACAAAGACTCGTCCTCACAAGCAAATTCACTTTTGCCACTGTAGAGACATAACAGATTAGACCCTATTTGTACAGATCAAATGTAAAGCTATATAATATTCAGTTATATTTACTAAAATATATGTGAATTACACTGGTTTTGTGTATTGTGTGTTTGTGCGCGCGCGCGCGCGTGTGCGTGCGTGTACTTAATTTATTCGTAATTACAGTCTGTATTGTAGTGACATAATTTTGATAAACAAGGTTTTGTAGAGACCTATTCAGTTGACATGGTGTGACCTGATGTTCGATTAACAAGAAAAAAATAGGAGGGTTTGTCCGTCCTGGATGGGTCCGTATTCGTCCGTCTATATACTTGTCCCTTCACTGGAAAAAGAGTATTTTTAAAACCATAAAAAGGTCCAATTATTATTAGAAGGTGTCCAGTAGCTTGCTTTGCCAAGGACCCATCCATTAGATTCAATGACTTTTTGTTTGATTGGATGTAATTTTGGTTGGTCAAAAATATTTTAATTTTATTAATACAATGATAATAACGTACAATATTATGTAACAACGAATAATTTTATTAAAATTGTATAATGATATTAATAATATAATAATTAATAATGAAAAGGAATGAAAAACTCTCCTCCAGCCCTCCAGGTTGGGCGTTGGGCGAAGGGCCAACAACCCCTTCCCGTAAAACCAATATGTTCAGGAACCAATCATCATGTATATGGATGGGAATTAACGGCAACGACTAAGGCACAAGAATCTGGACTATGCGACTGGAACTTGAAACGTTAGATCATTGATGAGAACAGGGACAGTGAAATATCTACTACTGTAGATAACGGCATATAATATTGGCATCGCAGCGGTTCAAGAAACGAGGTGTACTGGCCAACAAATATGGGATAACAAATACTATAGAATCTTAAGTAGTGGGATGCAAAAATAAAAAGATTGAGGAGTGGCATTCATGATTTCGAAAACACTGAAATCCGGCATATTAGGATTTGAACCTGTTAACAATAGAATCTGTACAATAAGAATAAAGATACTATTTTTTAATATAGCCGTTATCAACATCTATGCACCCACGGAAGAGAAAGATGATGAAACAAAAGATTCATTCTATCAAGAACTGGAACAAGTATATGACAAGCTCCCGTCAAATGATATAAAGATTATAGTTGGAAATGCTAACGCGAAAGTAAGTAGGGAAGACATACACAAAGGAACAATTTGGAATCATAGCTTGCATCAAGAATCCAATAACAATGGCCTACGGCTTATTGATTTTGCAGCACGCAAGAATATGCGAATAAGCTCTACATTCTTCCCACAAACGAACATACGAGGGACGTTCACGTCAATCCGGGACTATTAATGTTAAATAAATATAGAACACATTTATGATAGTAAAAAACACTTTTATTTCTCGATGTAATCCCCTGCTACATTTATACATTTATCCAGCGTTTCACTAGTGCCTGGGTACCCGCAGTGTAGAAAGATTTGTCGTTACGTCAAAGCCAAGATAGGACTGACTGCTTCACCTCATTGTTGCTGTTGGAATGCTGGCCTCCCAGGAACAACTTCAAGGGCCCGAACAGTTGAAATCGCTGGGAGCGAGGTCCGGACTGTAAGGGGGGTGTGGCAATAACTCCCAGCCAAGATCTTGTAGCGTGCATGTCGTGCGGTGGGCGGTATGCGGGAACAGAACGCCTTTAGTGATCGCACCAGGCCGTTTTTTCTTGAGAGCATTGTACACATCTTGAAGAACTTTGCAGTAGTACTAACTGTTAATATTGACTCCATGGGGTAGAAAATCGACGTGAGTGATGTCATTTTTATCCCAAAAAATTGAGGCCATAACTTTGCCTGCAGAAGCAATTGTTCAAAAATTTTTTGGGAGGTGGTGAGTCCGCATGCTTCCATTGCTTTGATGCATGTTTTGATTCCGGGGTGAAATTATGGACTCCGCAGGTAACAATTCGATCAAGAAAAAGCCAGCCTTCTTTGTCAAAACGTTGCTTTAACTCCTTGCAGATTTGCAATCTTCTTGCCGGTCGAAAGCAGAAAGCTGTCTTGGTACCCAACGTTCACTAACCTTACTGAACTTCAGATGTTCGTGAATGATTTTGTTTACAGTTTCCACAGACACATTTATTTCCTTTGCAATTTGTTGACAAGTTATCTGTCGATTATCAAGGATCAGTTCTTCCACTCGCTGAATGTTCATGGGAATGACTACAGTAGGGTCCGAACCACCTCGACCGGGATCGTCACTCACTGATGTACGGGCTTCTTTAAAACGTTTGCACCACTCAAATGTTTTACTGCGGCTAAGAGCCTCGTCACCGTACTGTGCAAGGAGTCGTGAATAAATCTCAGCGGGTTTTACGCCTTCATTCACCAGAAATTTCATTACAACAGGCTGTCCACATGTGCATCGGACGCCATGTTCTTTACGACTGACTGTTGTTATTGTTTAACGTGTAAACAATACAGAGCGCCATGCGGTAATAGCTGACACTTGTATTTCATATGTACGACCAACAGAATGCGCAGGAATCTCCATTTACACTTTAGTCTAACAAAAGTCCCAGATTGACGTGAACGTCCCTCGTACATAAAGGAACTTGGAAGTCACCTGACCAGAAAATCACCAATGAAATAGAGAATAGAGGTGAATCAAGTATTATGGATGTAAGATCCTTCCGTGGTGCATGTTGTGGGACAGATCATTTTCTAGTAAAGCGATCTTTAGTTCGCGGATAAAGAAAACACCAAGAGGCTCAAACATTAAAACAATACCCCTTGACATATACAAACTTCGGGACCCAGAAGTAAATGAAGTATTCCAAAAGGAAATTGAATATTGTGGAGCCACAAATAACAGATACGAATGCAAATATGTAGAATCAAGGAACATTGGCAGAAAATAAAGATCAAAATAATAGAAACGGCCAAGGAAGTTCTGGGAGAGAGACCAAAGAGAGAAAGGAATCTTTGATTCGATGAGGAATGCATTTAAAAGCGAAATGACGCATAAAAACGATGTCTCAGCAGACGAACTAGACAGAGAAGGGAGGAATATGAAGAATTAAGAAGGTAAGTTAATAATGGCTGCCAAAAAAAAAGAAAAAAGAAAAGGACTGCCCTAGTAGAGGAAATCAATAGAATTAAACGGGAATTCACAGATGGTAATACCAAACTGGCCAACTAGAAAATCAATAATATTAAAGACATCTTTATACCCAACACGAACCTTTGTTATGATGAAGAAGGTAATATAATAACGGATACATTAAAAATAAACACAGATGGAAGGGAGTGTTTAATAAACTGCTGAGTCTTAAGGTATCAAGTACAAGGGAAGGAAACTCTGAAGAGCAACAAATAAATGTCGATCATGTGAAAGACTTTTATGCAGGAAATGGAAGATAGTACACAACATTTGAAAAATTTTGAAACCCTAGGAGTTGACCCAATATCAAATTAACTAATAAAATACGGCGGCATAGAAGGAGAGATGCATAAATTGATTAAAGAAATATGGAAGGAGGAATATACGCCTGAAGAATGGAACATTAGCTTAATAAAAAAGGGAATAAGTTAAACTGCAGAAATTACAGAGGTATCTCAATATTGTGTTCATTTACAAGATATTTACTCAAATACTGCAGAAGAAACTGAAACCATATGTTGAAGGAATTTGGGGGAATACCAAGGTGGCTTCCGAAGTGAAAGATCCACTACAGGCACAGTCAAATTACTCATGGAGAAGATGTGGGAAAACAATCTGGATCTAACACAAATCATCGTATGGCAGCATAGGTAGGAATAAACTTTTTGAAATTATTCTGTGCATTCAAATACCCATTAAATTAGTACAACTGACAAGATTGACAATGATGCAGACGACAGCTAAAGTCAAACTGCAAACGGGTACGACAGAACTTTTTAATGTCACGAGAGGGTTAAAACAGGCGAAGGGCTGGCACCAACTCTGTTCAACCTAGCACTCGAATATGTGATCAGAAAATTGTCAATTGATTTGAATGGAACATTAGAACATAAAGTAGTCCAGATCATAGGGATATACAGACGATATTAATATTATGGCAAAATCCCAAGGAAGAAGAAAAGAGAACTTCCAGGAACTCAAAAGTGAAGCAGAAGAGATAGGATTTCAGGTGCATACAGATAAAACAAAGTTTATGATTACCACTCGAAGGAAAACCAAGAAACTTGAACAGTTTGAAATCGAACCACTAAACCTGGAAATAGTTAATCGGTTTAAATATTTGTGATGTTGGATTACAGAAGATAATGAAGAAATAAATGAAATAATATAGAGAGTACAGGCCGCAAATAGAGCATATACTTCGTTGACGACTATATTCAAGACGAGGAATATCCAGTCAGTCCAGTGTCACATTATATAAAGTTATGATTAGACCAGTGATAACATATGGCAGCGAGACTTGGACTCTGAATAAACGAGTCGTTAACATAGTCAATACCTTTGAAAGGAGAATATATGGACCAATTCAAGTCAATGGGATATGGGGAATGCGTCACAATGAGGCATATACAAGCTATATAAATACAATGATCTGGCTACCACCATCCGACTGCATAGATTGCAATGGGCAGGACCGAATACCTAGGAAGGTACACCAAGGTACAATTTAGTCAAATCGAGGGTAGAAGGCCTTCGGAGGACCCAAGCTGGATTTACGTAGTGGCAAGAGATGCTGATATTTTACTTAAAACGATGGACATCAATCGCCAAGGACAGGGAAAAATGGAGGTGGATGATTATGGAGGCTAAGTTTCGACTCCGAACTGTGACGCCATAGAAGAAGAAGAATGAAAAATAATAGCAGCACTGTCTTTCGGTTTAACACATGTCATTTCATTTCTCTTGAAACCACACGTAATGAAAAATAATGTTAAAATAAGCATTTTATTTGTTTGATAACTGAAATTTCATTTCATTGATCGTATAAAAATTAATAAACAACAAATAGGTTGCACCCGTGTCAGTTGCCACTCTTTACAAATATTTAGACACAGTAGAGTAAATGAAGTTAAGTTAAGAATTGCACGACTGTAGTGTCACTTATCAATCTATGCTCGTTAAAAGTTGTAAAAAAAATAAGAGTAAAGGAAATAAAATACTTACACGTTTTTAAGTCGAGCCGTAATATTAATCAGAAAAGCGTTAACTGTAAAGTTTTACAGACGAAAAAATGTGACGTTTCTTAACGATTCTTAAGTAAGATAATTTCCTGGTAACGGGTAACTCTGCAGTCGACATGTTATTGTTTGCTGATGACCAGAATCTTCTGTTGATCTCGGAAAGTCGCTTGCAGATGATTCATTCGTTGCATGCACTCTGCAAGATTTCGGATTACAGATCTTCACATTGAAGAGCAAGGTGATGGCTTTTCATGGAGCTGACCCCATACGAGCTTAATATGTCTTAAATTACACACACTGACACAGAGAATTAACTACATAAAATCAACGAGTAAAGAAATACGCCTGACGTTCTGCAAGGTTCTCACTATACTACACCGCGAAGTTCTACAACGTTCTCACTATACTACACCGCGAAGTTCTACCACGTTCTCACTATACTACACCGCGAAGTTCTACCACGTTCTCACCACACTTCATTATGGGTCTGAGAAATTGAATTAAACGAATCCCCAGGCCATTGGTATTCAAGCGGCCGGAATGAGATTTCTCAGGGACACGGCAGGATATACTCTTCCAAGACCGCAGAATAAATGCAGATGTACGGGAGGAACTGATTGTTATGAGTATAGCCTACTTGATAGGATCACCCAATATCGGCTGAAATGGTTGGAACAAATGGATGACTGCCCTATCCCCAAATAACTACTGTACTGTAAGCCAAAAGGATGGAGAGGTGTGGGATATTCGAAGAAAAGCTGTAGTGACCAGCTCTAATCTGTCTGCTTGGGACCGTAACAAACCATTTTTGGTTTAATCCTTGCTGAAGATCTGATAATCTTGATGATCTGAATCGTACAGTCCATACTAGTACAGTATATGAAAATGAAGCGATGTCTATTTGAAATTCTTTCACACTTCAACTAATGAACATATTCGTTTGAAATTTTGAATTTGTATTTCTATGTTAGAACATAGGCTATACTTTATTTCGTTGTCATATGGTGCAGCTGATTAATAATTTTTTTTTTGGTTTGCAGTTCTATTGACATTTGATGTCCCAACTTCTCTTTAACATCAACAGATGGGGCCAGTTAAATTCAAAAATATTTGAAAAACTTTTAATTCTTACACAATTTAATGGGGATAATTCAGGAGCAAATTTAAATTTTATTTATATAAACTATATATATATTTATGAAGCATAAATTTAAAAGAATACATTGGGTTATTTTACGAGGACCAAACTCAAAAGAAGAAGCAGAAATACATGATGTGTTTGTTTTTATTAATCGAAATTTTAATTTTCGTTTCGTATTTATTGTATTGTTTGTTGATAGAGGATAGTGTTATCTTTGTACCTGTGTTTTATTTTGGAATTGTTGTTATTATCCTTTATGGCATTGTGCTATTGATGTTCTGATTTTTTTTGTATTTTACAGTTTGTTTTTAATTATGCCTAAAAAACGTAAGTGTAATTTATCACGGAGTACTGCTAACGTATGTGAGTTAAAACGAATTCCTCTAGCATAAACGTCAGAAGACACTGATGAATGGCTGTCCTGACAACGTGAGAGCAGGCATATTTACGAGCATCAGAATCAAAGCACCTCGCGATTACAAGTGCAAGCTGTAAGACAAACACGACTTCGTGCTTTAGAGATGCCTGAAGAAAGTCAGCATCGTCATCTGTTCGAAGCAGAACATCACGTAAATTAGTCATGATATTGAAACTGAGTCCCAAATAATTGCATCCTTAACGCGAATGCAGATTAGAAGGATGGGAGTTATGGAAAACATATAGGTTGCGTTTAATGGCACTGTATTTAATTACGTCTGTAATACTAATTATAAAATGCATCTGTTAAAGGTAGTTGAAATAATGTATAATGAGTGTTCCTTTTCTAAAGCTTTGAAGTGAAATGGGGAAACTGTAGGCATGTGTTGTGGGAGCGTTAAAGTACAGGATCCACTACTAGAAGAACCACCCGAGTCACTGAATACTCGACTGATTCTTCACGTCATTTCCTGAGCAAGCGCAAAATTATAATTCGTGTTTCCAAGTGACATATTTTAGGGTTAAAGTCCATCGTGGTGGGTTTCAGCCTACGTTTATAGTGCAAGGACACATTTACCATAAAATAGATGCTTTATTACAACAAACAAATCAGCAGCATAAGGTTTTGCAAATACTGTATATCTCATTGGTAACGACATAGATTGTCCAGCTCGAATTGACAGGTGTTATCAGTACATCCTAGGTGTGCAACAGGAAATAGTGGCGCATTGCAACACAAGTTGCATAAACACAATATTATATGTTAGTCAATTAGTTGGAATCTTTAGGGGAACATGAACGTCTATAAAATGCAACAGTGGTGAAAGAGGTTGCTGTTGTGATGGCTGGTAATGAGTTCGGAACACGAGCTATTACGCTTTGCAACTATGACGATACACTAATGCGTGTAAGTGATACACATCGTTTTAATTATGGCCTGCAATATCCACTCATATGCTGTAAAGGCCAAGGATACCGCACTGATATTCCACAAGTTAATCCAACGACGAAAACACCAGTTTCAAACACGTAAGTGCAATCGATAAATTTTTACTTATCATTTGAGAACCGATTTAATTATCAGATTCCGACATTTGTATCATCAATTTATAGTGGATGTGTACATTAAAAAGGAAAGCGAGCGGTTCCGATACATATCAACGCACGAAAGAACTTTGCGAGCAGAAAGTTATATTCATCTACAAGATACTATAGTGATTAATGCAAATGTTAACTCTAACGATTTAGGCAAGATGGTAATATCAACTTTAAGTTTTGCTTATAGTACCTGGTATTTGGCAGAATATACATGGGATGCTTTTGTTTATAATTATACGTGATACTGGTTCCCGAATCATATTATTACATTTACGTGTAATTCATCATAGGAAGAAATTACTTTTGAACTAATAACTGGTCAAAAAACACGGATCAACATGATTTAAAGACGCGTATTTTGTCATAAATTAATAAAATTGGTAAATGTTATCACAAAGGGTCACATTTTCGGAGAAACAAATGCGTGGATGTATTCTGTTGAATGGCAAAAGCATGGACTACACAATGTTCACAAGTTACTGTGACATACAGATAAATTGTGTCCTAATCAGATTGAAAAAGGTGATCAAGCCGACATACCGGATAAAAATGACCCAGGGTTAAGACTTGTCGTTCATGGACCTTTTGATCCATTCAATCCACAGTTTTCCGGTATAAAAAATTGAAAGTGTAAAACAAATATCTTCACCAGTGTATTAAGGAGATTCACATGAATGAAAATGGTTATCCACTATATCTGCAACATATCCCATATCTACTTTGACAATTAAAATTGGCGGAGTATATGAAGTTATAATTAATAATATATGGGTAGTATCCCATTTTGTTAAAAATATTTGATGCTCGTAAATGTTGAGTCCTGCAGTTCGGTGAAAGCTAGAAAATATATCTGTAGGCCTAAATATGTAAACAAAGGAAGTGAACAGGCAGTATTTAACATTAGTCGTGAAGGTGAAGCTAGACAATGCTTAGATGAAGTCCTAATCTATCAGTCAAGCAGATATGTAAGTAGCAATGAAGTGGTATGGCAAGTTTTCCCTTACATGAGCAATCAATCAATCCAGCAATCAAGCATTTAGCTGTATATTTAGAAAATGGTGAACGAATTTATTCCAACTCTTCAAATTTTCATGAGCACCTTAGTACACCACCGAGAACAACTTTAACAGCATTCTTCTAACTTTCTCAAAATTATTCTCCAAAGACTTTACTATACGTGGATATACTAAAGTATTATGACTAGGACACTTCAACAAAACAATGGAAAAGACGAAAACTAGTTACGCCAGTAGAAGGATGGTCAGAGGTGAAAAAGGATGATGGTTGGGATGTGTATATACGGTTCATGTTACTAATGTTGACTGTTTCTGTTTGCGATTGCTCCTACATAACATTAGAGGACCAAAATCTTTTGCAGGTTTAAAAACTATTGATGGCCGACAATGTGCTACGTTCAAAGGATCGTGTTAACGTTCAGTACTTTTAGAAAACGACAGCCATTGTAAAGACACGTTGCAAGAAGCCGTTACGTTTCAAAGTCCTATAAAAATTTCAACAGATCTTTGAAATATTAACAGCATTATGTCGTATATCTCTCAGCCGGAGACCCCCAGCTCATATGCATCTGCGAAAGCAAGAATAAACTGCTCAATAAGCCTATGGCTAAAAGAAAAACAATTAAGAGCCTGTGTGGGAAAAAGATGGGCAACATTGGTTACGGACGGCCCCATCAACAGAACTCTACCCCGAGCAACTAGTGTTGCTCTTTTTAGAACTACAACCGGTCATAACTACCTGGCCTCCCACCTGCACCGCATTGGCGTGTTGTCGTCTCCTGAATGTGTTCTCTGTGGATACACTTCCATGAATGCGGATCACCTAATTACATGTCCAGCCTTGATGTCAGACACGCAAGTCCAAGACGAAGATGGTACGGCAAGGCTCTCACGTCTCTACTGGTCAGCGCGCCGCCTAATGCCCCAACAGCCAAGGGTGGGCGTTGGCTAGTAAGTAAGTAAGTACTGTATGTCGTATATCTAACCCGCGATATCTCTGAGACGAATTTAAAAAAGGAATTACTGCAAATATATTCTAGCAACATTCCTCTGACATCAACCTAGTTCTATAATGAAGTATTTTTTGTTATTGACGATAGAGTTTAATCAATTTGTGGTAATGAATTAAATGATTTAGTTACGAATAGATCTCAACGAAATGACAATGTTAATACAGAGGTAAGTAGGGAATAAATTAAAATTTTATCGAACTGCAAGATCACTTTGATCAAATGCTGTCAAATTTAATTTCAGAACATCGAGCTGTGTTTGATATAGTGATGAATAAAAGTAAACTGCAACGTACAGTACCAGCACTCTTATGTTTGGATGGTCCAGGTGGAACGAGAAAACATGCCTTCTTACTCTATTACTTCCTTAAGTAAGACGAAGTAGGAATATAGCAGTAGCATTGGCATCATCTGGAATCACGGCAACGTTACTATCTGGAGGACGCACAGCACAGTCAGTTTTTAAATTAGCTTTGAATTTGTCCCGGGAAGAATCCCCGAAATTTGTAATACTAGCGAACGAGCTGATATGCTTCGTAAATGTAAGCTAATGGTGTGGGATGAAGCAACAATGTCGCACAAGTGTGCCATGCACGCTTTAAGCAGAGGTCTAAAGAGATATACGCAATGTTAAAAAATTGGTGGGAGGCAGGGTGTTACTTTTGGCTGGAGATTTCAGGCAAACATTACCGGTAACACCCAGAGGTACGCCAGCAGATGAATTAAATGCCTGTCTTATGTCTTCAAAATAATGGTCGGAAGTTCTAACAATAAATCTTTCCATAAATATAAGAGTAGGCTTACATTTGCGTGGTGATGTGATGTCTTAGCAGGCTTAGGCCTATGTATTTTTCAGTGAGCTTATGAAAATTGGAGAGGGAAAAATTACAGTTAACAGTGATGGCTGGATTCAACTTTCTCCTAATCTTTGTCGGATGATATATAATGTAGACGAATTAATATCCTTCCCTAAAATTAGTAAAAATTCTTCTTCTTACAACTGGTTATGCCGTACAGCCGCTTTATTACAATACAAATCAACAAATATTGAAGTTAATACCTGACAATGAAAAAATATATTTTTCTCTAGAAACGGGAATGAATGCAGAAGATACAACTTTATATTTAACGGAATTCTTAAATTCACTGTGATTGGTAGGGACCCCACTGTAAAAATTTTAAACCGCTTAAATTTATTAAAGTTTAAAAGTTGACATCAAAACTAGGGTGAAGCCTAGGCTAGGTTGAATTCTCTACTTGTAGAATAAATCCAGCAGCAGACATAAACATCTTAAGATGGGTATAGGCCTAATTGACAACTTATAGAGATTGCTTACAAATCAAAAAATATTCCAATTAAATTTTTCAAAGATATGATTAATGGCTACACGCAATGCATTAAAAAAGAAGCTTACAACTTTGCCAAACAGCCCTACACTCTTATTTAGTAGCAAACTACCTGTGAAAAATTGAGTCATTTGCACATCTCTGTAGTAAAATACACTGCTACCATAAGTTATATAACGTATATTGTGTGTGTGTGTGTGTGTGTGTGTGTGTGTGTGTGTGTGTGTGTGTGTGTGTGTGTGTGTGTGTGTGTGAGAGAGAGAGAGAGAGAGAGAAGGGGTACAGAATCAATCAATAAAACCTACGTAAGAAAAAATAAAATATTCTTGACTGTAATAAACAATGTCTTCGGCCGTTTCTACTGAGACTATCCTTCGGACTTTTAAATACTTTTTACGTCATATGTTTTAATCTTAAGCAGTTCACGTTCATATTAGTGACGAATATTTTTATATGCTGAACAAATTCGAACTCGCTGTGCTAAAAATATACTGTCTTATATTATCTGCTTGGTTCGTCCTGCATCTGTTTCTTAGAGTTTCAATGGTTCTCTTGTTCATGTGCATGTTACCACCACGTTTCACAAATTCAGTTCTACTTGGAATAATTTTCCAGTCTGCGACATATTGTTTATCCCGTTTTTCCCACGTAATTTCTAAAAGAATTACTACTTTTGAGATACGTCTTAGAAAGTAATGAAGCAACTCAAACTTTGACTAGTACTATAAACTTAAAGTACAAAAATAGCATCTCGCTATCCCTGCTGCCTTGCACATGTAGTACTACTTATGAGCAAAAACGGTAATGCTGATTTTGTAGGAATGGAGAAGCTGAGGAGGGTGGAATTGTTCCTTATTCCACCAGATTGGTCCGTCGTCGTTTTACGTGACATAGAAATCCACAATTGTAGTCACACTTTTTCAGTGGTCATAAAAATAACCTTCTCTGTAGTAGTGTAGTGTAGAAGGAGGTAGGCAGACGGCCACGGCCACGGATCAATCCAATAAGAACAAGTCATCTGGCAGATTGCCTGGAATTTATTTTCTCTTCTTCCTTAGGTTCTAAGATGGACTACGCAAATGGGCATGTTTTAGAGTTTATTAGTGTATTATGAAACGTATCATATATATGGTATTATAAACATCCAGACTACAAAAGGCATACATGAATGGACATCAGAAAGGGTTCAGTCCTGACATTTCAGGCAATCATTCCTCGAGGAATGCAAGCAATTTTTTGACACTTAAATCCTCTCAAAAATCCACTTAATGTAATATAATACTGAATGTGATTACACTAAGAGAATGTTTTAAATGTACAATATATTTATAAGTGTGATTATATTTATAATACATTAAATTTATATTTGTAATTATACTATAATATATTGTGGCAAAATTATATTAATTTATATATATATATATATATATACACCTTTATAATAACAGATAATTTTTGCGATTATAAAGACTTTCTTAGTGTATATGAAAACGAATGTTTGTGTGGAGGAAACCCATATTTGTATATATAAGCGGATTTTAAAATATTTATTAGTTAATTAAGTTACTAAATTGTTTTACTTGTGTATTACTCGACTTCTACTTTTACCCTTACATAGTTTCCTTACCTAGGGTCGGGTTTGGAGAATCTTCCTAATTAATTTAGGAAACCTGCTGAATTTTAGTTTTCAAAGTTTAGCAGATATGCAGTAATAAAAATGATAATGCATTTTAAGCATTACCAATAATGGTAGTAATAGTAATATAAAATTTTATGAATGATGGTGTGACAATGAAACTAAACGATGTTAAACAACATTTAAATTTGTTAACATAGATGTGTATTATCTCATTATTATTATTATTATTATTTAATATTATTATTAATACCATTTGTTAACAATAATGGTATGGGTGTCCCTACTGTATAAGTAACTCGCTGAGGCTGCATTTTCAGGCTCTAGATGCATAGGAAATAAAGTACCACAAGCGTTCTCAACAGCTCAACTGTTCGTCCTCTTCTCAAACGGTTGTTGAACACGTTCCAATCCACCATTCTCATCGGCTCCAAGGGATGCATCATCACCTATTACTATATACGGCACGGGAAGCATTCTTCCTTGCAATGATTTATTCGATAGTGTAATTTTAGTTTTTGGTACAAAACTATTATTTTTTTCTTTAGTTATTCAGTATTTATAATAAATATATATGTTACGAGTACAATACAATATGAAGGGAGAAACCACCCAATGATGGGATTCCCTTAGTTAATGATGTTAGAAAAATTAAGCAATGAGGTCTGAAGGCCGCTACTTCTTTAGTCTTCTTGGAGCTTTGTTTAGACTGCTGACTGAGTCGTTTCGGTGTCAGCGAAGCGTGTCGAAGTAGCTGCATGTTATTCTTTTGATTTCCTCATCAACAGTTTGGATTTGCATATCGTCATGTATGGTCTTATTACTAACATACCGTGGGGCATCCAGAAGAGTTCGTGGGATATTCTATTGGTGTTGGATGGACGGACGCAACCCCACAGTTGGACTCGGTATCACCAGATAGGTTTGTAATGGTCTTATATGAAAGTAGTTATTTTGAGTGATCATCACTTCTTTTACAGCACTTTAAAAATTAATATTTAATGCACTTTCACTTGCGAAAAAACTTACTTTTTGTTATATCCTCAAACGTACGTTTCGGAGTGGTTTACTCCTTCCTCAGTGAGGTATAAATGCGGAATGCGTCAAGCTAGAGGTGGGCCGATATACCTGTAACAGGTATTTTGGAACGATATTTTTGTGGAACGGATGTAACAGTGACTGAAAAATTGAAATACCTGTTATTCGCGGCGACGCTATTCCGAGTCGAGACACGCCGCCCTCGCTGTTCCGAGTCGAGGCACGCCCCCTCGCTCCTATATAGACACACACACACAAAACGTACGCAAGTATCACGTAAACGAATACGCCAAGGCCAAATACTCCAAATACTAGGCGTACAAAAATATCGCTGGTACGCAAGGAACAACCAGTATTTCCACTAGGGATATCACCGATACACAAAATACTAAGCGTATCAGAGGATCAGTAGTATTTTAGGAACACCTAGTATTTTACTAACAGGTAGTATCAAGGGTATTTCGAGTAGGTACTAGTACGCAGCCACTTTTTCGTCCTGAATACTTCATTCTGCGCAAAGAGACGAAGCTGTTTTTAATAAAGGAAAAAATTCATCCTGATGTTACATTTATTCTCGTGTGATATGCAGATATATAATACAGATTATATGCTAATAAATTATATATTATACTAGTCACCAACTTGTAACTAAAACCGGTTCAGGTTGTAAGGTAAAACTTTATGTTTTTACTTATAAAAAACTTTGTGTTCCGAGTCGTTAATATAATAGTGGTATTTAGTTAAGTAACGGACACGTCATGGACAACGAAATCCAACTGTTTAATTTTATTTATAATGTGTTAAGTGAAGCAGATTGTAATGTAAATAGGTATGACATTTCATAACTTGTATATTCTGTGTACATTAGTTAATGAATCTGAAGATTATCCAGGTTTGTAATGCATTTAATTTACTTTTGTTGTTGCTTATTATTTATAAGTTTTTATTTATTTATTTATATTTATTTTATTACAGTTGTTTTTATTATTTTTATTTGTAAAATTTTGTTTATTCTCATTCACTCTTGTGGCTTACTGTTATGTTTTTATTATATGTTTCTGCTGTTTTTATCACATTATTTGTGTGGTATTACGTGTACTCTAAATTATTTCATTGCCTCGAGTTTCGCAACTGATTTGTCTAAAGTCTAACCAATGTTAGTTTTACTCCAATGAAAACTTAAATTGGTATTTCCAAAGGGAGATAGGCCTATAAATTCTCTTGTTTATTATTTTCTTTTAAATAATAATAGTTTAATAAAGTCACAGTGTAAAGTAACACTGTTAATACTTTTAGTTTCAATTTATTTCTTATAACAAATTATATAGTATAGGTTATATAATATCTTCAAATAAATACACTGCAAGTAGGTTTATTAATATATTAATAGGTTTATCTAGGTGAAAATAAACCTACTTGCAGTGTATTTATTTGAAGATATTACATAGGAGACCTGCACGAAACTCAAAACGAGTTACTTACAAAGGATAATATAGGTTATGTATATAGTATATAATAACAGGTATTTGTACCTGTTATTTTTTTGGAACGGAATTTCATACCTAGTATTTTAAAATAACAGTTTAGCCCATCTCTAGTCAAGGCGTTGGTAATCTATAACGGTTTTTTGGCGACTGGTTGTGTGTGGGAGTGTGTAGATGGAAAGGGTTGGCGCGGGATTCTGAATTGTATGAGCAATAATACACAACGCATACAATTCAAAATCCCGCGCCAACCCCCTTCCATCTCCACACACTCCCACACACAACAGTCACCAAAAAACCGTTACAGATAACCAACGCCTTGACGTATTCCGCATTTATACCTCACTGAGGAAGGAGTAAACCACTCCGAAACGTACGTTTGAGGATATAACAAAAAGTAAGTTTTTTCACAAGTGAAAGTGCATTAAATATTAATTGTTAAAAGTAGTTGTTCTAAACAGCAATATTCATTTTCGTCCAAGAAGACAAAGTTGTTGTAATTTAAGCTTGAATTGTGACTTTGTGGTAGTAATATGAGACTTCCAGGTAAGTGTTCTCTCTAGTATTAACCCCAGGTACTTGATCTCATGTTTTATTGGAAGAGGAACGTTTTTATTTTTTCTGCTGAGCACTCGGTATGGCAAGTCATAAAGGTGACTAGTGCTGAGTTAGTTTGGTTGTGCAGAGCTTTGATTTACCATTAAACTGGGTAGGCTGTAGTTTAGGACGCAAGCTTGGGGGGGGGGGGGGGGCAAATTTAAGAGAACAAAAAAATTAAAAAACTCATGTTGTATTAAATATATTTTTTCATCGTACCGTTGCCGAAATCATATCATTTCAAGCACAAAGTCCCTCTCGAAAGTAACACATTTCGTATGGGCAGACCGGGCGGGAAACGAAATTCGCTTCAACACAACTCGGAACGAGCACGAAGTTGCTCTTCTTCTGACTTCGTTCGGCTAGACGCTAGTCTAAAGCCACAGAACTAGTGTTGTTTTGATTTCTTTTCTCGCGATGACTTCGGCTTGTGGAATGCCAAGCTGCTTCTTGAATAATACTGGTGACGTGATCTTCTGGTAGGTTTAAATTCATATATACTTTCAGATTGTTTCCTGTACTTGCTTAAAAAAAGTTCAATGCATTTTATTGGTAATTAGTTTTGTATGTTTTAGTCCATGGATTATAGGAATGTTAAGATAGCAATAACAGGTAAATGGTCTGATAGTCTGAGGAGAAATCCAGGGAAGAGGTCATATTATGCCATAAGTCCGTTAAGTCAAGTATCTTTAAAACTCCTAAGCACAGGGCGACTTCTATCAAGTGAACCTTTTATTCGGACTGGCTCCATCATAATATTTTTACATTTGACGTTTCGACATTTCGTTCCCCCAGAATCTGGGGTTGTCCTCAAAAGCTGTCAATGACGGATGAAGAACCCTGTTGAGATCTGTTTAGTCTTTATCTGAAAAAGACCCTGCTGAGACTTATGTTAGATGTTGTTTCAACCATCATTAACGGCTTTTGAGGGCGGTCCCAGATTCTGGGAATCGAAACATCGAGTGCAAGAATATTACGATTGATGCGGTCCGTGTTCAATTGTCAGATATCTTGATGGTATCGGTTGGCCAGTGTGTTGGGTCGCTCCTGGAGAGGTGAGAACCGTTGTGTTGAAAATGCCAGAGTTCCTTATACGTATATCTACGAATGTGAATCAATATTCAACATGTAATACAACAGTTTTTTTAATTACAAAAGTTAATCACGCGCTGAATTCTATCTGAATAAGTACATGTTTATCATCTAAGTGTAGTAGCAAATTCCAGTACTGTTTAAAGCCATTTGCTATTCTTTTCTACTCGTCGACTGTATACGAAAGCTGAAACAAAAAAAGTCTATAGTGAAAGAGTGAAACACTTGCATAGATTTCTCTTACGCACTTATCGATATAATTCAAGTTCACTCTGCAAAGATTTGCTTCATTTTGGTTAATAGTAATTATTTTTAAAAATTAAATTCATAATAACTTTCATACTTCATTGGCTAACGGCACGCAGTTTCTTAATTCGAGAAGCTTTTACATATGAAGACTTTTATTTATGGTCTTTTATTTATTGATGTTTGTTATAAGAGTGTCTGGGGTTGCAACTGTTATTTTATTAAAAAATATTGAGTAATCTGGGTATTCCCAATTTTTTTGGTTATTAAAGAAATTATTTAATGTTGAAATTTATCTAACAATAAATGTATTTTGTTTAAATAGTGAACGAGTTCTGTAGCTCAGTGAGCTTACTATTAAATAGTTGTTTAGTTAATGATTACATTAACGACCTATTAAATGTTAATTTCTAAACTTGAAACTTTTACGATCTGATCCATCATTGCATATTCCAGTACATGCAGGCATATTTTCTGACGCTTCTATTCCCTTAAAAATGTATTTATTGTAAAAACATTAAACACAGTCATGAATGTAATTATAAAAACAGAATGTTGTCATGTATAAGATATATAGTACTGGTTCAAATATTAGCTACGAGTACCGTAATAACAACCGTACAGGAAACTGTTCGCGTTCCAGCTGATTAAGCTAACTAAAAACATCCAAAATATAGTAAAGGTAGCATTTTTAATCAGATTTGTTTTGAGAAAATCGGCAAAACCGAAAAACAACACGAGTAAATGGTACTTCAGCTTGGCCAAGTTTAACAAAACTTTGCTCTCACGCCGCAAGAATATAGAAATCATAAACTTAAAATTTTAATGTCATGTGGTCATGTGCCATATGGTATTTAGTTTTCCCTGCAAACGGGTCTCTCTCTCTCACTCTCTCTCTCTCTCTCTCTCTCTCTCTCTCTCTCTCTCTCTCTCTCTCTCTCTCTCTCTCTCTTTCTCTCTCTCACACACATACACATTGTACTGCTGCAAACACAACACTTCATTTTTACAGTAAAGAAAGTAAAAAGTAATAGTTTTTAAAAAATGAATATGGTCACAAAATGATGCTAAGCATACTTTTTGTCAGCGAAGCTGTTCGAAGAAGGCTGAACTACAGAAGGACGAAGAGGTGGGTGATAGTCATCATAGTACCCAAACAACAGCATTGTCTGAGTGACTAATGTGGCACCTTTACTTCAGAGTAGGATTAGTGATCTTTTCATGAATAAATCTCTGATAATAGAAAGTAGCTATGACAATTTTTAAAGAATTTCTTAAACTCAGTTATACTATTGCAATGATCCAATGATAAAATACGTATTTTCAATTTCACAACTCCAGACAACGGAAGAGATAGACATTCTGTGAGCAGTCCGTTGTATCTTGAAAAAGAAAAAGAGAAATTTCCTCTTCGACAGAAAATCTGGTTAAAAATCACTTGCAGAAAGCTAAGCAGGAACTGAAGACCATTAATAACCGCCAGATCCAGGAACAAACGCTCTCTGTTGTCACCAGCTTGCTAAACAGCCAAAAATCTTCACCCGAGAAACGTTTAATAGCAGAAAACAAAATTAACAACCTCATTTTTGGAGCGTTATTATCTGAAATGGATAAACAATTTTCCAGTCCTTTCATGTCATTTGCAACACCTGTTCCGTCTCTGTATTGTCTAATTTATCTTATACTTCTTCCTGGCACTACGATCTTTCAGCAAGTGGACAATTCCATACGCTATAGCCAAAAATTGGAATATTTAGTGATTATTATTAAGATATGAGAGACTGTAACAGTTCATAATTTTGTATACATTTTACGTTAAAACTCAAGCTCTTTTTTTCTTTTTACTTTTAATACAAAGGCAGTATAAATAGTAAAAGCAAAAGAGAGGATAAAAGTAGGAAGGAGTAAAGAGAGTAAAAGTAAAGAATTTTATTGCTCCCCTTGATGTCATATCTAAGTGATTCATTCAGGTATCACAAACTTTGTGAACGATAGACTACACAAATATATACCAAACTGTAAATATCGGTATGGAGAACCATACATGACTTCCATGTTCTAAGATTTATATTTAAAATCATATTCGAAATGAAATATTTCCATAGAAACTACGTCTTTCTACTTATTGCTTCAGCATTAACCACAGTACTGTGGTCACTAACGTATACCACCTCACGTTTTCGCACTCGATTTTCACTGATGATGGCAGTCGATGGCACTGCAGAAAAGTCTGGTTTTACAGAAAACATTGGACTACGGCTAAACAGCCCGGGAAGCAATTTTAACAAAAAACTACTTCTTTGTTGCCGATAACGTAGTACACATAAAAAATTCTCCCCTCCACCTTCAACTATAATTTTTAATAATAGAAAATTACCCCCACCCCGTTCACCTAACCTCTTCAGTTATAGATATTTCATCTACGTTTCTACAGTGGATTATTATGAGCTTCTTATCAGGATACTTTATTTATAAAAATTAAGTACTTTACTCTCGTTAAATCATAAAATGTTTCAGGTAAACTACCCCTTTCTCTTAACCGATCTTCTCCAAAATCAATAGACCTTCAGTCCTCTACAACTCAGGGATGAATGCAAAAAATATTTGATTCTGTTTGAATATGCGGCAGTTATCGTTCGTCATGGAAACATTTCTCTTGTTACAACTTAAAATGTTGCAGGTAAACTACCCCTTTCCCTTAACCGATCTTCACCAAAATCAACAGACCTTGAATTCTCTAAAACTCAGGAAAGTGTGCAAAAAATTATTTGATTCTCTTTTAATTTTCGGCAGTTATCGTTCGTCATAAAAAAATTAACCTTTTTAAAACATAAAACGTTGCTGATAAACTACCCCTTTCCCTTAACCGATCTTCAACAAAATCAACAGACCTTGAGTTCTCTTTAGTTCAAAAAGGTGTGCAAAAACGTAGTTGATTCTGTTTGAATTTACGGCAGTTATCGTTCGTCATATAAAAAATTACCCTTGTTAAAACATAAAATGTTGCAGGTAAAATACCCCTTTCCCTTAATCGATCTTCACCAACACCCAGAAGTACTGAGAACTCTACAATACAGGCCTGTATGCAAAACATCATTTGATTCTGTTTGAATTTGCGACTGTTATCGTTTGCCATAGCAAAAAATTACCCTTGATAAAAAACCGTTGCAGGTAAACTACCCCTTTCCCTTAACCGATCTTCACCAAAATCAATAGGTCTTGAGTACTCTACAATTTAGGGCTATATGCAAATAACCATTTGATTCTGTTTGAATTTGCGGCTCTTATCGTTTGCCATAGGAAATACCCTTTTAAAACATAAAACGTAGCAGGTACACTACCCCTTTCCCTTAACCGATCTTCACCAAAATCAACAGATCTTGAGAACTCTATAATTCAGGGCAGTATGCAAAAAATTATTTGTTTATGTTTCAATTTGCTGCTGTTATCGTTTGCCATAGAAAAAAAATCTACAGACACATACATAGACACACAGACACTTTTCGAAAAATGACTTTTTTTCATGTTCTGAGTGTAGTACAATCAGAATCTGCAATAATCTCGAACACGATTTTTTTTGCCATCACCATACTTCCATTTCCTTAAGGAACATGGAAGTAAAAACAAATTCCACTTATAAATGTTTCTCCGGTAGCCAGAATTCTAAGAGTAACTGCTAAATATTCTTATGTTGGTATTGATCTACTCTAGTCCTATTAGTTTAGCAAGAACACAGAATCTGTGGCTGAATTTTCAAATTTACAAGACGGCTTGTTCCATAATTTATTTGTTTATTATTTATTTTGCTCATGGATTCATGTCCTCCATACTTCAATAATCCATTACTAATTTTATCTTTCCACACGGATTTTTATGCTGTGACTTCTCTAGTTCTGTTTCAACTGATGTAATAATATCTCTACATTGTTTACAATGTCCTCTTCATCTTCATTTTCGAATAAAGACATGAAATATTCCATCCATTGTTGGACTGATATTATTCCTTTCTGATTTCTGCCTATCTGCTATTATTTCTGCTATCATTTGCCTCATTTCTGATATCTCTGTGTTCTTCATAGGACTCCCGAGTTTTAATATTCTATATTTTGAATACAAATGACTTCTCTTGTGTTAGTAGTTTAACTTCCTTGCAAAACTAAGGAGTTTCGTGTGTTACAATACCCTTCATTTATAGTGATATACTACCGTCATTTATAGTATTTCTTTTACCTAGAAATAAATACTGCCTTATAGGCTTATATTTATTTATAGAAATAAATAAATACCTTCTACATAGGCTTACTTGAACTTCTTCCAACTTGTGTAGCTTCTTCTAACATTTCCTGGGTTTGTTTCATTTAGTATTATTTTATCTGTCAATTTTGTCTGGCAAAAACCTTCGGTTGTTTCGTCACTAATCAGTTCAATGTTATACTCGCGTTCTTACTTGTGTTCTTAGATTCTTTGGGATGCTTCACACCTAGTTTTATTTTCCTTAGTAGTAGCTTACGGTGATACCTTGTAACGAGCAAAAAATTTAAAATTTCTTAAATTTTCACCTCGACGGAGTGCGTTCACACGAGGCGGTGTCAACGACTTATAGTTGACGCAATAAATAAAGCGTAATGAGAAGATGTCAGAGTAGCGTCGCTAGCTTGATAATAGGAAGACGTTAAGCTCAAACTAACTATAGAAATTGGTGGTACAAGATGACAGGGAAAGTTTAGTTTAGAATTATTACTATCTACTGCTGTAACAATTGGGCGAGGACATTCACACTCGTACTGAGAATCGTGGCAGATGTTTGACCATGTTACGTCAGTATACGATAAACGACAATGAGAGTGTAACTCCACGTTACAATGGAACGGATGCACTGCACTTTAAGAAACAATATGAGGGCTAAGATCGGACAAAAACTAAAGTCATGTTACGCAGCTGGAGTTATCGTCTAAGTGACAGACAGAATTTACGAGTGAAAAGTTGGGGTGACTTCACCAGCCAGCAGATGTTCAAAATTATTAATAGCCACAAAAAAGGTGTATAACATAGAACAATACGTCAGTTGGACCGAAAGTA
Organism: Magicicada septendecula; assembly: GCA_034769895.1. Taxonomy (NCBI): domain Eukaryota; kingdom Metazoa; phylum Arthropoda; class Insecta; order Hemiptera; family Cicadidae; genus Magicicada; species Magicicada septendecula. The sequence goes on along the minus strand of CM068368.1, from coordinate 385,960,258 downwards.
CAGATAATGGGAATCTAGAGAAACACTGAGTTTACTTCAGACAATAGGTTGAAGGACAAGCTTCTAATAGCCATAGTTTCTACGAAACGGGTCAACGTTCGTCAGAGCAAAATCGGGGGAGGCCTAAGAACCTATCAGAAGCCATAGGCCAGAGAGAAAACTAGTAGAGAGGAGTGTTTCCATAGCAACAGGAATGGAAAACCTATCGGAAGAACTATGACGTAGGATCTTGACATAGTGGGACAAAATATTCCAAGAAAACTAAAAACTGACCAATCACGAATTGAAGTAGGCGTGAGCTGCGCCAGAGACAAAATTTTGAGTAGGGACGAGTTAATAAAACTATCTGTCCAAGACGGGGAAGCCAGTTATTATACTCGAATTTTAAACAGTTTATTTCAATAGGACGGAAAGAGTCTTATCTTAACAGTTGACAGTTAATAAGTTTTACTCAAATCGACAACCAGTTTACTTTAAGTACGAAGCGTGTCTTCAGTCTTATATCAAATTTTCAAGTAATACACTTTAAGTTCGAGAGACAGTGTTACGCAATTTTCAGACAGTTTATTCTAATTGTTCGGAAGTGAAATTCGAAGTGCGACGTAACGAACTTAGATAAGAATTATTCAAAGTGAACAATCAGATCGTTACACGAACAGATATCACCACACAAATAATATACTAAACAGGTGAACTTAATATAGTGCTACTACACCTTATTAACACCATAATGAACATGAAACATTAAACAAAGTATCAGATCACGTAAACATTTGATAAAGCAGCGATAAGTGGAACTAGACATGTACTTCAACGTTAAAAGAACCACACAACATACATCGTAAGATGAAGTATATAATTGAACACTAAACATCAATTATTCACATAAACCAACACCAACGCGAGTGATCGGAAGAGTGTGTTAAGTGATTGTGATACAACAGCATTCAACGAAATGTGTCTCCATGCCATCTCCATCACTGGAACTCGACTGCACCAACGCTTAATGGATATTTCATAAATCAAGTAACCAATATTTTAATCATTACTACTTAGTTACTTCTACTGACCTGATTCTTTCAAAGAATTCATCCCTGAGAAAATTATTAATAAATGCAATGAATAGATCAGAAATTAAAACGTAATTAATAAATATATCAACAAAAGCTTATCTGGGATTGATGAACGCATTAATAAGTAGAATATGAATTGTTATATTATTTGATTTATATATGTATGTATGTTTTTCTTTGTTTCAGCATATTTTAAAACATGAATTTGTTATTATAAAATATGTATGTATTTCAGGTACAGCGACGTATCATATGTACGATTATAATTATTGTGAATGACAAATAAACTAGTAATTTAAGTTGATCATATATATGCGTTCATTATTATCTAATACAACCCAGATATTAACTTAAAATTTGAAAGAAATATAAAGTTGAATTTTAAGAGTTTCTTTTGCTCAATTAAAGTAAATGAATTGACAACACTAATTTAGTAAATGATATCAAGTATGTGTTTTATGAATAATCGGAATAGTTATACATTGTGTTAAATAGCTGCATAAGGCGCGGCATGAAAGTAATCAATTAATGCAAGTAACTACATATTATCTATTGCAAATAAATGTAATACAATATCAAAATATTTATTATAAATCAATTATATTGATTTGATATCAACATATATTAATAGCATTATATAAATGGCGTCCAACTTCGGGGCTAGATACATGTGAAAGATCGATAAATTTATACAATTAAATAATTAATTACCGCTAATTGATATCATCATAAATGTCTATTATAACCTATGTCAGTTGATGTTAGACTGTATGTCTATTTGAATGATTTTTTTTCGGTTAGTAATTGTAGCAGTCCGAATGAGTCACTTATGCTGAGAAGATCACAAGACGTCACTGGTTATGACGTCAGAGATTAAAGACGATAAGGAAGCCCTGGTAGAGATTGTCAACGTTAGAGAAGCTCAATTTGCGCCGGTAAGGAGAAAGGTGAGGGTACACGACAATATTGGTAGGTATACTCACTCCCCCCACTACTCCACTCTCGTGTTTTACTGCGCATACGTTTCTCTATCGTTGACAGCCTCTAGCTGGCTTCCGATCTCGCCGTTGTGTTCAAACCTTGTAAAACAACGGAACGTGTAGCGAACTTAAAGATATTAATTCCAATACATGTATAACAGGAAATGTCTGTTGTAACACGGTAATATTTTAGTAACTATAAACAATTTCATAATTTATTTATCAGTGAGACCAAACAGCTATTATTAAACAGGACATTTGTACTTGGAAACTGTGACAAGACAAGTACGCGACAAAGGTCACAGTCTTTCATAATCATCTAATCTGTTATGAATTGTGTTTCAAGTCTGACATCCGTAACACAGTATGTTCAATTGTAAATAATTAAGTTGTCTGTCCTTTTGTTTATATATCACAAAGTGTGGAATTCTGTGTTGTGTGTGTGTGTCTGTGTGTGTGTGTGTGCGGGTGGGTGTGTGCGCGCGCGCGCGCGTATGCGAGACACAGTGAGTGAGAGGGGGGAGAGAGAGACTAATAACACAGTCATTTCTACTGAAAACTGATTACCAATTTCGGCGAACTGTGCGAGCTGATGTTTTCGTGGTCGGTAGCTCCAAATTCCAGAAGCTCATCTTTAAACACGGCTAATGAAGCGTTCGTAATTGGATGGTCCTATCGTTGCTTACTTTTATTGTCACTTGCTTCGGTCTTGTAGAATTAAACGACTATAGGATTACAAGTATTCGGTCTTGTAGAATTAAACGACTGTAGGATTAAAAGTATTCGGATTTAACGTAAACTCACTTGAATGAAAAAATAACTTAGCTTGTGTATTAACCACTTGGCTTAAAGTAAATCATATGCAATCAGAAAGACAAGACTAATAGCAAAAGTATTTGTTAAATGTAAATGGTCCACTACACTGTAAGTTCAGTAAACTTAGTGTAAATTTACGTTCAGTAAACGTTAATTTATTTTTTAATATTGTAACATTTTTCAACAAAACTCTACTCCCAGGTTTATATCATTTTTCTTTGTTATTCTGTGTCTTCCGTCAAACTGCCTTTTCTGATTAGGTGATCACCTCTTCTGTATTTTTTAATGCTGCGTCATCAATTACTTTTTTACTTCTATATTTTTTGTAATTTTTTTATTTCCTTATTTTCTTCATTAATATCTTCCTCTACTTCATGAACATCCGTTGCATCTTCAGATACTTGGAGAGGCTCCTTGTCTTCATCGGTCAAATAATCTTCATCCACAAGGTCTAATGGTAAAAGTGGTTCTTTGTTATATAACATAAAAAAAAAGTGAAAATCCGGTTGTTTTGTGTCTAGATATTCTGTACGCAAATAATACACACTCGACAACATCAGCCCAGTTATTAATATTTCCCATTAAAGTTTTTTTGGTTTGTTTTTATTGTTTTATTTTATGCTCTAGTAATCCATTATCCTGTGGATGGTAGGATGATGTTACTCTTTGTTTTGTCCCCGCCAGTCTATGCAATTAAAGTTGATTTACAAATTCGCGACAATTATCGTTAATTTGTATTTTAGGGCAACCATGACTACGTATAATTTCATAAATTTAGGCACTTCAATGCCAGTCTTATTTTTAAAGGGTTTAGCCTTATATCAGCTCACTTTGAAAAGTAATCTACTGCCCCAATGTTCTTTTTTTGGCCTGCACTTCTGGTAACTTCACAACATCTATTCCAATTTGTTGCATGAATTTTTCTGGAACATAAATTGGCTTCATTTCGGGTACGTAAGATACCCACGGAAGTGTAACTTTCTGACACACTTCACAATTTTTTACAAAATCTGTCACCTTTAATTTTATATTTCTAAAGTAGTACCGTCGTGAAAGTACGTCTACAGTGCTATATATTCCGCGATATGCAGACATACCAATCGCTTGTTTGCTAGTATTAGCATCTTTGTGTGCTATTTTATCAATTTTTGTATTTTCTTATCATCGTGAACAATTTCTATTAATTTGTCTATACCACCACTTAATCTTTTACATTTACGATAAAACAGTTTATTGTCACTAATAACATAAAGTTTACATCATTTGTTAAAGTTTCTACTTTGGTATGATTTTAAACACTTTTCAGGAATTTTTCCAGTATTTAAAAACCTTTGTATATACAGTTGTGTTACTCCTGCTTCGAAAATTTTCATTTTAATTATCCCGACTCAAATCTGAATGGGCACACAAAACGCGAACATCTGACATCTGGCATCTGGCGCATTGATCAGTTTTTACTTTGACTTTAAAGACAAGTAAACAAGTACACCAAGAGAGTTACACCTTCACAGAATTTTTACCATTTCTGTTTCTCTGTTGAGTTTTTCATTCATCGTCGTATCAGTTACATTTATTCGGTTGAGTTATTCTGGAATGCGTTTCCGTTTCCCTTAAATACACTCCTTTTAAACTTCACCTTCAAATAACTTTGAAGTCCCGTTTGTTTTCCTTACTCTTCACTTCCTACCAAACTGACTTTCCTTTCATGTTATAGCTAACAACACTCAGGCCCGGATTTCCCACTAGGCACACTAGGCACGTGCCTAGGGGCGGTAGGCTCAGGGGGCGGCATGAGGTGAAAAATTATTTGTTAAAATTTCATGTTTTCGGTTTTTTGCAAATGAGGTATTTGCAATAGAGATAGTTGAAATGACAATTTTCAGCAACTTTTTTTCAGTAGTCAAGGAGAATTGAATGTATAGAAGTTACATTTGGGGGGGGGGCGGTAACAATAGTGCCTAGGGGCGGCAGGATACCTAAATCCGGACCAACACTCCTTTTGAACTTTTTCTTCAAACAACTTTAAAATCCCGTTTGTATTCCTTATTCTTACGTTCTTTAAAATCAATCCTCCATTAAAGTACGAGTATTATACCACTTACTTTGCGGAATGCCTCTGAAAAAACGACAAAGCATTGGGCAGGTCCATCCAAATGCTAAGCGAGCAAGGTTACTGAGAGCAGCTGATACACCCGAGGAACGTGATTACCGGCTTGAACATTAACGAAGAAGGCAGGCTGAGATTAGAGCTGCGGAGACACCTGGGGAGCATAGGTAGCCCGTAGACTAACAACGAAGAAAACAGACAGAGATTAAGACCGCAGAAACACGTTCCAGTGAATGTCTGGTTTGCAATGACAATCAATAAGTCACAAGAGTAAGTCACTGGAACGTGTTTCCGCGGTCTTAATCTCTGTCTGTCTTCTTCGTTGTTGGTTTGTTTCATTAAAACTAATCGTGTGGCTCCGAAATTGAATATGTTGAAACAATCATTCCAGGCCAGAAACATTATCCTCCTTCTTGTGATTATTAAGGTAAACAATTTTAAATAGTAACACTCGGGAGATGAAAATAATACTTTTTTCTGACTCATGAAAAATCAGTCCTTCCTCTGCTTGCACATACAGAAATCAGCTTACTTCTGAAAAGCTGATAAACATTACCCTTCTTTTGGGTAAGTTTTGGGTAAATAAATGAAGATTAGCATGTGTCGAACGGTAAATGTTTACAGCACTTCGTAATTTACTGGTAAACATAGATTCAGATCTGTTTTCGTGCATGCGTTTTACTGTAACAGTTGCTGCGTCAATCTGATGCGTCTGGTTGAGGAGAATCCTAGAAGCCGTGGTATCATCCGGACCCCCATATTGGGGAAATGGTTGGTACCACGGTACTGGCGCCTGAGGTCGGAGAGGCCCGTGAACACGTTGGAAACTGAATAAAAGTATGGTAAAATGTGATAGATCTTATTTTTATTATTTTGTCTTGTCAAATTAATAAACGGCAGTTTTACATTAAATGATTAAGCATTTGTGTCTTAAACTGACGTAAGTTTTTGATCCTAACTCACGTAATAAAATACATCGTATTATCAAGACATGAAACCATGATTACACAAGATACTTAATTTAATTGGCGCTACAGCCCGTTGAGATCCAGAGCCATCGCCTGACTATTAGCCAGGGTCATTAAGACATTATCCAGGGATACTCAAAGCTTTCGACATGTACTGAATCTAATGTTATTATTTTACGACCAAAAGCATGTAGGACTGTTGTAGGCGAATATAAATATTTCATTACCTTGTATCCGTCAGTGACTTCGTTCTAGCGTTTTTTATATAGACGCGTTTCGTGACATGTGTCACATCATCAGTAATCCTCGTCAAATGTTAAAATTCACATAAAACACATAAAAACACATTTGCACATATTTACTAAATTACAATAACGACACACACATAACACGATGTAACTTCGGCTTCGTTGGACCGGTCCGACCGCGCGTGTAGTTGCCGAGCCACTAATTGAACTAAGTCAATCCTTATCACCAGTCATTACCGTCATGCGCGATTATATTTAGGGCTGTATCATATAGTGAGTGAGATTGAAACCTTAATTGTTCGTTTAGTATACTGTTATTGTTGATATTCTTGTCTTTAAATGATTTATAAATCTCAAACTCCTCGAGAGTGTCCATTAACCTACCCTTACCGCATACATGGATTGCTTGGTGATAAGGATTGACTTAGTTCAATTAGTGGCTCGGCAACTACACGCGCGGTCGGACCGGTCCAACGAAGCCGAAGTTACATCGTGTTATGTGTGTGTCGTTATTGCAATTTAGTAAATATGTGCAAATGTGTTTTTATGTGTTTTATGTGAATTTTAACATTTGACGAGATTACTGATGATGTGACACATGTCACGAAACGCGTCTATATAAAAAACGCTAGAACGAAGTCACTGACGGATACAAGGTAATTAAATTATTGTGAAAAAGTGACTTGGATACTACATAAAAACAAAATAAATATTTCACTTTAATTTCACACAAGGATTTGTTATAATTTGTTTTCTGGTGTTAGAACTTTGTACTGTATTTCTGTATCTGTGTGTTGTAATCACCGCATTGCGGCACGCGCGGATGACGTCACTTTGCTTATCAAGCGCCGCCGGCAGTCAGCTGGGCTCACGGTGGCCAATTTTAGTTCAGTTGCTACAGAAACTCCGAGCTGTGCTCTCGTTAAAATTACTATTCCAAACGCGGCTGCTGGATTTCATTGTTCAATAATTCATCACGTGCAACTTGCACTAATTTATTCAGACGACCTTTGTCTATCTATTTGTGAGTTTGACGTTTATTAAAACTCAATTACCGGGCGTTATGCCAGAAAACATCCGCACGTGTCGGCAATAGCATCGAAAACTTAAGATTTTCAGTAAATGAATTTATACAGCTTCAATACAGTCCACTTCATTATATTTCAAAACCAGCCCTTTCCATTTAGCGTCTTTGGAACAACTGTAGAAACTTCGAGAGCTTCCAGCATGCAACATTTTTAGTCCTCCGGGCCGGATTTCTTATTTTTCGTCCACAAGCGACAACATTTTCTGGTCCAGATTAGTGCCCAGACACTAACATTTCTGGTTAGATTAGATTGGATTTTATTTCCACCTTATGGGCAACACTGTGGGTTACTACTTCAAAACATTTATTTCATTAGGCAAAGGTCCTAGTCCCCGAAATAGCTTCAAAATTTCAAAACCCTCAAATTTAAATTGCTGACCGTGGCATACCATTTATTACCGAAAAAATGACTTCAAACAAGTGACTAGCAAAATACAACAGAACGGCCGAGTCAACACGACAGGAATCGTCAAGGCAGTTAGACAGTAGCAGCAATTCCACAACTGTAATGTACGCTGATATACGATGACGGACTTTATCAAACCAGCATGAACAGGCGGGTCACCAACAGCACAGGATTGACGGACGGATCCCGATCGGAACCAACAGGACCACAGCAGTTCGTAACACGCTAGAATTTCACGTGACTATGAACCTTTTAGTTATATTTAAATAATGTATGGACATAACTTTCTAAGCAATATTTTATATTCAACAGTTATTTTTTGACACCTTTGTGTAAACACACACTATCATTATTGAACATACGTTCGTAAGTAGTTAACAGCTCATTGTGAGTTCAAACGTCAAGACAAGACTATATGTATTATTATTATTTAAATTCATAATTTTAATAACTCTTAAATTCTAACAGAGGTTGTTTTAATAGAGATAGTAAGCATATGTTATAGCAAGTATTGTATTCATCTGCCTAACGATCGCTAGCTACCGCAACGTATTCAGATTTATCAAAATTTAAGTCTATGGTTCACCTGCTCTACGTTCAAATTATTCTAAATTATATTTTAAATTGTAATCATGGCAGATGTAAAAGCTTTAATAAAAAACGAGGCACCATTAAAGCTTCGATATCCCGCGTAAACACCTTCGCGGACAATTTCGATTTGGAAACCAGCGATCATCATGCGCTGAAAATAAAACTTCGGCATTTGATGGAATTATCCACCAAATACGATGCAATACAATCTCAAATCGAATCCGAGGAAGCGGATTTTGCATTAGCGAGTGATAGGGTCCAAACTGAGGACGATCTTTGTAACATAGAATGTAAGTTGCAACACTTGTTGGAACAAGCAGAGCATATGAACCAAAAACCATTAATTAATGCTGAAAGTAAGCATCCTAAAACTCCCCCCATTCAGTTGGAACCGATTAAATTACCTCGGTTTGCGGGAAGCATTATTGAGTGGCAGCATTATTATCATATCTTTCTCGAACTAATACACGTCAGAACCGACCTGACGAACATACAAAAACTACACTATTTGCACTCGTCATTATCTGGCGAGGCGCTTAACGTAATAAAGTCACTGCCAATCACTCATGAGAATTACGCGGTGGCTATCGATCTGTTGAAAAGTAGATATGACAGTAAGCTAATTGTCTCCGCCCATCACGTCGAGAACGTCCTGGCCGTACAATCGATTCAACAAGAATCCCAAATTAGCGTATCCAAATTCATTGATGAAATAACAGCCAATATCAATGCATTAAATAACCTCAACTTGCCAGTAAACACATTCGAAATCATTGTTATTCATTATTTAGCTAAAAAACTTGATAGTTACACTCTCCGGTTGTGGAAGGAGAGGTTGTCAGAACATAAATTCCCTGATTTCAATAATTTCATAAAATTCCTAAACACACGCAGACAATTATTACAAAATCTTGATAGCGCAACTACTTCAACGAGCAAGTTAAATAGCAGTGATAAGACGCCTTATCGCAAGGCAGTTAAACCGATAAGCGCTCCTAGGGGGGCATTCCATTCTCATGTCGGAAATAATTTATGTAAACTATGTAACGGGAAACATAGAATTACTGATTGCTTACAGTTTACGTCGCTTGCTATCCCTGAAAGAAAAAACATCATAATAAAAAACAAACTTTGTTTAAATTGCCTTCGTCCGGGTCACGAAAGTTCTCAATGCCCATCAAAATTTACTTGTAGAAAGTGTGCAAAGCGTCACCACACCACGATTCACTTGCCTAACAAAGATGGGTCTTCCATCAATAACCAATGTTCACTAAAATTGCGAACGAATAAGTCAATATTGTTATCTACCGCTGTCTGTATGACAACTAATCAGGCCGGTAGAAAGTTCCCAGTTAGAATTTTATTGGATTCCGGCTCGCAAGCGAACTTCTGCACAACGGATTTCGCTCGTCGAATGGGACTTCAATTGGTCAAATCGCAATTGCCCATAACGGGTATAAACAACTCACTGTCCCAGGTTGACTTCAGTACAAGAGTAAGGCTACATTCTCGCTATAAACCTTTTTCGTTAAACGTGCATTGCGCCGTACTTCCCAGTATAACTAATAATTTACCGGCGGAATCCTTCGATCTCCCCTCTTTAAATTTACCGAAGGACGTATTCTTAGCTGATCCACACCTCCACTGCTCGTCGCAAGTCGATGTATTACTCGGCGCTCAATATTATCTGCAATTAATCGAACCTATTAAATTTATGCGCGGCCCGCACTTTCCTATAATTCAGGAGACTAAACTAGGATTTATTCTAGCCGGTAACTTACCTTTCAATGTCGACATAACCAAAACGGTTTCGTCCTTTATGGTCTGTAAGTATGATAGTCAGATTTCCTCGCAACTAAAGGAATTCTGGAAAATGGAGGAGATCTCTAGTCGTGATCCCTACTCTGAGGACTCGGCGTGTGAAAAGCATTTTGTGACAAATACTGTCCGCAACCACGAAGGGAGATTCGTGGTATCCCTGCCTCGCAGGTCAGACAAATCTCATTTGGGAGATTCTCTTCGCGGAGCAATCCGCAGGTTCCAGTCGCTAGAGTTTAAGTTCAAGCAGAACCCTGCCCTTTACAAGGGCTATAGCGAGTTCATGCGTGAATACTTGAAGCTTGGTCATATGTCTCCACTTAATGATTACGATTTGTCGCTTGACAAATCAGACATTTTGTATTTGCCTCATCACTCAGTCTTTAAGGGCTCCAGCCTAACCACTAAGTTACGTGTTGTCTTTGACGGCTCCGCTAAAACGACAAATAATTTGTCCCTTAACGATACTCTGATGGTCGGTCCCACTATCCAGCAGGATCTGTTCTCGATCATGGTTCGTTTCCGTACCCACCGATACGTACTTATTGCAGACACAGAAAAGATGTATCGACAAATTATGGTTAACCCGAAGGACTCCAATTTGCAGCGTATCGTTTGGCGTGACGCACCGCATAAGGAACTACAACATTACGCTTTAAGGACGGTTACGTATGGGACTGCTAGTGCCTCTTTTCTTGCAACTAGATGTCTGGCTCAGATGGCCTACGAAAATAATTCCGACCACCCTATGGCTTGCTCAGCCATTGCCAATGATTTTTATGTTGACGATCTTATAACGGGATCGGACGATCCGAACGTGTTATCTAAAATGAGGTTCGACATCGTGGATTTGCTAAACAGATATGGTTTTACTTTACATAAGTGGTTTTCTAACGACCACAATATAATGGCCTCTCGCGCCTACGTCTCCCATGACTTTAGCAAAGGTCAAAGCGTGCGTACATTGGGAATCCAATGGAACGTTAACAAAGACAGTTTTTTATATACCGTTCGGGGTGATGACAAAACGGCCGTGTTCAACAAAAGAAGCGTGTTGTCGGTCATTGCAGGGATTTACGACCCGTTGGGTCTTATTGGCCCCATTACGTTTTGGTGCAAGCATTTTGTACAACAGTTGTGGTTGGCGTGCACAAGTTGGGACGAACCTTTATCTGGCTCATTATCCAATCAATGGTTGGAACTCTACTCTCAATTAGTTTCCGACACTCATTTTAAAATTACGAGATCGGTTAAGAGTCTAAACAATTATCAAATCAGTTCATTACAGCTTCACGGATTCGCAGACGCGTCGGCTAAAGGTTACGCGTGCTGTATTTATGTGCGGGCGGTCTATTCGAACGGCGCCATATCGTCAAACCTGTTGTGCGCAAAATCTAGGGTCGCTCCGCTGAAACAGATAACGCTACCCCGGCTTGAACTTTGTGCTTGTTTATTGCTAGCGCAGTTAACTTCTAAGGTTTTAGACGCCGTCAACTACAACTTTGACGAACTATGTCTCTATTCGGACTCGATGATAGCGTTGCATTGGATACATCAACAATCTTCCCGCTGGAAGGTATTTGTAGCCAACCGTGTCGCGGAAATACAGCATCTTATTAACCGGGGAACTTGGCATCATGTATTATCATCTGACAACCCTGCCGACATTTTATCACGCGGTTGCCTCCCTCTTAGTTTGCACAGCCATCTTCAATGGTGGCATGGTCCGTCCTGGTTAGCCCATGAGTCATCATCATGGCCCATTAGCGCCTTCAACATTCATACGCCCTGTACTTACCCCGACCTTGAGCAAGAACGTCGTAAGCAGATCCAAACCTCATTAATGGTCGCCTCTTCCACCCCCAGCTATGTTGAAAATTACTCATCCCTTACAAGACTCATTCGCTTCTTCGCATATTGCCGCAGATTTATTCGTAACTCTAGGCTCCCGGTTGTTGACAGGGGCACTTCCTTTTTGTCTGCTCGAGAGTTGCATAATACACTTTTGTTCTTTGTTCGCCAATCTCAGCGTTTGCACTTCGGTATAGAAGTTAAGGAGCTCGAGGCACATCGCTGCATTCCCCGCAGCAGTAAAATTCTTTCACTCAACCCCTTCCTGGATGACACAGGTATTTTAAGAGTGGGTGGACGCCTGCAACTCTCCCAACTTAACTACGCGACTAAACATAAAATAATCTTGCACCCGCACTCTCATCTCACTAAATTGATCATTGAGTATGAACATATCCATTTGTTGCACTCTGGGGTGCAATCAACCCAATCCTCTCTCAGACAGAAATATTGGATTATTAACGACAAATCTTATATCCGCTCAGTAATACATAAGGGTATCATTTGCTTCCGTTACCGTGCTAGAGGCGCGAATCAATTATTAGGTCAGTTACCCCCTTCCAGGGTCACGCCTGCAAAGCCATTTTCCCAAGCGGCCGTGGACTACGCCGGTCTCGTACCTTTACGCCATGGCGGTCAGCGCTCAAAGTCCACGTCAAAGGCATATATCGCGTTATTTATATGCATGTGCACAAAGGCCATCCATTTAGAACTTGTGTCAGATCTCACCTCCAACGCCTTTTTAGCGGCCTTAAACAGGTTCATCGCGCGCAGAGGTATTCCCGCGCAGATATTTTCGGATAATGGTACGAATTTTCGTCGTGCCAACCGCACCTTACACGAATTGTACAAATTTTTAAATTCTAAGGGAGTTGAGCAATCTACTCAGGAGTTGTGCGGTCTCCGTGGTATCAAGTGGTCCTTTATTCCTCCCTCAGCCCCTCATTTCGGTGGTTTGTGGGAAAGCGGTGTGAAAAGTGTTAAATATCATTTACGTCGCGTGATCGGCGGTACTATCTTAAAATTTGAGGAGTACTCTACTATTCTCTCTCAAATAGAGGCTTGCCTTAATTCACGCCCTTTATATGCTGTGCCCGACGATGCTAGGGACCGTGAACCTTTAACACCCGCTCATTTCTTGGTCGGTGCTCCACTGACGGCACTTCCGGAGCCCGACTATACCCAAAGCAATACTAGTCGTTTGGGCAGGTGGCAGCTGCTCCAAAAATTTACGCAATCCATCTGGAAACGATGGTCCAAGGATTATCTGCACCAGAGTTGCAGCAACGCAACAAATGGCGCACGACGTTAAGGAATTTAGATGTCGGACAGCTTGTCCTCATTCTGGACGATAATTCCCCCCCCCCACTTCAGTGGAAGCGAGGGGTAATTACTAATGTTTTTGCGGGCCCGGACTCCATAGTGCGCGTTGCTGAAGTTCGCACCGCGCAGGGTATCTTACGCCGGCCCATCCACAAATTATGCCCCCTTCCGGCGGCAACAGACTAGTCGCAGGGGCGATCATACAAGTCAATTGTATCATTATCGTTGTAATTATTATTACTACGTTCGGATAGCTATTATTGCAATAGTTACTGCGTTTCATTGTATTATCAATTATTTATATTTGTTATTGCATTGTTATATGATTATACATTCAAACTTTGAGAATTATTATTGTTACTTTATTGTGCCAATTATTGTATGTATGCATTGTATTTTCCAATGGTCATGTATTATTGAATTTTGTGATCTTTATTATACTATTATGTACTTTTAATTATTATGTCAGTCCTTATGTATTATGTATACTCATACATTCATGTTATGCATTTTTACATCAATGGGATATGTCTACCATATCTCCATGTACTATTGAACTTTGATATCATTATACTAATGCTATACATATACATTGTTATGTCTTTATTATTTGTATTACTATATTGAAGCAGTGTTCAAGATAGTTTCTCTTATATAAATTAAGGTTTGTCACTTACGTTTTGTCAAAGGTTAAATATATGTATTTAATGTCCATATTTTCATGCTTCAAGAGAGATCATGTTTAGTTCTGTAAAGACTTGTTTTTATCATGATTTTTTTTATTTTGTACCTTTTCTAGCACAGAAATTGTTTTGTTTTGCCTTTGAGCTTTTTTGATAGCTTAATGAATTTTGTTATTTACAGATGTTTATGTTAGAAGTGATTTACTTTAATCCAAGAGTCGATTTAATGTATAAGTCTTTTAAGTACATTATGTATTGTTTGTATATAACATTTAATAATAATTTGTAATATACTGTTCACAATTAATTAAATTTCAAAATCGTCCCGATTTTGAGCGGGCAGTATGTTAGAACTTTGTACTGTATTTCTGTATCTGTGTGTTGTAATAACCGCATTGCGGCACGCGCGGATGACGTCACTTTGCTTATCAAGCGCCGCCGGCAGTCAGCTGAGCTCACGGTGGCCAATTTTAGTTCAGTTGCTACAGAAACTCACTTAAGTCAGAAACTCCGAGCTGTGCTCTCGTTAAAATTACTATTCCAGACGCGGCTGCTGGATTTCATTGTTCAATAATTCATCACATGTAACTTGCACTAATTTATTCAGACGACCTTCGTCTATCTATTTGTGAGTTTGACGTTTATTAAAACTCAATTACCGGGCGTTATGCCAGAAAACATCCGCACGTGTCGGCAATAGCATCGAAAACTTAAGATTTTCAATAAATGAATTTATACAGCTTCAATACAGTCCACTTCATTATATTACAAAACCAGCCCTTTCCATTTAGCGTCTTTGGAACAACTCTAGAAACTTCGAGAGCTTCCAGCACGCAACATCTGGTGTAAAGTGTTTGGTTGTATTTATAAAAGAAATATTATTATTCAATATGGTTATAATTTGCTATGCTATAGCTCGTCGTCCAAGGCCTCTTTTGAGATTCTACTAACATGAAATGTAGCTTATATTCTTTTATTATTATTAAATCTCGGAACACACCATCTTGAAATCGAAGTTACTCTAATACAGTAGAGACCTACGGGATACATATTCTTTAATAGTCACACTTAGCTGAACAAGAATTACCATTCTACCCATTTTTTGTAAAAAGCAAGCAAAGTTTTTCATAGTTTTAAAGAGGATAATCATATAATCCCAGGAGCAGGGCCGCTTTTAAGGTTTATGACGCCCTGGGCAGACTTTGAAATAGCGCCCCCCCCACCCAACTCATTAATGAACGGTAATGTGCCAATTCCAGTTTTGGTTCGGGAGGGATATCTCCCTTAACCCTCAAATGGAGAGCCGTCCCATTATCCACCACCTATGGACCCGCCGTGTCCCGGACTGGAAACCGGCAGCTGATAAAACACATTTCAAAAATATTTCAAACCTGTTGAGCTAGTACTAATTAAGTATTGCTCACTTATGTTAGAATTGTGTTTTTCAGCATCACGGACCACCCACCCACCACAGTCCTATAATTCATGACTTTCACAAATATTTACATATTTACACTATTGTAAAATTTTTTAAATTTCTTCCTTACTTCTCAAAATGTTATGACACAGACAGATAAATAAAAATTGAAGCATAGTAATGAAAAAAACACTTCAGGTTAGCAAACCTTTTTCTTCATGAGTTAATTAAAGCAATGCCTTTTTTCTTTGTTTGGATCGGGCAAAGTCGTCAATCAAGTTGTTGAAGTCAATCTTCAAGGTTATGTCACTTGCTGTGCACAAAAGCATTAGGTTGTTAAGCTTTTCCTCACCCAAGGTAGATCTTTTTTCGTTTTTTATACGCTTTAAAGCAGAAAACCCCCTCTCTGCGGAGCAGCTTGTGACAGGTATTGTCAAATAAATATGCAGAGAGATTTCTAAGTTTGGAAATGTGCTTTCCAATCCGTTACTTTTAGTGTAAACATAGCACTCTCTAAGCCCTTTAATTTTCTCTAATTTCATGTATGCCTGGAAGTGTAAGCACTCGTTCACAAATGCATCTTGGTCAAGATCTTGGTTATATGATTGAGCTAGTTTTTTGGCCTCAACAGTTATATTTCTGGGCTCTTTATCATGGAGATTTCGAAATACTTCAAACCTCGTACCAAGAGATAAGTAGTTTTCTCTTCGTTGGTTGAGTTGGACGGTAAAATTGTCTACAATTTTAAGAAAAACACTGGTTCGGAATTTGTTCCTAGGATCTGCATCTGCTTCTGTTTGCATACTCATTTTTTCATCTGCAAACACTGTCCGTTTTCTATTCCGTTGGTAGTTGGCCTCTTGCAAGCTAGTAAGGGTCAATGCCTTCTTTTCATACTCGTCAAACGAATCTCTTTTACTCTCCAAAAACCTTTCTAAAGTTTCCAGCTCTTTTGTGGCACCGAGCAAGTCCAGTTCTTCTTTTTGAAGGTTGTTACTAGTTTTGTCAATTCTCTGGAGGATGTCATTCCAAAACAAGGCGAGAAGACCTGTTTCCAACTGCCCGAACTTTTTGTGTAGCCCTTGTGCTGTTAATCGCGTTTCAGGAGTCTGTGAAGTGTCTTGCATTAGAGTTTCAAGAACACCTTCTATTTCCTTGTACCCTGAAACTATACTTCTAAGAGCATCAGCTCTCGCAGACCACCTTGTCTCACTTAATGATTTCAGCATGGTGGTTTTTGTCTCACCTCTTTCCTGCTTAATGGAATCTTTTAAAAGACACCATCTGTAAGTAGAGACTGAAAAGAAGGTATAAACTCTTTGAACAAATGAAAAGAAAAATGTTACCTCAGAGCAGGATTTTTCTGCTGCATAACAGCCAACTAAATTTAGTGAATGGGCCGAACACGGTACATAGTCTGCAAGGTGGTTTTTTGCCTTTATCCTGCTTTGAAGGCCAGTATACTTGCCCGACATATTTGAGCATTGTCATAGCTTTGTCCTCTGCAGTTTTCAATTTTTAGTTTCAGTTCCTCTAAAAGGTCCATAACAGTCTCTTCCAGATCCTCGGCCTTGTGCGAAACTGCTGGCAATAATGCAATAAGGCGCTCTTTGGGACATGCATCCGAAAGCGAAACGTACCTCAATACGAAAGCCAGTTGGTCTATGTTAGATACGTCAGGGGTGGAATCTACGATTATTGAAAAATATCTTGCATCACTTACTTCTTTCAAGATTTGTTTGAACACTAGTCCACCCATAGACTTGATGAACTCGTCGCAGATGTCTGCAGACATATAAGATGTATTTCCGTTGCCCTGGTTTCCATATTTGGAAAGGTGTTGGGTAATAAACGGATCAAATTGGCTTATGAGTTCAATACAGCCCAAAAATAGACCATTTGATAATGACCCTAATTTTTGGTCACTGCCCCTAAAAGGAAGACCCCTAACAGCTAAAAATCTTATCACAGTAACAACTCTTGTTAAAACGTCCCTCCAGTACTTAACTTCATGTTCATGTTGGGATAAAACTAAACAGTCAACTGTTGTATTCTTTTTTCTTGAAATAACAGTGAAAACATTTTTTCTGTGGTCAGCAGACTGTTCATGCTGTTTAATAAGTTCAAAGGCGTGTTTCCAGTCGTTAAATCCTTTTGAGAAAGAGGTATATTTTGATTCAGGTTGGAATAACAGACATGGAACACAAAATAAACATCCTTTGGAACTTGAGTAACGAAGCCAGTCTCTTGTAAACGTGTCTCCATTAGGTAACGTACAGGAAAACAATTTCACTGACAGTGAACGTTTTGCATCTTTATATTGACGCTCAGACATAGAAAAATCAGCTTGTAAGTTCTGTTTAATATCAGACTGAATTACTTTTTGTATTACGCTCTCATCTTTGACATTCCAGGTTGCAGGGTCTTCAATTAAAAATAATGGGTCATTACATTTTGCAGAACAATCAGTTGTGTTAAGAAAAACAGGGCCTACACCTACACTATTAGACGTTGACGGTTGAGAAATTACGCATTCATCTTTGTAGTATTGCTCACCCTGAGGCTTTAAAGAACCCTTAACAAACTCATTGGTTTTAGCTAAGGAGGCATTTAAATTTTGACCAAAACGTATGTCATTACTTAGCTCAAGTTAAACAATAGAGGGCACATCGCTTCCGGAATAAGAGGACTTTTCATTACTGTCAGTAGTAGATTTAACAGAAATGAACGATTCAGGTTCAGGTACAATATTAAAAAAATTCTTAATAGTCGGTACTTTCTTTAAAACAGTTTCTTCTTCAAGTAGTTTTTTACCTGCCCGTTTACGGTTTTCAGCTCCAACTAGGTTTCTTATTCATGTTGAAACAAAATATATTCTTACCTTAATTTAATGCATTCAATAACAATAATACTACAATCTTCACAGCACCACGCACGGGCATACCTTCACGTACATCAGGCGTAGATTTAAAAATTAAATGGTTTTTATCACGGACAATTGTATGTAGAGTGTTCTCAAGTCAGCAGAAGTAGCGATCTCTATTTGTTTTGATGGCAATTAAAAAAATGCAGTCTATAAAGAAACACTTCAGTAAACAAATGTGTGTAACTGTGTATGAACATGTGTACGTAAATCTATATTGTTAACTTGTGTATGTAATGTATTAACTCTGTAAATTTGACTGATATAGATTGATGAATGGGGATATTATGTAAACTATATTAATGCAGTAAATTATTTACAGGAAAAGCACATCTTAATTTAGTGACAACTCCCACTTCGTAGACGTAGACAATAAATAATTATATTAAAACACTTATCAAAAATCAAATATTCGCGTGCGAAGCCGCTGGTAACAGCTAGTAAACAATAAGCTACGCCTGTAATGATCAATGATAAGCTCAGTACACTACGGCTGTGCTGAGTTGATCATTCAGTCGTATGCAGTACGTCATGGTGACGTCATGTGATCAACAATACGCCGCATGGTGAGTTCAGAAAGCCACACCCTAAACATTCCTTTGTTTTACAATGCTTCAACATACACAGCGACAGGAAACCAACTACCAGCGCTTCCTTATCTGTGAAGTCATAAGCCAGTGACGTCACGTGTAAGCCAGTCTCAGTACAGGTGACTCATTCAGACTGCTACAAGTACTGTAAAATTAATCAGACATGAAGCAGCGCGCAGGTTGTAGTGAGGAGAAGTCGGGAGGAGTGGAAGCCACGAGAGAGGAAAATGTCTACTAACGCAGTCAGTGTACCTTTTATAACTGGGCAGATGCCCAGGGGCGCACGTAGTTTGGGGGCGCAAAGAAGGGAGAAATATTAAATTAAATCTGTCGATCAAATACAGTAATACCAGAGATGAACCGACGAGATCAACAATGCTTGGTAAAAACGTGGGACAGAAAAAAAGTAGCGTCCACGACTGCCACCTTGCGGTCAGACAGTCGAAGCTTATCCCTTTAATTCAGATTTCAAGGCGCGAATGTCTCGTTAGCTACAGCGTATATCCTACACGAAAAAATTAACTATTCTGCATTGCAATGTAAGAGCAGAATCGAACAAATCTTTATATTTATAAAGAAGTTTATTAACAAATAAAGAAGTTTATACCTTCTTTTCAGTCTCTACTTACAGATGGTGTCTTTTAAAAGATTCCATTAAGCAGGAAAGAGGTGAGACAAAAACCACCATGCTGAAATCATTAAGTGAGACAAGGTGGTCTGCGAGAGCTGATGCTCTCAGAAGTATAGTTTCAGGGTACAAGGAAATAGAAGGTGTTCTTGAAACTCTAATGCAAGACACTTCACAGACTCCTGAAACGCGATTAACAGCACAAGGGCTACACAAAAAGTTCGGGCAGTTGGAAACAGGTCTTCTCGCCTTGTTTTGGAATGACATCCTCCAGAGAATTGACAAAACTAGTAACAACCTTCAAAAAGAAGAAGTGGACTTGCTCGATGCCACAAAAGAGCTGGAAACTTTAGAAAGGTTTTTGGAGAGTAAAAGAGATTCGTTTGACGAGTATGAAAAGAAGGCATTGACCCTTACTAGCTTGCAAGAGGCCAACTACCAACGGAATAGAAAACGGACAGTGTTTGCAGATGAAAAAATGAGTATGCAAACAGAAGCAGGTGCAGATCCTAGGAACAAATTCCGAACCAGTGTTTTTCTTAAAATTGTAGACAATCTTACCGTCCAACTCAACCAACGAAGAGAAAACTACTTATCTCTTGGTACGAGGTTTGAAGTATTTCGAAATCTCCATGATAAAGAGCCCAGAAATATAACTGTTGAGGCCAAAAAACTAGCTCAATCATATAACCAAGATCTTGACCAAGATGCATTTGTGAACGAGTGCTTACACTTCCAGGCATACATGAAATTAGAGAAAATTAAAGGGCTTAGAGAGTGCTATGTTTACACTAAAAGTAACGGATTGGAAAGCACATTTCCAAACTTAGAAATCTCTCTGCATATTTATTTGACAATACCTGTCACAAGCTGCTCCGCAGAGAGGGGGTTTTCTGCTTTAAAGCGTATAAAAAACGAAAAAAGATCTACCTTGGGTGAGGAAAAGCTTAACAACCTAATGCTTTTGTGCACAGCAAGTGACATAACCTTGAAGATTGACTTCAACAACTTGATTGACGACTTTGCCCGATCCAAACAAAGAAAAAAGGCATTGCTTTAATTAACTCATGAAGAAAAAGGTTTGCTAACCTGAAGTGTTTTTTTCATTACTATGCTTCAATTTTTATTTATCTGTCTGTGTCATAACATTTTGAGAAGTAAGGAAGAAATTTAAAAAATTTTACAATAGTGTAAATATGTAAATATTTGTGAAAGTCATGAATTATAGGACTGTGGTGGGTGGGTGGTCCGTGATGCTGAAAAACACAATTCTAACATAAGTGAGCAATACTTAATTAGTACTAGCTCAACAGGTTTGAAATATTTTTGAAATGTGTTTTATCAGCTGCCGGTTTCCAGTCCGGGACACGGCGGGTCCATAGGTGGTGGATAATGGGACGGCTCTCCATTTGAGGGTTAAGGGAGATATCCCTCCCGAACCAAAACTGGAATTGGCACATTACCGTTCATTAATGAGTTGGGTGGGGGGGGGCGCTATTTCAAAGTCTGCCCAGGGCGTCATAAACCTTAAAAGCGGCCCTGCTCCTGGGATTATATGATTATCCTCATTGAGTTAAAATCGCTCAATATAATTATAGGTTTTGATTTAATTAATCCAACAAATATTCTTTACTGCCTTCCTAAATAGTCGCATTCGAGTACGAGCCTGTTTCGGGTATTCTCTTACTCGATTGTTTTTTCCTGTGCTACTACAATCTGATTACATTATCAACACTTTTGAACATTCCTTTACTTTCTACCTTCCTTTTTAGAGAGATAAAGTACGTTATTTAGATACTTAGTTTGAGAGAATTCAATGGAGGAAAACTATGAGCTCAATAATTTCTTTAAAACTATGAAAAACTTTGCTTGCTTTTTACAAAAAATGGGTAGAATGGTAATTCTTGTTCAGCTAAGTATGACTATTGAAGAATATGTATCCCGTAGGTCTCTACTGTATTAGAGTAACTTCGATTTCAAGATGGTGTGTTTCGAGATTTAATAATAATAAAAGAATATAAGCTACATTTCATGTTAGTAGAATCTCAAAAGAGGCCTTGGACGACGAGCTAATAGCATTGCAACTTATAACCATATTGAATAATAATATTTCTTTTATAAATACAACCAAACACTTTACACCAGAAAACAAATTATAACAAATCCTTGTGTGAAATTAAAGTGAAATATTTATATTCGCCTACAACAGTCCTACATGCTTTTGGTCGTAAAATAATAACATTAGATTCAGTACATGTCGAAAGCTTTGAGTATCCCTGGATAATGTCCTAATGACCCTGGCTAATAGTCAGGCGATGGCTCTGGATCTCAACGGGCTGTAGCGCCAATTAAATTAAGTATCTTGTGTAATCATGGTTTCATGTCTTGATAATACGATGTATTTTATTACGTGAGTTAGGATCAAAAACTTACGTCAGTTTAAGACACAAATACTTAATCATTTAATGTAAAACTGCCGTTTATTAATTTGACAAGACAAAATAATAAAAATAAGATCTATCACATTTTACCATACTTTTATTCAGTTTCCAACGTGTTCACGGGCCTCTCCGACCTCAGGCGCCAGTACCGTGGTACCAACCATTTCCCCAATATGGGGGTCCGGATGATACCACGGCTTCTAGGATTCTCCTCAACCAGACGCATCAGATTGACGCAGCAACTGTTACAGTAAAACGCATGCACGAAAACAGATCTGAATCTATGTTTACCAGTAAATTACGAAGTGCTGTAAACATTTACCGTTCGACACATGCTAATCTTCATTTATTTACCCAAAACTTACCCAAAAGAAGGGTAATGTTTATCAGCTTTTCAGAAGTAAGCTGATTTCTGTATGTGCAAGCAGAGGAAGGACTGATTTTTCATGAGTCAGAAAAAAGTATTATTTTCATCTCCCGAGTGTTACTATTTAAAATTGTTTACCTTAATAATCACAAGAAGGAGGATAATGTTTCTGGCCTGGAATGATTGTTTCAACATATTCAATTTCGGAGCCACACGATTAGTTTTAATGAAAAAAACGTCAAATATTTGTTTTTATTTACAAAATAGTACTGTAAAAATAATATTTTGAAAAATAATGAAATAATGAGGTAGAACGTGTTAATAAAAAACTAATTTTTCTCTTCTTCCACCGTCAGTCCGAAGATTGGTGGGCAGCCGTATTCTCAAACATCAGATTTCCCGGTTGCTTCTCCTTGAAACACCTGTATTCCCTCAACCCAACCTCTTCAGCCACTTCATCCAAGTAATTTTTAATTTCCCCATAGTCTGTGGTTCAGAATCGTCTACAGCCACACATCGTACAAAAGATTTTAAGAATTTTTTTGGTCTCGATAAATTCCTCAAAGTTTCTAGAAGTAAAATTCTCTTCTTTCTCGTGAAGGTCACTTTTGCTAAACCTTTTCTACATTTAATATCGACAGTAAGTGTTCTACCTTATGAAGCTGTGCTACCGAGATGCTTTAAAGTCCTGAGCTGCCCCAACTTTATCCCTCCCAATCAGGTATCCATTAGGCCTATTACTAAGTACATCGAACTTGAGTAGTCTTTTTTCCATAATGAGCAGGTTTTGTTGATCACTCTCACTTTAGCCATAACTTCTGTGTCATTTATAAATCGGAACATACCGCATTCTATACCCTCTTCATTTTCACATCTCTAAAATCCTCTATATTCATTTCTTGGTCCCCAAGAAAGATTTCTAATTTTTACAATTTATTTACCCAGAACAACATTTAATAAAGACCAACCGTGTGGTGTTCATTTCATCCCAGTCGGTTCAACCATTCTGGTTCTACAAGCACAATAAATTATTGAATTATATATATAATAAGGTTGCTACAGCTAGTGCCGTCTCCCTTCCTTCAACCTGGCTTTCCAATTCTCCCGATGTTCCCATTGTCCTTCCTCAAGTCCTATATGTTGCATAGATTCATCCACTCCATCCCTCCAAGATCTTTTCAGTCTTCCCCTTTTTCTCCTTCCTAATGGACTCCATTCCGTCACTTTGTTGATCCACCTATTTTGGGGTCTCCGGACGTGACCGTACCACACCAATCTTTTGTCTTCGATGCAGTCAATTACACTTCTTTCCGTTTCCATTCTTCTTCTGATCTCCTCGTTTGTTATTCGGTCTGCTCTCGTTATTGCACAGCACCTCCCCCAATATTCCATCTCCGTTGCAAGAATCTTTCTTTCATTTTTTTGTTAATAACCCATACTTCCGCTGCATACGACATAATGTTTTGGACTATGGTCTGATATATCATTTTTTTGGTGATCTTTCTAATATTTTTGTCCCATATAACACTGTGTAATTGTCTAATCCCTGTTCTAGTCTGCCCTAATCTACTTTTTATTTCCTCTTCCGTTGTGCCTTGTTTACTCAGTGTAAATCCTAGGTACTTGAATTTGTCTGTTCCTCTAATTTTAACATTTTTGTCTACTTCTACATCTGTTGTTTCTTCATCTCTAATTGCCAAGTATTCAGTCTTTTTTATGTTTATTTCCAATCCCATTTTTGTGTATTCTTCATTCAGCTTTCTGACCATGTATCTTAGATCTTCTTCATCCTGGGCTGTAACTACCTGGTCATCGGCGAAGCATAGTGTGTACAGGTGTTCATTTCGTATCGGTATTCCCATTCCATGGCATTTCTGTTTCCACATGGTTAATGCATATTCTAAAAATATCTTAAACAGCGTGGGCGATGTTGGGCAGCCTTGCAATAACACTTTGGATGTTTTAAACCTACAGACAATTTTGTTACCTACTTTAATTTGTACGTTGTTGTTTTTATATAGATTTTTTACTGCTTGCGTCAGGACTTTTGAATTATTGAATTATTTAATGAAAATATTAAAATATTATTTAATGTTATTTCATAAAACTAACATTATATCGTCAATTTTAAGCGTAATAATAATTGTCATCTAACCACATAACATTTTGAATAATTAACGTAATGTACTTTATTATTCTATGCAACGTAATATCAAATAATTAATCCATTGTTGTTGATGATGGTGCTTTTCCTCCTGTAAAAGTCTACGAGGTCTTTTCTGCAATCAGAGTTTTTGTTTTTGTTTTAATAATTACGACTTGTTCTCTTGTGTGTGTACTAATGGGAACGCAAAATCAGCACGTTTGTAAACAATTAGGAAAAACTATTTTTAACTCACAAAATCAGCAGCTAATTTGTTTTAAATTTGGACAGATATGAGAGCGAGAATGAATGGGGCCGGGTTACGTAACGGAGAACTGGGAGTTCACGTGTTCGCATAGTTTACTCATTGTTATGATGTAAAGATCAAAGCACTGACAAGTGGGGTGAATGACTTCAGGCAGTGCACAATTTTGTTGTATCATTTCTCTTATCACCTGTTGTTTTTTGAATACATACAAATCGTGACGTCACTGTGGATTTTACACATATTCGTGTTGCGCCCACTGAGGTCTTTGCCCTCGTGAGCATGCGAGACCGTGGGCATGCGTATACTCATATTGCTCTATCAGACTATTTCCGTAACATACTGCGAATCCCTAATGACAGTTGAGAGTAATAATAGTAGTCAAGTAGTCAACTGCTTACTTGTCACTTCCAGTTATTCTGATACTTAAATACTTTATAACTTTTCATACAAACGAGAAACAACAACAAATCGTGATAAATTGTATTTTTGATGCCATGAAACCTTTTCTTCTTCTGTGTGTCTGGTAGATATTGTTCGTGGCTCTCGCCACGAATCCATGGGACGGCTGAGGAAGCTGAAGTCCCAACGGTAGACAACAGATACTTTATAGACACTTTATATTAAATGCTATTATTTTTAAAATACAAAATGGGTGTATCTTGAAGAATGTTTCATAAAATAAACGACAACTAATTTGTAACGACAAAATAATTGTCAGGAAAGTCGCGTATTTGTACCCTAACAGTATTTCCTACTGACAACGAAATGAAAAACTCGACTGTTGCGCGTAGGTGTCTCGACTTTTCTGGCTAGTTTATGTTAGAAGTAGATCTCTCTTGGGCAGCGTCGTAGCTAGGGGCTGGCCGCGGGGGCGGCCGCCAGGGGCGCAAACCTCAAGGGGGCGCACTCGCAGACCCGCAGCCTGCGAACCGCTGGGGCACGGGCACATTGAGAACTTAGCCAAAATTAAAACACGAGTTTATGCTAACTTGCGCTTGATTACGATAGCGCCTAAAAGAACCTTTAATCAAAAGTATTTAACAGATTTCTGTACAAAATATTCACTGCCGACTCACGCTGAACGAAAATATTGCTACCTATATATCTTTGTCACACTCATACAGAAAATACATCTATCATACTCTGTCAGAACGACCAGGGTAGCAAAACACTGCGTGGGGAATCCCCGCAATGTATTCGTTCCGATTTGTTGTTGCCATTTGCCATACGTAAAAAAATCCTTAGATTGAAGGATAAATAATACACGGAAAGAAAAAGAAGTGAAAAATTATTTGAATTTCACGGGAAAAATTACCGTCACAGACAGTAACTATAGGACAACCAGATAAAAAATAAATTTTACTGAAAGATACTAGAAAAATTCAATTGCACCATGTAAATTTTCTTGTGTGTACCAGAATTTATATAAATGTACAAGTCGTAACGGTAAAAATGTCCTGTTCAATCCCGTAAAATAGTATATTGTGTGGCTAGGGATGAAACAAGGCGATTTCAGACGAGGGTTAGTGTTGACTGCCCGAGCGAAGCGAGGGCTGGCATCACCCGAAGTCTGAAATCGTGTTTTATCCCGTGCCACACACTATATTTTTCATATTACCTGTAATGAAACTGGGAGTTTTAATGTCTGGAGCCAGTCGAAATGAGATAATTTCAGACTAATAGCGCAGCAAAAAATCTTATAGTATTTTAATGATAGGAAAATTTAGATATTATAATAGAAAAAATAACATTTTATTATTAATTTAATAATTTTAATTAATTTATTAATTTATTTCTGCCCGCCAAAATTCGCATTGGTCTGAAATTGTCTTGTTTCGACTGACTAGCACGCGGTTATTTATTACCGTAGCATTGGCAGCACTGTGCGATGGATCGAGCGATGTGACGACGCTATTTTCATTTTTAGCTAAAACTTACGTGTGAAAAGTGTAAAAAATACGTCATCAGTAGAAAAAGTAGATAAAGTGTTATAAAGTAGATAAAGTGTTATAGTGCGATAAAAGTAAGTTAAGATTTAGTTAATACTTATATTATTTTAATTATTTGTGAAGTGAACACAAAACATTGAAAGTATTTCCAACCTAGTCGAGATATTTAAGTTATTATCTTTGTTTATCTAGAATGCCACCACCGAAAAAACCGTCTGGTGCCGAATTCCGAAAGATCAGAAATTCACGCAAAGAAGAACAAAAAAATGTAGCCCATACAATAAATAAATGGATATTATTGAATCCACAACAAGATAGCGCGGCTAGTACATTACAATTACAAACTGACACCACAGCTTCTCCTATAGAAGATGTTGATACCCCACTGGATAGACTCGAAAAAAAAAACAAAAGTGACATTGACGATGAAGCAGCTTCAGATGCAAAAGAAAATTATGGTATGCATTGACTAATTTATTATATTAGGTTAGGTACTTGGTTTGGTACCTATACAATAGACTCTCGATAGTTTTTTCGTGTTTTTGCCGCGGGCAAAAGCTACTATTTTGTATCATCGTGTGAAACCGCATTCATATTTTTATAATCGCGTTTTCTTTCAGGCGTTGAACCGATATTAGATATATTGGATTCCGAAGATGCTGATTTTGATAAGTCAAAGTGCATAAATTATAATGACCCTAGGTCATGGCCCCAGATAGATGACAAGGTTAGGTGTTTTCTCATTGAACGTGGACCAGAGCAAGGAGAAAACTGCGATTTTAGGTTTTCAATGACTGATGATGGCAGAACTTTTTCAGCTGATTGGTTTCAGAAGACTTTGTCAAATAATAAGAAAATAGAGAGGAAGTGGCTCATTTACAGTAAAAATGCCAAATCTATTTTTTGTTTTCCTTGCTTATTATTCGGTACGAAAGAAACAATTTTTTCAAAAGGTTTTCGTGATTGGAAACATTTAAATCCAAGGATCGGTGAACACGAGAACTCTGCAGAACACCGTAAATGTTACGTAACATGGAAAGAAATGGAAATGCGACTTATAAAAGGTAAAACCTAAGACGATGAGTTGCAACGTCGAATATCTGCAGAAAAAGAAAAGTGGAGATACATTCTAAAGGTTATAATAGACGTGGTACTGTTTTGTGCCAAAAACAACCTGGCACTGAGAGGTGGAGTCGAAAAAATAGGACATCGTAAATCTGATATATTTTTGAGTACTGTAGAGCTCCTGGCCAAGCATAATCTACAAATGAAAGAACACGTGTCCTCTATTACAAAGGGAAGCCTTTCTTACTTCTCACCAACTATACAAAATGTAGTAATTTCTGCACTAGGATCAGCAGTCAAAAATAAAATTATGGCGAAAATCGTGCAAGCAAAATATTACAGTATCTCATTTGATTGTACTCCAGATATCAGTCACCAAGAACAAATGTCAGAAATTGTGCGCTACGTAGATACAAATAATGGAAAGTGTACGGTTGAAGAAAGTTTTTTAGCTTTTATAAAAACTGACGAAAAAACCGGCAGTGGACTTACGGACGAAATTGTAAATAAATTAAGCAAAGATGGTCTTATACTATCAGACTGTAGGGGACAGTCATATGATAATGGCGCTAACATGGCGGGTAAATATCAAGGTGTTCAAGCGCGAATCTTACAACTGAATGAACATGCCAGATTTTTACCATGTAGTGCTCACTCACTAAATTTAGTTGGAGTTTATGCGTCTTGTGTAACACCAGAAATGACTACGTTTTTTGGCACAGTGCAAAATATTTTTAATTATTTTTCTGGATCGATTGAACGTTGGCAAGCTTTATCAAATTTAAAATTGACTTTGAAGGGTCATTCTGATACGATATGGTCGTCAAAATATCATTCAATTCACTCATTACATACTCAACTACCGCAAATAATAAAAATATTACATACCATTGCAGAAGGAAGTGATGAAAGGAGGAAATATACAGCTGATTCTGTATCTTCAGCTAAAAGCATTTTAAAAATGATTCATTTTGAATTTATTTGTTTATTGGTCATATGGGATCATATTCTTAGAAGCATTGACAACGTTAATCGCATTTTACAGGAAAAAACCGTGTCCATTGAGGTTGCATCAAAACATTTGCAGGGCCTTGTGGATTTTTTGAATGATTTCAGGAAAAATCAAATAGAGCTATGTATTGATTCAGCAAGAAATCTAGCAAACGAGCTATCGATAGAACCGGAATTTTCTGAAAAGCGTAAACGAAAGGTTAAAACAATGTTCGACGAAAGGGCCAAGGATAATGGGCCATAATGACTCCACTTCAAAAGTTTAAAATTCAGCTTTACTGTGTACTGGACACACTTATTCAGCAAATGGGATGGAGATTTCAAAGTTTAGCTGCCGTAGCTTCTGATTTTGGTTTCCTAACAGGACTTTCGTTACACGAAACCTCCACTGAAGAACTAAAGAAATCTGCAGCTGATCTCGCATTAAAATACAAAGATGATTTAAATGCCAACGAGTTATGTTTAGAGATTGAAAGCTACAAACACCAAATAAAATCATTATTGCCTGATTTAAAAAATGCAGATTACATTGCACTTCTTAATTTCCATGAAGAATATGGCTTAGTGACCAGTTATCCAAATATAGGGATTGCTCTTCGCCTAGCATTGACGCTACCTGTGACTTCTGCCAGCTGTGAAAGATCTCTCAACAAATTAAAATTAATAAAAAATTATTTACGATCGCAGATTGGTCAAGAACGTTTGAGTAATCTCGCTATACTATCGATTGAGTACGACATTGCAAAAAGTATTGATGTAGCCCATACG
The DNA here is from genome assembly GCA_034769895.1 of Magicicada septendecula. Taxonomy (NCBI): domain Eukaryota; kingdom Metazoa; phylum Arthropoda; class Insecta; order Hemiptera; family Cicadidae; genus Magicicada; species Magicicada septendecula. The sequence goes on along the minus strand of CM068368.1, from coordinate 385,930,737 downwards.
ATTGACAAATTGGCCTCAGAAAAAGCCAGAAAAGTAAACTTTTAACATATTTTCAAATTTTAGTGATTTCATATCTACTTTATTCCTAAATGTATGAGGATATTCGTAACTTAAATTACACTTTAAAGTTATTGTATTGTTTTTCTTCCTACAAAATAAGTAAGAACTAATTTTATATCTAACGATTAAATGAATAACTTAAATTACACTTTAAAGTTATTGTATTGTTTCTCTTCCTACAAAATAAGTTTTGGGGGGCGCAAAATTCAAATCTTGCCCTGGGCGCTCATGACCTTAGCTACGACACTGCTCTTGGGCCTGACTTTTTTAAGTATTAAGAGCCCTATTAAAAAGGGCTGCCTGTTTAAAACAAGTTGTATTTCGCTAGCGAAAAACAAATCCGGAGCACAAGGAGGTATCAGAAAAGGAGCCAGAAGGACAGATGTAATTATGGCAAGGGTGGTTACGACGTCTTCCTCTGTGTTTGTGTGGAGGGAATTGCAAAAGAGTAGAACGTAACATTACTATAATGGCCTGATCAGATGTGAGGGGTGGAGTTAAATCGATGGCGTCAGTGGTAAAAACTTATATATATATATATATATAATGTTAGGCAGAATACAAACATCTCGAACATACGCATAATTTTCTCTCAGCCTTTCTTTCTGCTTTAAATATTCGTGTAGCTCTTCACTAAACGGCCATTTCCATTAGCGTAAAATAACCATTACTTTCTAAGCACAAAAAGCCAGAGACTGTAACAGTGTTTTAGAATATTTTCCTTCCGTTTTTTGTGTTTTTTTTATTCACTAATACTACATAGACTGAATTACCTGCTAGTCCTTCACCTCCTAACAAAATAATACTATGCCTATCATTTATTCCACAACGTACGCAGCAAATCCACATTTAAAATGATGGCTACACTAGCCCAACATGGGCTGCATGATCTAATGTGGCGCTGGTAACTTTACAACGAACCCGTCACAAGTTTAAGCAGCGAAAGTTTGTTTACTTTGTGCTTAAATCAACTAGATTCTATTTTGTAGATTTTCGTAATCTTCCAGATTAATTCATTGAGATTTTTTAAAATAGACTGGTGAAGAATTTTTTAAAAACGCGTTAGATCGGGCAAAGTATAAGCCTATTATTTATTAAATTTAGAGGAATTACGTGGTTTGTACGGATTGAGTGAATCGAGTCATGCAAAAGAGAATCTTGGATATCGAAATCTGTAAGAAGACTGAGATGGTGGTAGTGTAGGAAATAGAAGCGGATTTAGCTTGGTTGGGTATCAGAAAAATCGTGTGCAAGCCGACAGTGGAAGTAGGTAACCAAGGTCCTGTAGTGTTTAGGAAGAAAATAAGTAAGGGGACTCGACTCGGACCTCAGCCGGATTTTACGGATTGAGCTAATTCCATAATATTGTTCCTAAAACACGACAAAAATTAGAGATATTTAATATCCAAATAAGTTTGTTCTAAAACAGTGATTTACACAATCCTGTAATGTGTAATTTGAGAATTATGCACCGTTTCCCTTAACAGTGTTTTAATGTACTTGAAACAAAATACAGTGTAACAAGAGTTCCCTGGGAGAGGTCAATGAACTCGCTTGCTGTAGCCCGTCATATATATTCAACAGATTGTTTTAAACTACACATATACTCGCGCGCGCATGCGCGCACACATACACACACGATAATCTCATTACAACCTATGCTGTTACGTGCTATTAAAGTGTGTTGTTCACCTAGTTATTCATTGACAAACAATGCGTAAGATAACATAAATATAACGTTTATAGATTCAGTTAAATTCACAACACTTTTCAGTGATGCAACTACAAATTGTTTGTTTTATGCATGAGGATTTACTTGTATCTTACATACTGTACACTACATTTACACACATACACGTATGTGTTGTAAAAATGTAACCTCGCAGCTTCGATTGAATATAAAAGTAATAATTTTTATTTAAATACGAAATTTATACTTACGAAATCAAATTATTTTCATAAATTTTATACCGCGAAGCGCGCAAGGGTGTGTGTATTGTTTTTGTTGTATCAAGATAGATATAGCCACTAAGTACCTTTAAAAGTAAGAACATTAAAATATGTGTGCACGTTTACGTATGTGTACTGAAACAAGAGAAGAAAGAAGAACGTGTTGAAGCCCAAACGATTGGGGTGATCAGACTCGGCCGTATCCCTGAAGGTCACTACCGCCGCCTCTACTCTACTCCAGTTCATTGTACGCATACTTCTGGCTGAATGCAGTGCGATAGGCAGGTATTTCTGGACGTATTACGAAAGCACATGTACTAATATTACCGCTGAGGGCGATGGCCTTTCCCTAATACCTCGTTGGTCTCCTGATAATTATACTCTCAGTGACCTCGCGGAATTCCGCCAATGAGCCAAAACAAGTTGACGTCATAATTGTCTGTGGAACGTGAACACCGGTCGTGAAACGTTTTATGGCAAATATTAGGTAATTATGGTTATGCGACATGAGGACTACACAGCACCCTGCGCCTCAAGCAGGACTCCAGCCATTGAGTCACTATTAAGTATTTTAAGCAGGTTGTAAGCAATCTGGGAGAGACGCAGGAAATTTACATAACCCAATGTGACATCAAATTTACTGACCTTAAACTCAGAAGACTAGGACTGAATTCGTCGATCGCTTTGTAGTGTTTTTGTATGAGATACAACAGGTAAGCTTTCACGGGACCGACGTATGTCATTACGAATGATACACAGGTGTTCATTATCTTGTGTAACTTCGGAATTTGTTATCGGTATCAAAAAAAAGTCAAAGTCTACAGAATTCCGCTGAGGCATGTCGATGGACGATCTTTGCTGGGTTCGTATATGAGTCATGAGTTTGTAGACTTTCTGTGTTGCATTCAACAGTCTCTTGAACAACGGGTAGTTGCTTTTGGCTGAACACACTTCTCACGGTACGAGAATAGCCCTACTCTCACGGCACTCTTAGAGACTTTCACAGCAGCCTTCGAGTTATGGCCCTGTTTAGAAGAGTAAAGCGGTAATGATTGTTTACACAGATAAAGTGTAGGTTTAAACGATGGAAAGCGACAGAGCACCGCACACTTTTACAAGGACAATAGCCTAGCATAGCATAGAAGAATAACGAAATTTGCATTTTTCAAACACAACTGAACACCAAGAAAATAGCATTCATATAACTAACTCAATTTCAGAGGAATCTGAAAGCGCTCATCTAGTCATATACCCGTAAATGAAGTTACAATCGCGTTTCCTTATAACGATTTCGACTGTCTCTGAGACCTCCCCATTGACGTATGTAGAACATAAAATAACAAATCTTGTTTTCAATTTCACCAGGAATAGCCGTGTTAATATCAGAGTAGGAGGCCGCAATGAACAGCAACATACTTATTTTGCTTATTTCTAATTTGCTAACTTATGATACTGGTTTTAGTGAAAAATGGATAAGTACTGAAGTAGCTATCGAGAAAATCAAAACAAGAAGAAACATTTTAATGGAGGGTAAAAAATTAACGTGTTTATGTAAACCTAAAAAAAATAACATTTACCTAAAGTACCAACTTAAACTACTAAATGATAACTTAATTTTAAAACAAATACTGTAAATAACATAAATAATCCACTTCAGTAAATGTAAAACCGCATTATTTTAAAGCAATGGTTCCCAACCGGTAGTTCGCGGGTAGGCCTATCTCAAAAGTGGCCCGTGAAGCCACCAAAATATAAGTATATATAAATTGCAGTATATAAATAAATAGTATTATATACAAAACATTTCAACACATACATAATATAAGCGATACTTGATTATGGACCAGAAACATAGTTATTACTGAAGAAAGTGTGAATGATTAAGAACTTGTTGCCAGTAAGTTAATGATTTAGATTTAGAATGGTATTTTTTTTAATTTTTTTTATTTAACTATTTGCAATCAGTATAACATAAAATAACATACTATAAGCAAAGTGTTTGTATGAAAAATAGGTGTTGACCATGTGGAGCTGTTATCCTGTGATAACAAACTCATTTATTCCTTAAAAGTAAGTTACAAAACGAAACAATAGTCACAAAGATTATGGTTGCTTAAATCTAGATGGTAGGTCTAGTATTTTTTGTCTCTTTAGTCTATGACTGTCTTCACTATTGTCTAGCAAATTTATTGCAAGAATATTAGGGTGTAGTTCTAGTTTACTTATATACTTTTCACTGCACTTACTCACTTCATCTTTAACAGATGACACTTGTAAGTCACAGAGGATTTCTCTATTTGGTATAAACCAGGGTGCATTTGTTATAATCCGTAGAACTTTTGTCTGGAATCGTTCTAGTATCTCTATATTAGACGTTGATGCCGACCCCCACAGCTGTATGCCGTAGGTCCAGATTGGTTTGAATGCCGCTTTGTAAAGTAGTAATTTATTGCTAAGGGACAGAGTTGATTTACGCCCAATCAGCCAATAGTATTTGCTGAGTTTATGGCCAAGTTGTTTTCTTTTGTTGAAAATATGCGTCTTCCATGTCAAGCCTTTATCCAAATGAATGCCCAGATATTTACCATTGTCCGCTTGTGGTAGGTAATGGCCATTAAAAGAGACTTGAGGTCTCCTCTGCACTTAGTAAAAGTGACATGGACAGATTTGGTTTCATTGATCAGGATGCACCATGATTTCGTCCAACGTTGAATTTGATCCAAGTGTTGTTGAAGCATTCTCGCAGCAATGCCAGGATCTGCATGACTAGCCAGTATTGCTTTGTCGTCGGCAAACGTTGCTGTTCGGGTGTAGGGACAAGTAGGAAGATCTGACGTGAAAAGTAGATATAACGTTGGTCCAAGGACGCTTCCTTGTGGAACACCAGCTCCGACAGGGAACAACTGTGTTTTTTTGTTACTTCTAGTCCATATTTAACCCTAAAGTATCTTTCATGCAGGTACGACTTCAGAATAAGATATAGCGTGTGATGGAGTACTTTTTTAAGTTTGTAAAGGAGGCCCACGTGCCAAACCCTATCGAAGGCCTGGCTTACGTCAAGGAAGGCCGCGGTACAGTAACCCTTTTTTTCAAAAGTATGGTTGATGAGTTCAACTACCCGGTGAACTTGTTCTATAGGGCTGTGTCCTTTTTTGAAGCCAAACTGGTGGTCGGGTATCAATTTTTTTTCCTCAATCACCAGTTGTTAGTCTTCGGAGAATAAGTTTTTCTAGACGTTTACTGAGTATCTGTAACAGGCTAATAGGTCTGTAGGATGTTACATCATTAGGTGGTTTGCCTGGCTTTTGAATAAGGATGATATCTGCACTTTCCACTGAGGTGGAAAGTATCCAAGACGTAGAATTGCATTGTATATCGCTGTAAGTAGTACCATTCCTTTTCTCGGTAACTATCCCGGTGATAAGGCCATAACCAGGTGATTTTTTGGAATTCAGATCATTTTTTACCGTAAACATCACTTCTTTAACTGTAAGAAATTTTGGTAGTGGTGACATTTGATACGGTGCCTGTAAAAAGTTTTCAATGTCAGCGTTATCTACTGAAGAATTTTGAGATGGCAGCGGTTGGAACACTTTTTCCAGGTGAAGTCCGAAGGTGGTGGCCTTTTCATGATCTGTACGAGCCCAGGAGCCATCCTCTTTCCGGATTGGTGGAATAGGGTTTTTGGGATGTTTCAGGTTTCTCGTTGCTTGCCAAATAGAGTAGTCTGTTTCAGCTGTATTTGTAAGGTTTTTTAGAAAGTTCTTTAGTGATTTGCTTTTTAACTTTTTAATTAGAGTTTTTAGTTCTCTGGAGGCCTTGTCGTAACGTCTTTTGTCTGAGGGGTATCGGGAATTAAGCCAAATCCTTCTTAGCTGTCGTTTGATTGCTATTTTTTCCCTGACTGCTACTGGACAGCTCTGATTTCTTCTTTTTTGAGGAATTTCCGGTGTAGCTTCCCAAGCGGAAAGCGGATTCTTGAATTATACAGTTTAATGTGTTTACCGCTACCTCTATGTCCATGTTGTTTTTTAGGGGAATCTTTAAGTTTATCTTCCGGTCAACGAGGTGTCTGAAGTACACAAGTCAGTTCTCTTGTTGAAAAGGGTAGCTGGTTTCTTTGTAGCGGCGAAACTGCTACTAATGGTTGCTATGACTGGGGAGTGATCAGAGGACAGGTCCAGGTTTGATTCTATCGTAAGGTATCCTGAGGCTATCCCTTTTGTTACGAAGAAATCTAGTAAGTCAGGAGTTCTGCCTGAATCTGAAGGCCAGTACGTTGCTGCAAATGTTGATAAAAAGCCAAGCTGAAGTTCTTGCATAATTTGAAATAGTAGTCTGCCTCTGCCAGGTGCAGTCAGACAGGGTCCCCACAGCGTATTTTTAGCATTAAAATCGCCTCCTACCATAAACCTATTGCCAAGAGAGTTTAGGAACTCTATAGTTCCCTCCCTGTTTGGGGGGTAGTTGGGCGGACAGTATATAGAGGAGATTGTTAGCGGTCCGTGCCAATCTTCTATGACGATACTTGTGTTTCTATGAAGATAGTTTTGTTCAAACTTAGGGAGCTCGTAGTGCTGTATGTGGTTTCTTATTAATATTGCGGTGCCTCCCCTAGGTCTCCTGGTTGCATCAGGGTGAGGGGTGTGGTAAACTGTAAAGTCCCGAATATTGAAATATGAGTTGATGGAAAAGTGAGTTTCTGAAACGAGTAGAATATCTATTTTGTTGTGAATTAAGAAAGTCTCAATTTCTTGCCTGTGAGCAGACAAGCCATTAGCATTCCATAACGCTATTTTATAGAGTTGTGCCATTATGTAAATTTTTGTTGTAGGAGTTCCGTTAGTGTATCAATCTTATCGTTGAGTCTTTTTATTTCTGCGGACATGTGATTGATAGTTTGCTGTTGACTCGTTACTGTATTATGAAGGAAATAGATAAAGTTACTGTTATTATACTCGGTTTGCTGTAGTGCTGTATGTTGTTGTGGAACTTGTGAGTTCGTGCCATGAAGAATCTGCGCGTAAGTTGATACATTGGGTTGTTGCTGAGTGGTGTTAAAAACTGGCAGAGCATTGTCAAGCGGTTGCTGCACATTAGTTGAGTTGCTGAATTGATTATCTTGAGAGCTTTGATGGATTTGTAGAGGCTGACGGTGTTGTGTTTTTTGTAGAGTTGTGCCATTAGGGGACCGGAATCTTCTATTTATTATTTCCAGGTAAACTCTGCATATTTTGGCATTGGCAGGGTGAGCACCACCACATAGGGCGCATTTAGGGTCTCGTCCACCTCCCTTTTTTTTTGTACAGGTTTTATAGTCATGATTTCCTGCACATTTGTAACAACGATAGGGCCTAGTGCAGTTTTTTCCAGTATGTCCGTAGCACCAGCATCTAGTACACTGGGGTAATTTGGTTTTCTTTATAGGTTCTTCGAATTGAACGACCGCATTTAATAGTCGTTTCATTTTGAAGATATCAGCATTATTTGCTTTTTTTGTAGGTAGATAAAGAAAAGATTTTTTGATATGTTTTTTTAGTCTTTCCACACCTGTATGTTTGTAATAGCTACAGCTGTATGACCTTCTTCGTTTAATGCTGCTGCTATGTCATTTGTATCTGTAGTGTGATGAAGATTACGTAGGACTACTCTAAATTTGTTTTCTTCGTCCAGAGTGTATGTGTGTCGTATAACTTTATTATCATCAAGAAGTTTCTTAACCAGCTTATAGTTTGCCAGAGAGTTTACTTGTAGTTTTATCTTGTTTCCCTTCATTACCTGATAATAGTAGTCTTTGTCAGTAACGACCGATTTTAGAATGTCTAATAGAGACTGCACCTTATCAACAAAGTGAAGGATGAAGGGTGGAATATTTTCTGTGCTGTTACCAGTGGTAGTTTTTGTGTTGGTAAGTTGTTCATCATTGAGACCTATAAGAGGGAGGAATCTGTTTTGCGTGTTAGTCACAGTCATCTCAGCCTCACGTGGGGTTTGAGGACTGTCTAACGACTTGGAAATTGTTGGGTCTATAGGATTCTGACTTATCACTATAGACTGATTGTAAGTCGCTACCATCGGGGGGGGGGGCGATTTTCTGTAATGTTCGTATATGTTTGGCTAGGCTGTACAGGAATATGGTGAGTCGTGGACAAATTTAGACGCTCTAAATTTAGAGCGTGTTGCATTGTATATGATGGTGTTTGTATAAACGTTTCTGTTTGAATAGGTTGCAAGTTTGGTTGAAGAGGCAGATACATATTGGGTGCAGACTGCATTTGCTGTGTTTGAGGAGTTTGCCAAAGATTGGTTGATGAGTTGTGTGGTTCAATTGCATAGGTTGAATTTGTTGATACGCTGTAGATTGTACAAAAGGGTACAATTGCTGTGTTGGTTGTAAGGCTGTATTCATGTTTGACATTGCTAATCAGTTCACCGCTACACTTGACGTACACACACTCGAACACACATACACACACACAGACGCACGCACGCACAGACACTCTGAGTATTCAGTGTCCGTTTAATGGTCCGATAATGTTAACCAGTATAGTAGTATCTAGAAATATAATTACCACAACAAAAACATCAGATAACAGAGCACACTACATCGACCGCACAGCACGAAATCTCAAGGAGCACTGAGAATGGTATTAAGACATAAACTATAGTGTTGTGTTACTGAAAAAAGTTTGTCCGTGAAACAGTGATTTTAAGTGCGGCTATCCGTAAAAAACTTGTTCGAGATTTTCTACCCATTTATGGAAACGCTACTGTCATTTTAGTGTCCAGAATAGTAAGGCAACATAAACGAGTAATTAAACTTTAATAAAACAAAATATCATTAATGCTAACTGAGAAGCCAAATGAATACGATGTAATGGATAATTCAAGCCACATGGTGGCAAACTATCTCGATTACCGTAAATTAGACATTTTTAGCACGTAGTCTGCAAGTTCGAAAAAGTTTTGAAAATTTTGGGGTTTGAGAGTACTCCTATTGCAGAGGTATATTTGCTAGTGAAACTGCAATATTCATTTTGCTACAATCCAATATGACATAATTGCTGTAATGAGACACGCATTTAGACGTCATAGTTCGCATTTAGACGTCAGTCAAGAAAGCCGTGAAGTCGTAAAACATAACCTCATCAAACTCATCAGGCTAATGTGCTAAGATTTTCAGTAGTATCAACCAAAACAGTGAGTTGGAGGCTGGAGCGAGGGAGGGAATTCCAGTAAAATCATGGGAGCGACAGGAACGCAGGAGAACGGAAGACGGCATTCGAGATCATCAAAAACCGGATTCATCATGCATCGTCCTGTGTCTTCAACACCGGAGAAGAGAAAGAAACTGTTTATTTCGATATATTTTATAAAAGAACATTTAAAATATTTCATAAACTTTAGTAAAATAAAGTTTTACTAATTATAAGGACTCATTCATGAACAGTATTTAAAAGACTCATAGTGTAATTCACATTACGTCTAGTCGGTACAGTTAAGGCTAATGTTTTTCGTTTCTTAAGTGTTTCACAAATATTCTTGTAAAGTAATTTTGTTTAAATTTTTTATAACATTAATCACACTAAAAGAAACCTGTAATATTGATACGGGTTTAAAGAGCTATGTTTTTAAATTCAACTTAAAATCATAGTGAAACAGAATTTACTTTAAGTATATGACAAGAACAATTAATAAAAATTGATTATGTATAAAATTTCATAGTACCAGTAAATGGTAAGTAATAATTTAATCATTCGTCATAAGAACTTCAATTTCTGTACAGACCGTAGCCTGTAGTGTTGCAATATGTTCATCTAGTCTAGTGTGTGTACGAGAGTGAAAGTGATGGCGACAACGATAATGATGATGGTGATGATGTGATAGGCCTGCTTAATGAATACGTTTTTAATAATGTTACGAGATATACGTATACTGAAATCATTAGGGAAATAGAAAGTATAGCAAGTACATACATGTAAGTTAGATAAAAACAAAACATTGTTAATAGAAAAAACACATCTGGTTCCCTAAAAAAAAACGCATTGTTTAAAATACTCACAGATACTTCAATAATGAGAAACTTTAACTACATACAAAGGCTTCTTACATTGTTCGCGAACTACCAATAGACATGTGTTTGTTTCTTCTATCAGAGCATTACTTCGATGCAAAATGACATTTCACTACTATAGCCATCAGATGTTTTGGTAAATGTTGAGCTAGATGTAGGCAGAAAGTTTGTTGACGTTGGTGTCATTCAGTACAATTTTGTTTTGCACTTACAATGCACAATGACCTGTGGCGGTAGTAGGGTCGCTGCACTCGCACTACGCTGTTACGTCTGCCTTGCCTTCATTCATACACGTGCGCCAGTACAGTGTTCCGCTTACAAGTTCACGTGTTCATATACGCTTGGAATATTTTATTAGAAGTACAGAAGAAAATGAAGACCGGCGCTTGCATTGGGAGAAACACAAAAAGGAGAGTTGGCGAACAAACTGGCAACTGGAAGATATGTGTTTTGTAAGTTGAAAATGGATAACTGCTAACCGGGAAATACGTGCGTTACCAAATACTGTAGTTGTTTTAACGTCTTCTGAGTATAGTCCAGTAAGCGCAGCTTTTGACGTAACAAAATTTTGACTGTCGATGCAATTTCACGAAATTTGATATGTATGTTCTATATGCACTCTAGAACAAAGTTAAAAAAGTTAAACTGTACGCTTTTTATTTGGGGGTGAGAACCACCCCTTTTTCAAGGGTGATTGACAAAAAAAAATTATCCCCAGGATCCAATAGAGAATCAAATTCTAAGCAAAAAAGTCAGTATGCAACTGTTTTGAAAAATGCGTTGTTTTCGAGTTATTCCAAATCAACATTTTCGATTTTTACCCCCAAAAAACAGGATTTTAGCGTAATTTTTAGCGAATAACTAAAAAACGTTTGAGTTTATAGTAAAAATGAATACGACCAAAATTATTCTATACGAAATAACAAACAAAATGCGTTTTGGCCGGGTTTTAATCCACGAGTTGTTTTCAAGATATGGCCGTGAGAAGTTGTAACTTGCAAATTTTTTGCCTGTACTAACAAAGTTTAACCCTTCCTACTAACCGAGAAAAATACTTTTGACTATAAAATGTCTAGTGCATATTGATGGTCTATTAATATCCTTTAAATTAATCATTATCCGGATTTTCTGTCTTCAAAATAAAAAAAGTTACATCATAAAAATTGCGCATTTTTTGGAATTTTTTCCCAACTCCGGCCCGCGCGATGTTTCCCACATGTCCAAAAATAGACATAATTAAAAATATTTCTAGAGTTAACTTATACATACCATAAGGACCAACTACAAATTATTTAGATTTTTTTCGGTGCTCTCGACAAAAATGGCGGCGATTTTTCCTTTTTTCACATTTTCGGAAATTTGCAAATCTCAATACATTTGGTGAAATAGCGGAATAAGGATTAACTTTAGCAAAAACATTATACAGATCAAAGTCAAAGTACACAATTAGATGACCAAAATGCAAGTAGTGCCTATATTATAAAGCTTCACAGATACTAAAAGTTAAATTAAGTCCATTCTTCAAATGGCTACCAAATAGTATGATAGTATATGAGTAAGTGAGCTTAACTTACAAACCAATTTAATATCCCGGATCCGTGGAAAAAGCTAGCACATAACAATCCTTTTGTTGTGGGCCCCTTTCAGAAAATATTTTGTAAACTATTTATTAAGAAAACCGTATGGTGAAAAACTCATGTAGAATTGTTAAACAAATCATTTAATAAAGAGATCGTTTCAAAGATGCAGCTGTCACAAGGTGGTCAAGTACCGAATTGGAGGGGTGACTTTTTTCCTTTGACCTTGAATATTTTTTGTCGTACAACTTTTAGACAGGTGGTCCTCAGGACATTATTTGTAAGGGTTGAAATTATCTATCTATTCGTTTTTGAATTATTTGTGTAGAGTTAAAATGAACAAAGTTATAGCTACACATATATATATTACAACGATACATATACATAAATGTAGGCGTGTCGGGCCTCACGTTCAAGGGCGACATTTTTATGCAACACTACAACTGCAAATATAAATTTATTTGTATTTGCGGAGCCCACGATCTTGGACGCCAATTTATGCAACAGATTTATTATATAATTTAAATTTGTGGAGCCCCACGTCCAGGGCGACAAATTATATAACAATATAACTCTGTACGTAAGTTGTATAATTTATGTTGTATGTGTATAAATTTACATGTAATTTAATTTGAATAGCCCCACAATCTTGGAGCGACAAACATGCAACAATACAACTTTGTAAATTTAATATAATTTAAATTTGTGATGCCCCACATTGGAAGCGACAACTTATATAACAATACATACTTGCATAACTACAATTTAATTTGGGTTTCAGGTGTATCTGTAATAAGAACTCGATGTAACGTGTAACGGTATTTAAATTTATTTGGTACTAATAAACTTGTGCGCATGGCACTTGATTCGACTTAAAACATTCGTTATTACTTTGTTACTATGCCGTAAGGCTTACGCTATATACATCCTTACTGACTAAACATTCTATTCTACTAATTATTTTATTAAAAAATATCATTTCCTGACTATTCAGTCAATTAGTGTGCTTCTAAATATCAATGTTGACATATCTTTTTAGATATTGTAATGGAAACTCAAAAGTATTAATAGTGTAAGAAGACCCTGTATGCCGGTCTTTACAAAAATAAAATAGTAGAGAAAAATTTTATAAAAAATAAAATTTTCAATAAAAAAAATCCTCTTGTTAGTGTTTTCTATGCTTTTATTTATTCCACCCAAATCTTCCTTCAAAGCTTGTTTGTCTTCCCTTCTTTCCTTACTGTTTTCTTCTTTAGTAGAGTCCATTTTCTTTTCCATTTTCTTACTAGTTTCTTCCATTTGCTTACTCATTTCCTGCTTACTAGCTTTTATTTCTTCCTGCGTGGAATCCATTTTCTTATGCAAGTCTTCCTTTAATTCCTGATTCAATTTCATTATCATTCTTATTAAGGTTTCCTGGAATGCAACCTCCCCGGTTTGTGTCGGTTCTTCCAGTTGTTTCTCTGGTGGTGCGGTTTGTTTATCTTCCAGTGGGGGTAATACCACTTCCGGATCCTCAACGGGTGTTGCCTCTTTATCCCCCATGTCCACTTCTTTTTCGGCCTCTGCCGCCCTTTTTTTCGAAGTAGCTCGTCTTTGCATTTTTCTCTCTTCTATTAATTAACCGCTGCCAAGCTTATCTTATCAAGCCCTCTAAGTTGGACGCCACTTTGCAAGAAGACCCTGTATGCCGGTCTTTACAAAAATAAAATAGTAGAGAAAAATTTTATAAAAAATAAAATTTTCAATAAAAAAAATAATTTTGTTTATGTTAATCAATGTTTGTAATTAAGAAATAAGGCTGTTTTAAAGGTTTTGTAAAAATTTTAAGAATTAGGAAGGTATTTATTAACTATCGAGCACTTCTGGAAGATTTGAACCAAGTCTGGAGTTAAATAGATTAACTCCAGTCAGCAATCGATCGATGATTTTTCTTGCTGGTCCAATATCTCACTCAAATAAAATATTTTCTTCTTCTTGAAGTCTCTTTGCCTTAATAAATCACCTTAAATTAGCCTGTGAAATAATAACAAATAAATACAATTGAAATAAATGGATTTATTAAACAATTTAATAAATAATCGATTTTTTATCGATTGAGAACAATTATCGACTCCGTCTCAGGGAATTATCGATTGTGCATACAGTAGAAAAATTATTATAATTATTATAAAAAGGACAGGTTCTTTGAGCGATTAAATTAATAGTCAGTGAAGGGTAACGAGAAAGTATAACATTAACAATTAAAGTAAATTTAATAATTATTATTTAACAGTATTCAAATAATTCTGATATATAATGTTTAATAAATTGTTTTGTCAGACCATATGTAGCTTCGATGACGTCACTCGAGGTAGGAAGGCAGATTTGTATTTCAAGATGGCCGCTATTAGATCTGGCGTAGTTACTGCGAAGTCGTCGTGTCAGAAAATCACAACAAAATTACCTTCATGAATGTTTGAAATGTTCCTGCACTGGTGTAATTTGTCTATTAGGTTGTTTGGTGTGTTCTGAAGAAGTGTTCCGTGAAACTTGTGTTAATTAGGTTATTTTGTATGTGTTCACTTCTGTGGGTTAAGTTTCTCAAGATGTGGTTAGGATTTGTAGCGTGAATTAGATTAAATATATTGTTTTACTGTTTTAGATCACTCGTATAATGAAGTTAGTGGTTAGTTTTCACTATTGTCGTTAAAGTTTTGGTAAATTTAGTTAAGAAAGTGTTAAATTCATCTAACTCTCGATGTACTGATATTAATGGCAATTTGTCGTACCATTTTCTACTCGGTTTTAAGGAACGTTTTTTCACACAACTATTCAGCTTGATATTCAACAAAAGACTATTTTAACTTGGTCAAAATCTGGCCCAGTTAATCTTTGAAAAAGTATTGTTAACATATTTCGATTACCCATACATATGATACAAAATTACATTATATATGGAATATATTTATTTTATTCATCACTTTCATGAATTATGAACCTTATCATTGGTTTAATCATCTCATTCCTTTTAAATTGATATATTATAGTCCATATCTGTGGACATTTTGTGGAAATTAACAAATTTCTTTCCCTTTTGGAAATATAGGCTCAAAATCTGATTTCCGTCTTTATACAATTTTTCTTCCATTTTAATTGTTATTAATACTATTATAATAAATTTTAATTAGTCATATTCCTCTTCCTTTCCTTAAATACATATAAATTAAACTTTTGAACTGGTTTTTTGTGTTAATCTCTGAATTTGACATTGCTCTTTAAAATTAATTAATTTATATATTTTGAAAATTTACAATATTTTAAGGTATATTTCCTTATTATCATTTTAACTCATAGGATCATTCCCAGTAGTGGTTAACTGATTTACCTTATCTAAATCTTGCTAGTTTACAGGATTTATAAGTGAATTATACTGGTTCATATGGTTTCAGTGAATTCACCAAATGGCCTAGAGTTTAGAATTTTACATTTCTGTCTTTCTCAAATAAATTTAATCATACCACTCCTCTGACTTTACATAGTTATTATTACATGAAAATAAAATGGTTTATAACTTATTGTGAGGTGTAGTATTTAATTAACACTACTGTTATATAAAAAAAAATTATGAACATGATTTAGCCATCTGTACAATTGAACTTATTGCTGACATGGTTTGAACATATACTTTTAACTCCTTTTGAATTAACACAGCATACCTACTGAAACATTATTAATGGTATGTATGCTGTTATTTAGCAAACATAATTCATTTTAAACACATAATATAAATCTTATTTTCTAATAACTCTTACAAATACATTGATTTTATGGCTGTGAACAGACAGTCTATTTAAACATTTTAAACCTATGAATACTAAATTAATGCCAGTCCTTTCTGGTCTAAACCATTATTATTTATGATCCCCTTCATTAGTAAACATGACCACCCATACTCTAATTATTAGCATTTTTTACAAATGTCTTGTAAATAAAGAGTTACATTAAAATAATAAAATACTGGAAATCTTCCATTCTATTATTTTATTATGCTGTTTATTATTGGATATTAAAGTTGTTATATAGCATATTGATAAGTCATAGTATCACTAACTTTAAGTTTATTGCATTTCCAAAAAACACTTACACAAATTCACTTTCACTGTTGGTTCTGATATTTTGAGTCTCACTATCTCAGACCAGACCTTTAGTAATCATGGACTGTTAAGACTTGTCTATTTTCTTTATCACACAATCGCTTTAGTAGGTTCACTTCTTATAATACTATACAACACTTTAGTTTTCTAAATAATTACATTTTTATAGGATTTTGGTATGTTATACTTTCTTTTTAATCGTTTTGGTGGGTTTGGGGTTGATGTTAGTTAATAACAATAATAGGTTTTACAACGGTGTTTCTTTCATACTATTTCTTCCTCTCCTTCTTATCTTCTTTCTTGTCCTTCTTCTTATCTTCTTTCTTGTCTTCATTCTTGTCCTTCTTCTAGTCTTCATTCTTGTCCTTCTTCTAGTCTTCCTTCTTCTGGTCTTCTTGTCTTCCTTCTTCATTCTTGGGTAAACCAAGGTACTTTGTGTTATCTCGACTGATGTTTAGTTTGGAGCATATAATTTATTTACTGACACGGGCCTTGCTCTTCTCTAAAGGTTTCAGGGTATTGTTTTCTTCCTGATCACAAACTTTATTCTTCCTTCTTCTTGTTTTTGGGGTATTTTGGTGTTCACCACTCTTAAACTGACTCTCTTTCTTCTTGATATGGTGTTATTTAATTTGTTTACTGCTCCTAGCTTCCTGGGTAAATTACTTATCTTATAATATGAGTTGCTTTCAATACTTTCTTTGATATTTAAACAGTGGTTTTTATATAATGTAATGAGGATTTTTATTTTATCGTGGTGCATTCCTTTGATTTCATTAAATCTCATTCAATATTATTTTAACATATGTGGTGTAATTAAATTTTATGATTTTATATGACTTAATAAGTAGTGGATTTTCTGTCACGCTACAGAATGCCCTTCTCCAGAAGTAATTTTTTCAGACTATACTTGCTTTGTCTGAAACAATTGCTTATGATAATTATTCTAGGTTTGTTATTATTCTGGACTTCCTTCCATTTTAAAAATTTTCTTATTTATATTTGAGTTCATATCCTTCTCATTCTCACTTGATCTTCCTTGATAGTAATAGTCATCTGAGTTTCATATTTATTATTTCATTTTCATATTTCTTCTTAGTATTTTCTCCTTGGGATATTTCCTCCCTATCGTTCCCTACTTTGTGAGCTGGTTCAGTTCAGAGAGGCACTGTACGCTACTTCCTCTGCTGTCCAATACTTCACACATATTTGAGTACAGAGGCAAATCATCTCTGCTCAAAAAACATATTAATACTGCTGGAATTATCTACAGACAGATTAAAAAATTATTCAGAATAGTACACATTTGTTACTATTTAAAAAATATCTTTGGGATACTTCACTTATTACTTATTATATTTCTCAGAGATTTTAATATTCCTATCTCAGTTGTTCTTCTGACTCGTTAACTGGATGTTTCATTCATTTGATATTATGGTAGGAAGCTCTTCTATTATTACATTTTTCAACTTTTCTTATCATATAAAGCTTTTGGTAATAAATTCTTTATTAGCTTCTGGTTTTTTTATTATAATCTGCATTGTTTATAGTAGCATATCTTTATGACATTTTTAGACTGTTTCTTTGTTCTTATCATTTCCACTTGTTTTATTTTCTAGAACTTTTTATAACTGTCATTATCACAATTGACATTTAATTCATGAATCATTTTATATTAATTCGTTTAATTACATATATCTTTGATATTATTCTCACATTATTCCTGTCATGGTTATTTTACTTTCGAATGAATGTTTTTTATTAATTTTATAATGAGATCATAATTTCTCCTCATACCACTTCAAAGTTTCATTATCTCATAATTCCACATAAGTTTTTGTATTTTATTATATTCAGTCACTCAAATCGTATCAACTCAAATCGTATAAAAAAAAATTTTTTTTTTTTAATTTCCTTTGGCATCATTTTATGGAAAGGTTTTTACTCTTTGTATTGAAATTAGACATGATCATACTTTCCAGAATTATTTGTTTTAATTCTAAAGTCTGTTTCCTTTATTCATCCCATTGTGATCCTTTATAAACATGGTAAATATATTTTATGCTTACCATAAATATGGTATTAAATCTCTTCTGTTTATCTCACCAAAGTGTTTTATTAATAATTGGTCGGTAAGTTGTACTTACTCTTGGTTTGGAAACTTGATTTATACACAATTCAAAATTCACTCTTCTTATATTTCCATAAAGTTTTCTCAAATAATCTGTATGTAAGGTGGGCTTGCTTTCTTTTTAGAATTTATATTATTTCAATCTAAATTCGGTTTTATATTTATCTCTTTAAAATATTTTTTCTCAAATTCTTGATTAGTAAGGTGAACTTAAATTCTTTTTAAATTTAGATGATTTCTCATTCTAAATTCTTTTTTATATTCTTGTCATAAAGTTTTCTTCAAATAGTTTTTCTTAAATAATTTTTATGTAAGGTGGGCTTACATGTGTTTTAGAATTTAGATGGTTTATTTCTAAATTCTGTTTATTATATTCCTTCCAAATAGTTTATTTCTTAAATCTTTGGTATGTAATGTGATATTACATTGTTTTTGAATTTAGTTGATTTTTATTCATAAAATTTCTTCATGGATGCCTGGTTAAAGACACCCTTAGTTTTATTTGAATTCATCTCCTTTATTTCGTACGTGTTGTTGTTATTGTTCTTAGAGACAATATAGGGACCAGTGTACAGAAGCAATAATTTTTTTGTTATCCCCTCTAAGGAACTGGGTAATTCCCTATTCTTCAACAACACCTTCTCTCCAACGGTATAATTAATAACCTTACCCATGCTTTTATTGTACTTATTCCGCCGTTTCTCCTGATCTTCGGCCACCTTATTATGAAATTGAACTCTATTAAATATATATTTATGCTCTCTGGGGAACTCCAATATATCCTCGATCTCCCTAGGGGGTTGTCTCTCGTACATTGCGGAGTATGGGGTTATTCCTATGGCTGGATGGTATGCCAGGTTGAGGAAATCTTCAGTGGCCTCCAAGTATTCTTGCCACCTCCTCTGCTGATCGTGGCAATACGTTCTTAATAGGCGCCCCACCTCTCGCAAGACTCTTTCGGCCGGGTTACTGCTCGGGTGGTATACTGATGTCTTGTATGTATGAACCACCATTGACAGCAGTGTATCCCGCCATTTCCTCCCCTTGAATTGTGTTCCGTGGTCGGTTATGATCGATACCGGTTTTCCGACGGTTGGGAAGTACTGGTTGATCAGGATTTCAAGAACTTTATTCGTAGTCGCCCGATTCGCTGGGTATAGCTTAACGAACTTGGTATAATGGTCCATTATGATGACGAGATATTTGTATCGGTGGCGGCCTCCACTGCGGGGAAATGGCACACAAATATCCAGGAATACCTTCTCAAGTTTCGACTGAGAGGTTATCGGAATCATTTGCCCCTCTCTTTTCTCGTTGTTGGTTTTTACGTGTTGGCAAATGCGACAGTTTCTAATGTACTTTCGTACTTTCCGATTTATGTCTTTGATATGGCAGCTCTCTTCCAGGGCCTTTACCACCTTTAAGGCGCCCATATGCCCATATCGAACATGATAATTGAACACTATCTCCTTCTCGATATGGGTCGGAATAGTAACCTTCCATTCCTCCTTATATAATGACGGTCTTGAAAACAGGATTCCATTATGGATTTTATAATATTGGGAGATTGTCTCATCCCCTGCTTCCAATCTTGTGATAATAGAGATTAACTTCGGGTCAGCTTGTTGGTGTGTGCTCAGGTGTTCCAAAATTGATTGTAGACTGGCGCTGCTGCTTAGAATATGGTATACTTTAAGAATACTCTCCTTCTCCCCCTCGAACGTCTGTTTATCAATGTCTACTCTAGACAATACGTCCGCTACGACATTCTTCTTTCCGGGGATATACTCCCACTTAAGGTCGTATTCTTGCAGCAATAGTATCCACCGCGTTAACCTTCCATGGCTTAACTTACGTCTCTTAAGGAACGAGATAGACTTATGGTCTGTCCGGACGGTAACGGAATAACCAAGGATATAAGTGCGGAACTTTCCGCACGCGAACACGACACTCAATAATTCCTTTTCTGTAACGTGGTAGTTTTTCTCACATTGATTCATTGCTCTGCTGGCGAAGCAGATCACAAGATGTTCGCCCTCCTCATCCTCTTGATATAAGGTAGTGCCGAGGCTGATGTCACTGGCATCACAATTAAGAAAGAAAGGCTTATTAAAATCTGGATGGCGAAGTATAATGGGTTCAAGGAATTTTTGTTTTATTAAAGATAATATATTTTGTTGTTCATTACCCCAGATCCATTTATTTTTGGATGACAGTTGCGGCTGAAATCTGGCAGTCAGTTCTGAGTACTTTTCCTGGAACTTACGGTAGTAATTACAGAGTCCCAGGAACGACTGTAACTGCCTTCGATTCTTAGGTGTAGGGAAGTTCTGAATCGCTTCGACTTTTTCAGCCGACGGTGAGATTCCCTGATCATTTAAGATGAAGCCTAAGAATTGTATTTCCTTAGCAATGAAATGAGATTTTGCTAATTTCAGCGTAATATTGTTTGTCGCTAGCTTCTGTAATACGTGTTCCACACGGTAGCAGTGTTCCCCCCAAGTTTCTGAGGACACTAGCAAGTCATCGACATATACGGTGGTGAATTCTAGTGCTTCTTGGCCAAGTATCTGGTCCATGCAGTGCACAAAGACTGTGACTGAGTTTACCAGTCCGAAGGGCAACCTCTTAAACTGGTAGTTCCGCCCTTCGAAAATAAAGGCCAGATACTGGCGACTCTGTGGATGTAATTCCACCTGCCAGTACCCGCACACCGTATCCCAGGTACTGAAGTATTTGGTACCGTGGAACCATTTTAAAATCTCCTCAATCTCACCGGGCGAAGTCCTGTCATTACTGATCATTTTATTTATTTCGCGCGCATCTAAACACAAACGGACTTGTCCGTTTTTCTTAGGAATAACCACGATAGGACTTGTATATGGGGAATGGCTACTCTCTATAATGTCACGGTTAATCATTTGTTCTATTTCAGCTCTTACTGCTTGCTTTCGTGATTGCGCAATGGGGTAAGACTTCCGGTTAAAGTCCACTGTGTCTCGGAACTGTAGAGTACACTGGAAGTTCTTCACTTTACCGGGCTCATCAGAAAAGACTGATTTATATTTGTTATATATGTTTATTAATTTGTTCGCTTGGTTTATTGTTAAACCTTCGCCAGTTATACCGCTCCGGAAATCCCTGATCTCCTGGATTTTTTGTGACCATAAATCTTCATTGGAGGTGTCATCTATCCTTTGTTCAATTATAGATGTTGGATGGATGTAGTTAATTTTTCGGATTTGCTGGTGGATACTATCGGGAACGACTTGGTCACTACCCACCAAGTTCGCCGTCCAAGTATGTCCGTTAGTATACAGCGACAATGTTTCAGTTCTCAGATCAATGATGGCGGAATTCCTCCTGAGCACATCACACCCGACCAATATATTAAATGGCAGACCGCTCGCCACCAAGAATTCCATGTCAATTGCTATACCACAGCTCATCACACTGGCGGAGACTTGCCTACGTATTGTTTTATTTTGTCGGCCGGTTGCTCCCAACAAAATAATATTATTCAACGGCAACGTTGGTAAAGTTCTCCCGCACTCTTGCTGTATCCTCTCCAACTCCGTCGTACTTATGATTGACACATTCGAACCAGTATCGATCATTAACTTGGCTGGGATGCCTTCTACCTCGGCGTCGACATGTATTATTTCATTATTGAAGTTATTGGTGGGATTCCTGTTATCCTCTTCCAATAACTCATGTCTGATGTCTTTTAGGTAGTTGCACCCTATGACTGTGATAAGATTGTTATTATACTTATGATTCCACTCATTATTTTGATTATACCCAGTATTTAGGAGCAGTAACGGGTTCTGGCGATTTATTACTGCCTGTGCCCGTTTAAAGGCTCGGCATCATTGTTCCTTTGAGCCATACTAGTTGATGCCTCATTTGGGATGCTTAGAGTGGTTCCCCGTCGATCTGTTCTGTGGTCTTCCGGTCGTTCGTGGTTAGACCTCCGTTCAGCGTCGTCTAAACTATTACTCCTCCTTGCCGGATAGTACCTTGGTTGGTCCCGTTCTAGGCTCCTCCGCCTTTCTTCATATCCGCGGTAGCTGTTTCTTCGATTGTGGTTGAATCCTCGCTGTCGTCCATCTGTGGCTCGTATGAAGTTCACTCTAGGGCGAGGAAACCTATTATTAACGGGATTACCATTATTGGGACCCGCACGATTATTGTTATTATGGTAACGACTATTACCATAATTGGGGCTTCTCTGACTATTTGTGTTATTAGGGTAGGGATTGCGGTTACCCTGATAACCATTAGAGGGTCGACTCGGGTTTGGATTGTTTGAACCCGTATTATTATTATTATTATTGTAATTAGAATTGTTCACATTATTATGATTATTAAAACTGTTATTTTGCGGGTATGCCTGGCCTCCTTGGTACCCAGTGTTTATGTTGTTTGTACCCTGGTTGTTGTTCTGATACGTCCTCGGTTCGGGCCCATCACTTCTTCTACGACTCTGTCGGTAGTAGTCTTCATTTTCATAGTTTTCGAGGAGTTCGGTCATTGCCTGGATGGTTTTTATTTGGCTGCCTCTCCTCGCACGAATTACTTCTTCATCATAATGATAGGACAACTTATTTATTAGGCACTCCTCAGGTATGGCCGGTTCTAAGTGCTTGGCCATACATACCTTGCCGAGGAAGTAAGCTGTCATCGAACTACCGACTTGTGGTGTGTAGTGGCCGTGGCATATATTGTCTCTTATTAAATTTTGAGTTGTCTCCGACCAGTACTTGGCCTTGAATAGGCTCTTAAATTGCTCATAATTGTCGATGTCGCTTCGGTTGGCCATCCACAAATGGTCATTCACCTCCCGAAACGACTCGTCAAGGATTTCCCTGTTCTGGACCCATCGGTTACCTCTGTGTTTTTCTAGGTATTCCTCTATGCGTGCCAAGAACTCCATGGGCTTCCGTTTATATTGCCGGAAATTGAGCCATTCTCTGTTTTCTGACATGGGGAAATTATGATATCCAGATGGTCTATTCCTCATCAATTCTATCTCCTCCTGGCTCTGACGCACCTGTCCGGTTATATTCGACATAGCGGCTTCCACGCCGTCGCATCTTTCGGTTACCTGTGTCCGCACTTTATTCACTTCTTCCAAGGCAAATTTCTTGTTTTCTTCTAGTTTCGTTTCCGGTTGCTCTTTGACCTGTGTAATCTCTTTATGTATTACCTCCCGGACTTCCATCACTTCGTTTTCGGTCTGACGACATCTTTCGTCTACCTCTCTGATCTGCTGGTTAACAACCACGACTTCCTGTTCTAACTTCTTTACGATGGATTTCTTCGTTTCTGTTATCTTTTTATTTATCTCCTCCTTGGCTAACTCAATCCTCTCGTCTAGCTTATTCATGTTCTCTTGGTTAACTTCCCTTAATTCTTCTCTCAGCAGTTGATTGTCCTCTCTCAATTATTCCAAACTTTCCCCCATTGTCTCTTCCATTTTCCTGTTATTTTCCCTTAATTCCTCTTTTAATTATTGGTTGTCACTCTCTATTTTCTTACTGGTTTCTTCCATCTTCTTTTCCATCTTTTTATTCAAGGATTGGTTGTCCTCCTTCAGATCTTCCATCTTCTTATTCAAATTCTTACTGGTTTCTTCAATCCTCTTGTTAGTGTTTTCTATGCTTTTATTTATTCCACCCAAATCTTCCTTCAAAGCTTGTTTGTCTTCCCTTCTTTCCTTACTGTTTTCTTCTTTAGTAGAGTCCATTTTCTTTTCCATTTTCTTACTAGTTTCTTCCATTTGCTTACTCATTTCCTGCTTACTAGCTTTTATTTCTTCCTGCGTGGAATCCATTTTCTTATGCAAGTCTTCCTTTAATTCCTGATTCAATTTCATTATCATTCTTATTAAGGTTTCCTGGAATGCAACCTCCCCGGTTTGTGTCGGTTCTTCCAGTTGTTTCTCTGGTGGTGCGGTTTGTTTATCTTCCAGTGGGGGTAATACCACTTCCGGATCCTCAACGGGTGTTGCCTCTTTATCCCCCATGTCCACTTCTTTTTCGGCCTCTGCCGCCCTTTTTTTCGAAGTAGCTCGTCTTTGCATTTTTCTCTCTTCTATTAATTAACCGCTGCCAAGCTTATCTTATCAAGCCCTCTAAGTTGGACGCCACTTTGCAAGAAGACCCTGTATGCCGGTCTTTACAAAAATAAAATAGTAGAGAAAAATTTTATAAAAAATAAAATTTTCAATAAAAAAAATAATTTTGTTTATGTTAATCAATGTTTGTAATTAAGAAATAAGGCTGTTTTAAAGGTTTTGTAAAAATTTTAAGAATTAGGAAGGTATTTATTAACTATCGAGCACTTCTGGAAGATTTGAACCAAGTCTGGAGTTAAATAGATTAACTCCAGTCAGCAATCGATCGATGATTTTTCTTGCTGGTCCAATATCTCACTCAAATAAAATATTTTCTTCTTCTTGAAGTCTCTTTGCCTTAATAAATCACCTTAAATTAGCCTGTGAAATAATAACAAATAAATACAATTGAAATAAATGGATTTATTAAACAATTTAATAAATAATCGATTTTTTATCGATTGAGAACAATTATCGACTCCGTCTCAGGGAATTATCGATTGTGCATACAGTAGAAAAATTATTATAATTATTATAAAAAGGACAGGTTCTTTGAGCGATTAAATTAATAGTCAGTGAAGGGTAACGAGAAAGTATAACATTAACAATTAAAGTAAATTTAATAATTATTATTTAACAGTATTCAAATAATTCTGATATATAATGTTTAATAAATTGTTTTGTCAGACCATATGTAGCTTCGATGACGTCACTCGAGGTAGGAAGGCAGATTTGTATTTCAAGATGGCCGCTATTAGATCTGGCGTAGTTACTGCGAAGTCGTCGTGTCAGAAAATCACAACAAAATTACCTTCATGAATGTTTGAAATGTTCCTGCACTGGTGTAATTTGTCTATTAGGTTGTTTGGTGTGTTCTGAAGAAGTGTTCCGTGAAACTTGTGTTAATTAGGTTATTTTGTATGTGTTCACTTCTGTGGGTTAAGTTTCTCAAGATGTGGTTAGGATTTGTAGCGTGAATTAGATTAAATATATTGTTTTACTGTTTTAGATCACTCGTATAATGAAGTTAGTGGTTAGTTTTCACTATTGTCGTTAAACTTTTGGTAAATTTAGTTAAGAAAGTGTTAAATTCATCTAACTCTCGATGTACTGATATTAATGGCAATTTATCGTACCATTTTCTACTCGGTTTAAGGAACGTTTTTTCACACAACTATTCAGCTTGATATTCAACAAAAGACTATTTTAACTTGGTCAAAATCTGGCCCAGTTAATCTTTGAAAAAGTATTGTTAACATATTTCGATTACCCATACATATGATACAAAATTACATTATATATGGAATATATTTATTTTATTCATCACTTTCATGAATTATGAACCTTATTTTTGGTTTAATCATCTCATTCCTTTTAAATTGATATATTATAGTCCATATCTGTGGACATTTTGTGGAAATTAACAAATTTCTTTCCCTTTTGGAAATATAGGCTCAAAATCTGATTTCCGTCTTTATACAATTTTTCTTCCATTTTAATTGTTATTAATACTATTATGATAAATTTTAATTAGTCATATTTCTCTTCCTTTCCTTAAATACATATAAATTAAACTTTTGAACTGGTTTTTTGTGTTAATCTCTGAATTTGACATTGCTCTTTAAAATTAATTAATTTATATATTTTGAAAATTTACAATATTTTAAGGTATATTTCCTTATTATCATTTTAACTCATAGGATCATTCCCAGTAGTGGTTAACTGATTTACCTTATCTAAATCTTGCTAGTTTACAGGATTTATAAGTGAATTATACTGGTTCATATGGTTTCTGTGAATTCACCAAATAGCCTAGAGTTTAGAATTTTATATTTCTGTCTTTCTCAAATAAATTTAATCCTACTTCCTCCTCTGACTTTACATAGTTACTATTACATGAAAATAAAATGGTTTATAACTTATTGTGAGGTGTAGTACTTAATTAACACTACAGTTATACAAAATAATTATGAACATTATTTAGCAATCTGTACAATTGAACTTATTGCTGACATGGTTTGAACATATACTTTTAACTCCTTTTGAATTAACACAGCATACCTCCTGAAACATTATTAATGGTATGTATGCCGTTATTTAGCAAACATAATTCATTTTAAACACATAATATAAATCTTATTTTCTAATAACTCTTACAAATACATTGATTTTATGGCTGTGAACAGACAGTCTATTTAAACATTTTAAACCTATGAATACTAAATTAATGCCAGTCCTTTCTGGTCTAAACCATTATTATTTATGATCCCCTTCATTAGTAAACATGACCACCCATACTCTAATTATTAGCATTTTTTACAAATGTCTTGTAAATAAAGAGTTACATTAAAATAATAAAATACTGGAAATCTTCCATTCTATTATTTTATTATGCTGTTTATTATTGGATATTAAAGTTGTTATATAGCATATTGATAAGTCATAGTATCACTAACTTTAAGTTTATTGCATTTCCAAAAAACACTTACACAAATTCACTTTCACTGTTGGTTCTGATATTTTGAGTCTCACTATCTCAGACCAGACCTTTAGTAATCATGGACTGTTAAGACTTGTCTATTTTCTTTATCACACAATCGCTTTAGTAGGTTCACTTCTTATAATACTATACAACACTTTAGTTTTCTAAATAATTACATTTTTATAGGATTTTGGTATGTTATACTTTCTTTTTAATCGTTTTGGTGGGTTTGGGGTTGATGGTAGTTAATAACAATAATAGGTTTTACAACGGTGTTTCTTTCATACTATTTCTTCCTCTCCTTCTTATCTTCTTTCTTGTCCTTCTTCTTATCTTCTTTCTTGTCTTCATTCTTGTCCTTCTTCTAGTCTTCATTCTTGTCCTTCTTCTAGTCTTCCTTCTTCTGGTCTTCTTGTCTTCCTTCTTCATTTTGTGTTATCTCGACTGATGTTTAGTTTGGAGCATCTAATTTATTTACTGACACGGGCCTTGCTCTTCTCTAAAGGTTTCAGGGTATTGTTTTCTTCCTGATCACAAACTTTATTCTTCCTCTTCTTCTTGTTTTTGGGGTATTTTGGTGTTCACCACTCTTAAACTGACTCTCTTTCTTCTTGATATGGTGTTATTTAATTTGTTTACTGCTCCTAGCTTCCTGGGTAAATTACTGATCTTATAATATGAGTTGCTTTCAATACTTTCTTTGATATTTAAACAGTGGTTTTTATATAATGTAATGAGGATTTTTATTTTATCGTGGTTCATTCCTTTGATTTCATTAAATCTCATTCAATATTATTTTAACATATGTGGTGTAATTAAATTTTATGATTTTATATGACTTAATAAGTAGTGGATTTTCTGTCACGCTACAATAGTTACTGAATTTATCTTTCTTTTATCAGTACTGATTTATAAAACGCTAATTTTTATTTAAATGCTTTGCATTATTTTCATTTCAATATTTATTTGAGCTCTTATTTACGTTAATCTTACTTCGATAACATCTATGATTCTAACTCTCTATATTTATAATACATTGGCTCTTACTTTTAAATAGAACTGTTAAATCTTTAATTGTCTTTGAGTTAATTGTTCGATTAAGAGATAAATAAGTTGTTTATCACCTTATTGTCGTCAATCATACTCAATCATTGGATCCATCTGTAATCGTCCTCGTCTCGAACTCAGCATCGATTCCTCTTGTCCAGCGTAGCTCCTCTTGTCCAGCGTCGTTTCCTCTAGACTTCAGGATTGTTCCTCTTGTCCAGCGCCGTTTCCTCTAGAGTCCAGCGTAGTCTCTCTTTTGTCCAGCGTCGTCTCGCTCTCTGGAACTAAGTCGTCAGCTCTCCCTCTCTCTGGAACTTCTTCTCGTGCTGTCTCGGACGTCAGTTGATCTTCTTATGTGGATTTTATGAATAATTCTGTTACTAATTAAAATTTCTTGCTTTTATAATCCAGTTACATAACTGTATGTAACTGGAAGGATGAAACTATTTACAAAAGATTTAAATATTTTGTGCGGACGGGCAGAAGCTCCCGCTGCACTGTGTGTGATCGAAAAAGAGAACAACTGTAGCGTGTGTGTCCTATTTATACCCACGTCTTGGTCAACACCTGCAGTTGTACGAAATCGACATGTCTGAAATTGTCTCTGGGTTCAGTCCCCCCACTCCTTGTCAATTTCGCTATTTCTATATTTCTGCGAATTGCAGAGTCCTATAAGTATACTCTTATACTCATCTTACAACTATTTTCACTACACATGTTCACTGTAATTTTGGACATTGCAACTTAACCCTTTCGCTCTGTACACAGTTAGTTCACCACTACACTCGTACGGTGTGTCCTTTTCACGTGGTTTTTGTACACAGTATTTAGTTAATTTTATTACATTTTATTGTGTTTTTGGATTTTACTCCGTATTTATAGTTTATGAATAATTACGGAAAAACAGTAATTATGCAATTATTCATCTTGGGGTGGTAAACTCGCCTGCATAGACCTGCGTTCACACACACTAGCAACATACTGGTGTACACACTTTCAGTTACATTTGTGTGTGTGTGCACGTCGATTCAGGTCGAAACACCTGTTCATATTTTTGTCTGAGCCAAGCTTGCAATCCCTGACATGCTTATTTCTAATACATTATTAATTATTTACAGTTTATTAGGTATATTTAAATTTCAATGCTCAGTACATCACTTATTTGTACTGTCGCATTATCCTTCTGCTTGGTAATAAAAAAATTTGATAAATTTATTTATTAAATTTTTTGTTTATTATTACAATGGTTTAATAAAGAAAAATATAACAAATAATAAAGAATAGTATTCGTCATTTCACCCTTAATTGGAGTGTACATATACGTCTCACCTCCCCTCTTCACACGCTCACTGCTCGTGACCTTGCAGGGTGGCTTCAGCAACAGCTTCTCTGGCTGGTTTCATTGACCTCGTTATTTTTATGTGTAGAACTTCCTAAATGACGTTGCGTGGAATTTACCAATTTCTTTCTTCTGTATCTCATCATATACGATGAAAGTGTGTTGTCCTACTCGCTGTATTAACGTATACGGTTCATTATACAGTCTGAAGAATTTCTTTGCCGTATTCTCGCTTCTTTTTCCAACAGCATTTGCTTTGAGTAGTACATTCTCTCCTACATTAAATTGTTGAAGTTTGTGAGATAGATTAAATCTCTCTACTCTCTTGTTACCTCTTTCTATTATTCGTTGCTTTGCGTATTCAATTTTTACACTTATTGGTACAGGTACATTCTGGTTATTAGGTTTGTGTATATACTAGGTCCAAAATCTGTTTGGCTTCTTATCTTCTTCCAACTCCATTGGAGTATATCCTGTTGCTTCACTAAAATTTTCGTTGATAGCTTTTTCAAGAAATGGTAAATATTCTGCCCATCTATTGTGTTGATCATGGCAGTATATTCGTAAATATTTACCTAATTCTTTGTTGACTCTCTCAGCAAGGTTTCCTTGAGGATGTCTTATGGATGTGAGTACAGGTTGTATTCCATTTCCCCTTAACGTCCTCTCCCATTTTTCACTCTGGAATTGTACACCTTGATCACTGAGTACCTTCTTCATTTTTCCATATGTCGGAATACATTTCTGCAGTAGTATCTTTAGAACAACTTTGGTTGTGGGTCGCATAATTGGGTACAGTCGGACTGCCTTGGAAAACACATCGATACATACCAATATGTGCTTCACACCTCGACTTGATCGTGGTAGTGGTCCCAGAAAATCCACTGCAATTAGCTCTCCCTTGTTTCCTTCTGTATGCTCTGCATTTCTACGTATATGTGTAAATTCGGTCCTTTCGCCGTTTGACACTCATAACACTTCTTCACTTCTTTCTTTATTTTTCGATACATATTATTAATCGTAAAGTCCTCTCGTAGACTCAGGTAACATTTGAGTGCGGCAGCATGTGCTAAACTCTCATGTGCTGGTTGAATTAATTTCTGTAACATGTCGTTCGTTAGTACAATCTTCCAGTCTTGTCTTACTAACCTGAAAAGAATTCCATTAAGTATCTTATAATGATTTGGTAGCTGTTCTTGGTCCTTCATCTTCCTTATTGTCATGTCCAAATCTTGTTGTTGTGCTAAATTTTTCAGCATTTGTTTTACTTCATCATTCTCTTTAAATTTAATAGATAACAATCGTATTTCTTTCTTTTCGCTCTCATAGACTTCTTCACATTCTTCTTTGATGTATCGGCTTAGTCCTAAGAATGCTCTTAACTCTTTGAGATTTCCAGGTATAGGGAAATTAGTTATGCTGGAAATTTTGATAGGATCGGGTTGAATACCAGAGGATGAAATAATGTGACCTAGGAATTGGATAGAGGATTTGATAAATTCACATTCGTCTATGTTAAGGGACATGTTCGCTTGCCTAAACTTGTGGAATATCGTGCTTAGATGTTTTATATGTTCGTCTAACGTTTTAGATACAACTAAGATATCATCTACAAATACCATGGTGTAGGGTTCCACCTCAGGTCCTAGGGCTCTTTCTAGACACTTTACGATGGCTGCCAAACTCGTGCTTAATCCGAAGGGTACTACCCTGTGTTGGTAGCATTTATTTTTATACAGGAAAGCGGTGTACTTTCTATTCTCTTCACGAATTGGAATCTGCCAGAAACTTGAGCGTAAATCTAGCTTCGTCAGATACCTCGCTCCTTCACACTTAGTACATAATTCGTCCGCAGTTGGCGCACAGTCATACTCCTTTAATACAACGCTGTTCAGCTCCCTCATGTCAAGGCATAGCCGTATCTCACCACTTTTCTTCTTCACTACCACTAGAGGATTCAGGAAGTTGCTGTTCGATCGCTCTATGACTCCACTTTCGATCATGCGCCGAATTTCCAGTTCAACCTCTTCCTCATATCGCATTGGGATAGGGTATGTCTTCCTAATGACTTTCGTAGGATCTGACACAACTATAGAGTGCTCGTATACTGTCATCTGCGTCGGTACTTCACTAAATACATCACTGTATTCTTCTATTAATTCGTGCAGTTTCTCTTCTTCCTGTGTCGTCATTCCTTCATCTGTCGCATTCATATGTCGAGTTGGACCATACTGTATTTGTGGCTTGTACAAAGTAATAGTTGTTTCACTTACCTTGCACTCTTCTTCCTCGCTGTTCATATTTAATTCATATTGAACATTTTTATAATTACACACAATTGTATTATCATTAACATTAATCTTAGCATTTATTGCATTTAGTATATCGATACCTAAAATTCCATCATAAATCAATTTATGCATAATTATCATGGGGTGTTCTAATTCTAGATTTTTATATGTTAGAGTTACATATGCTTGTTGTTTAACTCTTTCCTTTTTATTGGTAGCTGTTGTAATATTTAAATTATTTACGGGCAACATTGCAGTATTTTAAAAATATTTCTTAGTGCGTTGAACCCATGCAGCGTTAAGAACTGATAGTTGGCTGCCGGTGTTCATTTCCTCTTGAATTTCTTCTTTCATATGTGATACGTCTCCCGAACGGTCCTTCGTAGTTTCTTCAATTTTATTCTCAATAACTACAGTATGTGTTTCTATTTCTCTAAGTTTACTGGTATTTGCTTGCGATACATTATTAATAGTTTGAATTTTATCATCCTGCTCTCGCGTTATAGTAGTTAAAGTATCATTTATTTGTTTATGCGATTCTTTTAAATCTTTTCTCCACTCGAGACGTAATTCTTTTTGTATATTTTCAAATCTTACAACTTGCTCATGTAAGCCTTGTTTAAAATTATTCTCTAAAGTATCAATACGTATGTTGGTGTCACCAATTTTTTTGGTTAACTGTGCATTACTGTCGATTATACTTTGTTTCATTTCTATGTTGTCTTGTTTCAACTGGAGATTATCAATTTTTAACTCTTCTAGACTCTCCGTAATTTTTATGGTGTCTCGTCTAAAATTTTCAGTTTGTTCTTCTAATTGTTTCTTATTAGATTCTTTTAATTCGTCTATTTTAGCATTTATAATGTCCGTTTGTTTTGTGCTTATTTCGTCTATCCAGGCACGCATCATCGTTTGAAATGCCTCTACATCCAAATTTCCTGGAGTCGTCATGTTGAAGTATTATTTAAATATTTAGTAGTTATTCTTTAACAATTATTATTGATAACCGTTCCCTACTTATTTATCATTTCTTTATTTTTATTAAGAGTTATTATTACTACTCATTACAGTTACACCTGTTACATAGACAAACAATATTATTTGTGGGCGCCAGCTGTGTTAATACACAACACTTAACATAATATTCAGTTAATGTTTAATATAAGTAATTACTATTACATATATTATTTTTTTTATAACACACTCTTATTTTTAGAGCATCCATTTAGCTAGAAACAAAATTTTAATAGTTAACTGGTGGGGATCGGGCCATACGTTCATGGGCTACAATTTATGTAACAAATTTTTGTACATAAATTTAGGCATGTCGTGCCCCACGTCCAGGGAGTGTGCCCCACACACATACATTTGTGTGTGTGTGCACGTCGATTCAGGTCGAAACACCTGTTCATATTTTCGTCTGAGCCAAGCTTGCAATCCCTGACATGCTTATTTCTAATACATTTTTAATTATTTACAGTTTATTAGGTATATTTAAATTTTTATATTCAATGCTCAGTACATCACTTATTTGTACTGTCGCAATATATATATATATATATATATATATATATATATATATATATATATATACGGCGCGTGCTCAAAAGTGCTTATTATAAAAATAATATATTTTTAATCCTACTTCGTGAAAATTGCGATAATATTTTGTACAAATAAATTAAAGTTGCTGTAATAAGTAGTATAAAATTGTATTTAATTAAAATAATAAATACATTTTTTAAATGTTAAAGTTGTATTATAGCATGATCCAATAATATCGAAAAAATAGCTTGAAAATTAGAGTAAAAACAGAAATAAATTTATGTATTTTTGTCTTATATGCATTATAGATAAAGGTAATAAAAAAATTACATATATATATTGTAGCGTGACAGAAAATCCACTACTTATTAAGTCATATAAAATCATAAAGTTTAATTACACCACATATGTTAAAATAATATTGAATGAGATTTAAGGAAATCAAAGGAATGAACCACGATAAAATAAAAATCCTCATTACATTATATAAGAACCACTGTTTAAATATCAAAGAAAGTATTGAAAGCAACTCATATTATAAGATCAGTAATTTACCCAGGAAGCTAGGAGCAGTAAACAAATTAAATAACACCATATCAAGAAGAAAGAGAATCAGTTTAAGAGTGGTGAATACCAAAATACCCCAAAAAACAAGAAGAAGGAAGAATAAAGTTTGTGATCAGGAAGAAAACAATACCCTGAAACCTTTAGAGAAGAACAAGGTCTGTATCAGTAAATAAATTAGATGCTCCAAACTAAACATCAGTCGAGATAACACAAAGTACCTGGTTTACCCAAGAATGAAGGAGGAAGACAAGAAGACCAGAAGAATGAAGACTAGAAGAAGGACAAGAATGAAGACCAGAAGAAGGACAAGAATGAAGACAAGAAAGAAGATAAGAATAAGGACAAGAAAGAAGACAGGAGGAGAGGAAGAAATAGTATGAAAGAAACACCGTAGTAAAACCTATTATTATTATTAACTTCCATCAACCCTAAACCCACAAAAACGATTAAAAAGAAAGTATAACATACCAAAATCCTATAAAAATGTAATTATTTAGAAAACTAAAGTGCTGTATAGTATTATAAGAAGTGAACCGACTAAAGCTATTGTGTGATAAGAAAATAAACAAGTCTTAACAGTCCATGATTACTAAAGGTCTGGTCTGAGATAGTGAGACTCAAAATATCAGAACCAACAGTGAAAGTGAATTTGTGTAAGTGTTTTTTGGAAATGCAATAAACTTAAAGTTAGTGATACTATGACTTATCAATATGCTATATAACAACTTTAATATCCAATAATAAACAGCATAATAAAATAATAGAATGGAAGATTTCCAGTATTTTATTATTTTAATGTAACTCTTTATTTACAAGACATTTGTAAAAAATGCATAATAATTAGAGTATGGGTGGTCATGTTTACTGATGAAGGGGATCATAAATAATAATGGTTTAGACCAGAAAGGACTGGCATTAATTTAGTATTCATAGGTTTAAAATGTTTAAATAAACTGTTTGTTCACAGCCATAAAATCAATGTGTTTGTAAGAGTTATTAGAAAATAAGATTTATATTATGTGTTTAAAATGAATAATGTTTGCTAAATAACAGCATACATACCATTAATAATGTTTCAATAGGTATGCTATGTTAACTCAAAAAGAGTTAAAAGTATATGTTCAAACCATGTCAGCAATATGTTCAATTGTACAGATTGCTAAATAATGTTCATAATTATTTTGTATAACTGTAGTGTTAATTAAGTACTACACTTCACAATAAGTTATAAACCATTTTATTTTCATGTAATAGTAACTATGTAAAGTCAGAGGAGGAAGTAGGATTAAATTTATTTGAGAAAGATAGAAATATAAAATTCTAAACTCTAGGCCATTTGGTGAATTCACAGAAACCATATAAGCCAGTATAATTCACTTATAAATCCTGTAAACTAGCAAGATTTAGATAAGGTAAATCAGTTAACCACTACTGGGAATGATCCTATGAGTTAAAATGATAATAAGGAAATATACCTTAAAATATTGTAAATTTTCAAAATATATAAATTAATTAATTTTAAAGAGCAATGTCAAATTCAGAGATTAACACAAAAAACCAGTTCAAAGGTTTAATTTATATGTATTTAAGGAAAGGAAGAGGAATATGACTAATTAAAATTTATTATAATAGTATTAATGATAATTAAAATGGAGGAAAATTTGAGAAAGACGGAAATCCAATTTTGAGCCTATATTTCCAAAAAGGGAAAGAAATTTGTTAATTTCCACAAAATGTCTACAGATATGGACTATAATATATCAATTTAAAAGGAATGAGATGATTAAACCAAAAATAAGGTTCATAATTCATGAAAGTGATGAATAAAATAAATAAATTCCATATATAATGTCATATTGTATCATGTGTATGGGTAATCGAAATATGTTAACAATACTTTTTCAAAGATTAACTGGGCCAGATTTTGACCAAGTTAATTAGTCTTTTGTTGAATATCAAGCTGAATAGTTGTGTGACAAAACGTTCTTTAAAAACCGAGTAGAAAATGGTAAGACAAATTGCCATTAATGTTAGTGCATCGAGAGTTAGATGAATTTAACGAAGTTAGTGCATCGAGAGTTACCAAAACTTTAACGACAATAGTGAGAAATAACACCTAACTTCATGATACGAGTGATATAAAACAGTAAAACAATATATTTGACACAATTCACGCTACAAAGCCTAACCACATTTACAGAAACTTAACCCACAGAAGTGAACACATACAAAATAACCTAATTAACACCAATATACACGGAACACTTCTTCAGAACACACCAAACAACCTAATAGACAAATTACACCAGTGCGGGAACATTTCAAACATTCATGAAGGTAATTTTGTTGTGATTTTTTGACACGACGACTTCGCAGTAACCTATCCAGATCTCGTAGCGGCCATCTTTGGATTTTACGAAGCCTGCCTTCTTCATCGTGGTGACGTCATAAAAGCTGCCAATGGTCTGACAAAACAATTTATTAAACATTATATATCAGAATTATTTAAATACTATTAAATAATAATTATTGAATTTATTTTGATTGTTAATGTTATACTTTCTCGTCATCCTTCTCTGACTATTAATTTAATCGCTCAAAGAACCTGTCCTTTATATAATACCTATAATAATTTTTATACTGTATGCACAATCGATAGTTCCCTGAGACGGAGTCGATAATTGTTCTCAATCGATAAAAGATCGATTATTTATTAAATTGTTCAATAAATCCATATATTTCAATTGCTTTTTATCTGTTATTATTTCACAGGCTAATTTAAGATTATTTATTATGGCTAAGGGACTTCAAGAAGAAGAAAATATTTTATTTGAGTGAGATTTTGGACCAGCAAGAAAAACCACCGATCGATTGCTGACTGGCGTTAATCTATTTAACTCCAGACTTGGTTCAAATCTTCCAGAAGTGCTCGATAGTTAATAAATACCTGCCTGATTATCAAAATTTTTACGAAACCTTTAAAACAACTTTATTTCTTATTTACACACATTAATTAACATAAACAAAATTATTTTTTTTATTGAAAATTTTATTTTTTATAAAATTTTCCATCTACTTTTTATTTTTGTAAGGACCGGCATACAGAGTCGTGTTACAAAGTGGCGTCCAACTTAGAGGGCTTGATAAGATAAGCCTAGCAGCGATTAATTAATAGATATCAGAAAAATGCAAAGACGAGCTACTTCAAAGAAGAGGGCGGCAGAGGCCGAAAAAGAAGTGGACATGGGGGATAAGGAGGCAACACCCGTTGAGGATCCGGAAGTGGTATTACCCCCACTGGAAGATAAACAAACAGCACCAACACAGGAACAACCTGAAGTAACAACGCAAACAGGAGAAGTCAATGTCCCAGAGAAGGAGAAATCTAAAACAATGGAAGAGAACATAATGGAAATGTTCAGGCAAATGAGAGAGGATAACAAATCAATGAATCAGGAGTTAAAGGAAGACCTGCATAAAAAAAATTGATGACAACAACCAGTCCACGAAAGAAGAATTGGGTAGTAAGATTGAAGAAACCAGTAAGAATTTGGAAGAGAAGATGGAGGAAAACAACCAATCCTTGAATAAAAAGATGGAAGACCTGAAAAGGGACAACCAATCCTTGAGTAAGAGGATGGAAAGGAAGATGGAAGAAAATAATAAGAATTTGGAAGAGAAGATGGAAGAAACCAGTAAGAAAATAGAGAATGACAACCAACAATTAAAAGAAGAATTAAGGGAAAATAACAGGAAAATGGAAGAGACGATGGGGGAAAGATTGGAAGAATTGAGAGAGGACAATCAACTGCTGAGAGAAGAATTAAGGGAAGTTAACCAAGAGAATATGAATAAGTTAGACGAGAGGATTGAGTTAGCTAAAGAGGAGTTGAATAAAAGGATAACAGAGACGAAGAAATCCATCGTCAAGAAGTTAGAACAAGAAGTCGTGGTTGTTAACAAGCAGATCAGAGAAGTAGACGAAAGATGTCGTCAAACAGAAAACGAAGTGCTGGAAGTCCGGAAAGTAATAACTAATGAGATAACTCAGGTCCAAGAACAACAGAAAACAAAAATGGAGGAGACCAAGAAATTTGCCTTGGAGGAAGTGAATAAAGTGCGGACACAGGTAACCGAAAGATGCGACGGCGTGGAAGCCGCTATGTCGAACATAACCGGACAGGTGCGTCAGAGCCAGGAGGAGATAGAGTTGACAAGGAACAGACCATCTGGATATCATAATTTCCCCATGTCAGAAAACAGAGAATGGCTCAATTTCCGGCAATATAAACGGAAGCCTATGGAGTTCTTGGCACGCATAGAGGAGTACCTCGAAAAACACAGAGGGAACCGATGGGTCCAGAACAGGGAAATCCTTGACGAGTCGTTTCGGGAGGTGAATGACCATTGGTGGATGGCCAACCGGAGCGACATTGACAATTATGAGCAATTTAAGAGCCTATTCAAGGCCAAGTATTGGTCAGAGACAACTCAAAATTTAATAAGAGACAATATATGCCACGGCCACTACAAACCTCAAGTCGGTAGTTCAATGACAGCATATTTCCTCGGCAAGGTATGTATGGCCAAGCACTTAGAACCGGCCATACCTGAGGAGTGCCTAATAAATAAGTTGTCCTATCATTATGATGAAGAGGTAATTCGTGCGAGGAGGGGCAGCCAAATAAAAACCATCCAGGCAATGACAGAACTCCTCGAAAACTACGAAAATGAAGACTACTACCGACAGAGTCGTAGAAGAAGTGATGGGCCCGAACCAAGGACGTATCAGAACAATAACCAGGGTACGAACAACATGAACACTGGGTACCAAGGAGGCCGGGCATACCCGCAAAATAACAGTTTTAGTAATAATAATAATAATATGAACAATTCGAGTTACAATAATAATAATAATACGGGTCCAAACCATCCAAACCCGAGTCGACCCTCTAATGGTTATCAGGGTAACCGCAATCCCTACCCTAATAACACAAATAGTCAGAGAAGCCCCAATTATGGTAATAGTCGTTACCATAATAACAATAATCGTGCGGGTCCCAATAATGGTAATCCCGTTAATAATAGGTTTCCTCGCCCTAGAGTGAACTTCATACGAGCCACAGATGGACGACAGCGAGGATTCAACCATAATCGAAGAAATAGCTACCGCGGATACGAAGAAAGGCGGAGGAGCCTAGAACGGGACCAACCAAGGTACTATCCGGCAAGGAGGAGTAATAGTTTAGACGACGCTGAACGGAGGTCTAACCAAGAACGACCGGAAGACAATAGGACAGATCGACAGGTAACCACTCTGAGCATCCCAAATGAGGCATCAATTACTATGGCTCCAAGGAATAATAATGCCGAGCCTTTAAACGGGCACAGGCAGTAATAAATCGCCAGAACCCGTTACTGCTCCTAAATACTGGGTATAATAATAATAATGAGTGCAATCATGAGAATAATAACAATCGTATCACAATCATAGGGTGCAACTACCTAAAGGACATCAGACATGAGTTATTGGAAGAGGATAACAAGAGTCCCACCAATAACTTCAATAATGAAATTATACATGTCGACGCCAAGGTAGAAGGCATCCCAGCCAAGTTAATGATCGATACTGGTTCGAACGTGTCAATCATAAGTACGACGGAGTTGGAGAGGATACAGCAAGAGTGCGGGAGAACTTTACCAACGTTGCCGTTGAATAATACTGTTTTGTTGGGTGCAACCGGCCGAAAAAATAAAACAATACGTAGGCAAGTCTCCGCCAGTGTGATGAGCTGTGGTATAGCAATTTACATGGAATTCTTGGTGGCGAGCGGTCTGCCGTTTAATATACTGGTCGGGTGTGATGTGCTTAGGAGGAATTCCGCCATCATTGATATGAGAACTGAAACATTGTCGCTGTTTTCTAACGGACATATTTGGACGGCAAACTTGGTGGGTAGTGACCAAGTCGTTCTCGATAGTATCCACCAGCAAATCCGAAAAATTAATTACATCCATCCAACATCTATAATTGAACAAAGGATAGACGACACCTCCAATGAAGATTTATGGTCGCAAAAAATCCAGGAGATCAGGGATTTCCGGAGCGGTATAACTGGCGAAAAGTTAACGGTTAACCAAGCGAACAAATT
Organism: Magicicada septendecula; assembly: GCA_034769895.1. Lineage (NCBI taxonomy): Eukaryota > Metazoa > Arthropoda > Insecta > Hemiptera > Cicadidae > Magicicada > Magicicada septendecula. Next base: position 385,891,268 of record CM068368.1, on the reverse strand, counting down.
AATAAACATATATAACAAATATAAATCAGTCTTTTCTGATGAGCCCGGTAAAGTGAAAAACTTCCAGTGTACTCTACAGTTCCGAGACACAGTGGACCTTAACCGGAAGTCTTACCCCATTGCGCAATCACAAAAGCAAGCAGTAAGAGCTGAAATAGAGCAAATGATTAACCGTGACATTATAGAGAGTAGCCATTCCCCATATACAAGTCCTATCGTGGCTATTCCTAAGAAAAACGGACAAGTCCGTTTGTGTTTAGATGCGCGCGAAATAAATAAAATGATCATTAATGACAGGACTTCGCCCGGTGAGATTGAGGAAATCTTAAAACGGTTCCACGGTACCAAATACTTCAGTACCTGGGATACGGTGTGCGGGTACTGGCAGGTGGAATTACATCCACAGAGTCGCCAGTATCTGGCCTTTATATTCGAAGGGCGGAACTACCAGTTTAAGAGGTTGCCCTTCGGACTGGTAAACTCAGTCGCAGTCTTTGTGCACTGCATGGACCAGATACTTGGCCAAGAAGCACTACAATTCACCACCGTATATGTCGATGACTTGCTAGTGCCCTCAGAAACTTGGGAGGAACACTGCTACCGTGTGGAACACGTATTACAGAAGCTAGCGACAAATAATATTACGCTGAAGTTAGCAAAATCTCATTTCATTGCTAAGGAAATACAATTCTTAGGCTTCATCTTAAATGATCAGGGAATCTCACCGTCGGCTGAAAAAGTCGAAGCGATTCAGAACTTCCCTACACCTAAGAATCGAAGGTAGTTACAGTCATTCCTGGGACTCTGTAATTACTACCGTAAGTTCCAGGAAAAGTACTCAGAACTGACTGCCAGATTTCAGCCGCAACTGTCATCCAAAAATAAATGGATCTGGGGTAATGAACAACAAAATATATTATCTCTAATAAAACAAAAATTCCTTGAACCCATTATACTCCGCCATCCAGATTTTAACAAGCTTTTCTTTCTTAATTGTGATGCCAGTGACATCAGCCTCGGCACTACCTTATATCAAGAGGATGAGGAGGGCGAACATCTTGTTATCTGCTTTGCCAGCAGAGCATTGAATCAATGTGAGAAAAACTACCACGTTACAGAAAAGGAATTATTGAGTGTCGTGTTCGCGTGCGGAAAGTTCCGCACTTATATCCTTGGTTATTCCGTTACCGTCCGGACAGACCATAAATCTATCTCGTTCCTTAAGAGATGTAAGTTAAGCCATGGAAGGTTAACGCGGTGGATACTATTGCTGCAAGAATACGACCTTAAGTGGGAGTATATCCCCGGAAGGAAGAATGTAGTAGCGGACGTATTGTCTAGAGTAGAAATTGACAAACAGACGTTCGAGGGGGAGAAGGAGAATATTCTGAAAGTATACCATATTCTAAGCAGCAGCGCCGGCCTACAATCAATTTTGGAACACCTGAGCACATACCAACAAGCTGACCCGAAGTTAATCTCTATTATCACAAGATTGAAAGCAGGGGATGAAACAATCTTCCAATATTATACAATCCATAATGGAATCCTGTTTTCAAGACCATCTTTATATAAGGAGGAATGGAAGGTTACTATTCCGACCCATATCGAGAAGGAGATAGTGTTCAATTATCATGTTCGATATGGGCATATGGGCGCCTTAAAGGTGGTAAAGGCCCTGGAAGAGAGCTGCCATATCAAAGACATAAATCGGAAGGTACGGAGGTACATTAGAAACTGTCGCATTTGCCAACTCGTAAAAACAAACAACGAGAAAAGAGAGGGGCAGATGATTCCGATAACCTCTCAGTCGAAACTTGAGAAGGTATTCCTGGATATCTGTGGGCCATTTCCCCGCAGTGGAGGCCGCCACAGATACAAATATCTCGTCATCATAATGGACCATTATACCAAGTTCGTGAAGCTATACCCAGCAAATCGGGCGACTACGAATAAAGTTCTTGAAATCCTGATCAACCAGTACTTCCCAACCGTCGGAAAACCGGTATCGATCATAACCGACCACGGAACACAATTCAAGGGGAGGAAATGGCGGGATACACTGCTGTCAATGGGGGTTCATACATACAAGACATCAGTATACCACCCGAGCAGTAACCCGGCCGAAAGAGTCTTGCGAGAGGTGGGGCACCTATTAAGAACGTATTGCCACGATCAGCAGAGGAGGTGGCAAGAATACTTGGAGGCCACTGAAGAATTCCTCAACCTGGCATACCATCCAGCCATAGGAATAACCCCATACTCCGCAATGTACGAAAGACAACCCCCTAGGGAGATCGAAGATATCTTGGAGTTCCCGAGAGAACATAAATATGTATTTAATAGAATTCAATTTCATAATAAGGTGGCCGAAGATCAGGAGAATCGGCGGAATAAGTACGATAAAAGCATGGGTAAGGTTATTAATTATACCGTTGGAGAGAAGGTGTTGTTGAAGAATAGGGAATTACCCAGTTCCTTAGAGGGGATAACAAAAAAATTATTGCTTCTGTACACTGGTCCCTATATTGTCTCTAAGAACAATAACAACAACACTTACGAAGTAAAGGAAATGAATTCAAATAAAGTTAAGGGTGTCTTTAACCAGGCATCCATGAAGAAATTTTATGAATAAAACCATCAAAATTCTAAAACACATGTAAGCCCACCTTACATAAAAATTATTTGAAGAAAATTTTATGGCAATAATATAAGAAGAAGTTAGAATTTAAAATCAACCAAATTCTAAAACACATGTAAGCCCACCTTACATAAAAATTATTTAAGAAAACTTTATGGCAAGAATATAAGAGAAGAATTTAAAAATCATCAAAATTTTAAAGCAAGGATCATAATGAGATGAATAAAGGAAACAGACTTTAGAATTAAAACAAATAATTCTGGAAAGTATGATCATGTCTAATTTCAATATAAAGAGTAAAAACCTTTCCATAAAATGGTGCCAAAGGAAATTAAAAAAAAAAAATTTTTTTTAATACGATTTGAGTTGATACTATTTGAGTGATTGAATATAATAAAGTACAAAAACTTATTTGGAATTATGAGATAATAAAACTTTGAAGTGGTATGCGGAGAAATTATGACCTCATTATGAAATTAATAAAAAACATTCATTCGAAAGTATAATAACCATGACAGGAATAATGTGAGAATAATATCAAAGATATATGTAATTAAACGAATTAATATAAAATGATTTATGAATTGAATGTCAATTATAATAATGACAGTTATAAAAAGTTCTAGAAAATAGAACAAGTGGAAATAATAAGAACAAAGAAACAGTCTGAAAATGTCATAAAGATATGCTACTATAAACAATGCAGATTATAATAAAAAAAAAAACAGAAGGTAATAAAGAATTTATAACCAAAAGTTATATGATAAGAAAAGTTGAAAAATGTAATAATAGAAGAGCTTCCTACCATAATATCAAATGAATGAAACATCCAGTTAACGAGTCAGAAGAACGACTGAGATAGGAATATTAAAATCTCTGAGAAATATAATGAGTAATAAGTGAAGTATCCCAAAGATATTTTTTTTAAATAGTAACAAATGTGTACTATTCTGAATAATTTTTTAATCTGTCTGTAGATAATTCCAGCAGTATTAATATGTTTTTTTAGCAGAGATGATTTGCCTCTGTACTCAAATATGTGTGAAGTATTGGACAGCAGAGGAAAGTAGCGTACAGTGCCTCTCTGAACTGAACCAGCTCACAAGGTAGGGAACGATAGGGAGGAAATATCCCAAGGAGAAAATACTAAGAAGAAATATGAAAATGAAATAACAAATATAAAACTCAGATGACTATTACTATCAAGGAAGATCCAGTGAGAATGAGAATGATATAAACTCAAATATAAATAAGAAAATTTTTAAAATGGAAGGAAGTCCAGAATAACAACAAACCTAGAATAATTATCATAAGCAATTGTTTCAGACAAAGCAAGTATAGTCTGAAAAAATTACTTCTGGAGAAGGGCATTCTGTAGCGTGACAGAAAATCCACTACTTATTAAGTCATATAAAATCATAAAGTTTAATTACACCACATATGTTAAAATAATATTGAATGAGATTTAAGGAAATCAAAGGAATGAACCACGATAAAATAAAAATCCTCATTACATTATATAAGAACCACTGTTTAAATATCAAAGAAAGTATTGAAAGCAACTCATATTATAAGATCAGTAATTTACCCAGGAAGCTAGGAGCAGTAAACAAATTAAATAACACCATATCAAGAAGAAAGAGAATCAGTTTAAGAGTGGTGAATACCAAAATACCCCAAAAAACAAGAAGAAGGAAGAATAAAGTTTGTGATCAGGAAGAAAACAATACCCTGAAACCTTTAGAGAAGAACAAGGTCTGTATCAGTAAATAAATTAGATGCTCCAAACTAAACATCAGTCGAGATAACACAAAGTACCTGGTTTACCCAAGAATGAAGGAGGAAGACAAGAAGACCAGAAGAATGAAGACTAGAAGAAGGACAAGAATGAAGACCAGAAGAAGGACAAGAATGAAGACCAGAAGAAGGACAAGAATGAAGACAAGAAAGAAGATAAGAATAAGGACAAGAAAGAAGACAGGAGGAGAGGAAGAAATAGTATGAAAGAAACACCGTAGTAAAACCTATTATTATTATTAACTTCCATCAACCCTAAACCCACAAAAACGATTAAAAAGAAAGTATAACATACCAAAATCCTATAAAAATGTAATTATTTAGAAAACTAAAGTGCTGTATAGTATTATAAGAAGTGAACCGACTAAAGCTATTGTGTGATAAGAAAATAAACAAGTCTTAACAGTCCATGATTACTAAAGGTCTGGTCTGAGATAGTGAGACTCAAAATATCAGAACCAACAGTGAAAGTGAATTTGTGTAAGTGTTTTTTGGAAATGCAATAAACTTAAAGTTAGTGATACTATGACTTATCAATATGCTATATAACAACTTTAATATCCAATAATAAACAGCATAATAAAATAATAGAATGGAAGATTTCCAGTATTTTATTATTTTAATGTAACTCTTTATTTACAAGACATTTGTAAAAAATGCATAATAATTAGAGTATGGGTGGTCATGTTTACTGATGAAGGGGATCATAAATAATAATGGTTTAGACCAGAAAGGACTGGCATTAATTTAGTATTCATAGGTTTAAAATGTTTAAATAAACTGTTTGTTCACAGCCATAAAATCAATGTGTTTGTAAGAGTTATTAGAAAATAAGATTTATATTATGTGTTTAAAATGAATAATGTTTGCTAAATAACAGCATACATACCATTAATAATGTTTCAATAGGTATGCTATGTTAACTCAAAAAGAGTTAAAAGTATATGTTCAAACCATGTCAGCAATATGTTCAATTGTACAGATTGCTGAATAATGTTCATAATTATTTTGTATAACTGTAGTGTTAATTAAGTACTACACTTCACAATAAGTTATAAACCATTTTATTTTCATGTAATAGTAACTATGTAAAGTCAGAGGAGGAAGTAGGATTAAATTTATTTGAGAAAGACAGAAATATAAAATTCTAAACTCTAGGCCATTTGGTGAATTCACAGAAACCATATAAGCCAGTATAATTCACTTATAAATCCTGTAAACTAGCAAGATTTAGATAAGGTAAATCAGTTAACCACTACTGAGAATGATCCTATGAGTTAAAATGATAATAAGGAAATATACCTTAAAATATTGTAAATTTTCAAAATATATAAATTAATTAATTTTAAAGAGCAATGTCAAATTCAGAGATTAACACAAAAAACCAGTTCAAAGGTTTAATTTATATGTATTTAAGGAAAGGAAGAGGAATATGACTAATTAAAATTTATTATAATAGTATTAATGATAATTAAAATGGAGGAAAATTTGAGAAAGACGGAAATCCAATTTTGAGCCTATATTTCCAAAAAAGGAAAGAAATTTGTTAATTTCCACAAAATGTCTACAGATACGGACTATAATATATCAATTTAAAAGGAATGAGATGATTAAACCAAAAATAAGGTTCATAATTCATGAAAGTGATGAATAAAATAAATAAATTCCATATATAATGTCATATTGTATCATGTGTATGGGTAATCGAAATATGTTAACAATACTTTTTCAAAGATTAACTGGGCCAGATTTTGACCAAGTTAATTAGTCTTTTGTTGAATATCAAGCTGAATAGTATTGTGACAAAACGTTCTTTAAAAACCGAGTAGAAAATGGTAAGACAAATTGCCATTAATGTTAGTGCATCGAGAGTTAGATGAATTGAACACTTTCTTAGCTAAATTTACCAAAACTTTAACGACAATAGTGAGAAATAACACCTAACTTCATGATACGAGTGATATAAAACAGTAAAACAATATATTTGACACAATTCACGCTACAAAGCCTAACCACATTTACAGAAACTTAACCCACAGAAGTGAACACATACAAAATAACCTAATTAACACCAATATACACGGAACACTTCTTCAGAACACACCAAACAACCTAATAGACAAATTACACCAGTGCGGGAACATTTCAAACATTCATGAAGGTAATTTTGTTGTGATTTTTTGACACGACGACTTCGCAGTAACCTATCCAGATCTCGTAGCGGCCATCTTTGGATTTTACGAAGCCTGCCTTCTTCATCGTGGTGACGTCATAAAAGCTTCCAATGGTCTGACAAAACAATTTATTAAACATTATATATCAGAATTATTTAAATACTATTAAATAATAATTATTGAATTTATTTTGATTGTTAATGTTATACTTTCTCGTCATCCTTCTCTGACTATTAATTTAATCGCTCAAAGAACCTGTCCTTTATATAATACCTATAATAATTTTTATACTGTATGCACAATCGATAGTTCCCTGGGACGGAGTCGATAATTGTTCTCAATCGATAAAAGATCGATTATTTATTAAATTGTTCAATAAATCCATATATTTCAATTGTTTTTTATCTGTTATTATTTCACAGGCTAATTTAAGATTATTTATTACGGCTAAGGGACTTCAAGAAGAAGAAAATATTTTATTTGAGTGAGATTTTGGACCAGCAAGAAAAACCACCGATCGATTGCTGACTGGCGTTAATCTATTTAACTCCAGACTTGGTTCAAATCTTCCAGAAGTGCTCGATAGTTAATAAATACCTGCCTGATTATCAAAATTTTTACGAAACCTTTAAAACAACTTTATTTCTTATTTACACACATTAATTAACATAAACAAAATAATTTTTTTTATTGAAAATTTTATTTTTTATAAAATTTTCCATCTACTTTTTATTTTTGTAAGGACCGGCATACAGGGTCGTGTTACAATATATATATATATATATATATATTTAGTCACTTTTTGCTACAGTCCGTTTCTTGATATATATAATACATTTAATATTTATAATTAAATTTACCTCAAGATGTTATTTTTATCCTTTATTGGAACATGTTTCGGGTACTATCTTGTACCCATCCTCAGCCTTCCGGTTTTTTTTGTCTGGTGAAGTACATATGTTTTGTTGGTTGACTATTATTATTGTGGCTTCCTGTTGGCTTCTGGTATTTCAAATTGGTTTTATTGTGTGTGATTGTTGTGTATGTGTTAGTTTTTTGTGTATTTTCTATGTTGAGTGCTTTGAATATTGTGTCAAATATACAATACAATACAAAATATGTCAATACAAATCAATACAAAACATGACACAATATTCAAAGCACTCAACATAGAAAATACACAAAAAACTAACGCATACACCACAATCACACACAATAAAACCAATTTGAAATACCAGAAGCCAACAGGAAGCCACAATAATAATAGTCAACCAACAAAACATATGTACTTCACCAGACAAAAAAACCGGAAGGCTGAGGATGGGTACAAGATAGTACCCGAAACATGTTCCAATAAAGGATAAAAATAACATCTTGAGGTAAATTTGATTATAAATATTAAATGTAATATATATATATATATATATATATATATATATATATATATATATATGCAACCATACTTTACTGTATACTACACTGTTAAGAAAAACACAAAATTTTGGGTTAAAATCGAATAACACAATTTTTGTGTTATATTTCATTAAATTAACACAAACATTTTGTTGATTTTAGATTTTTGTGTTAAATTTTTAACACAAAAGATTAAAATAAAATAAAATAAAACGATAGCCAGCAGCAGATGGTTTTGAGCTTCGCGCCAATGTGTGTTCGTGTTTGTGCGTTCAGAATCAGCTGAGAGCACGTGGACTGCAGAGTAATTTTTTTATTAATAGGGGTGGTTTTCACCCTGATATAGTGGATGAAAAACTTTTCTGGCATCTTATTTGAATTTATGGACCTCAAAAACATCCAGAAACAAATTTTCAGTCGTTTTCTTTAATTATTTATTTTCATTTTAATTTTTTAATTACAGGGGTGGTTTTCACTTTCTCACGTCTTCGCCACGCATATTTGTGTCTACCCTGGACATGGTCTTACATAGTAGCCTTTAATATTGCTCTAAAAACTAATTATACACCAAAACGCGGCATTAAAGCATTAAAAATGCGAATGTTCTTATAACCACCCCCGACAAATTGTCGATATCACCCCAAATATAGAATTAATGTTAATTATCATGTCACATTTACATTCAGCACCCTTCAAACCTCACCCAAACAAATTTGCAGCCTCTAATTCCAATTATTCAGTCTCCCACGTATTTTTGTACTTTTTGGGGTGGGTTTCACCCTTTAGGGGTGAAAGCGTACAATTCTTTTTTTTTAACTTTGATCTAGGACCCAAATGGAGTGTATAAACAAAATATCACGTTGATACATGTACAGTCAAAATTTTGTTACGTTTTGGCGTTTTTTCCGCTCTCCTTACTGGACTAGTAGGCCTATTACATATTCGAATAACAATGACATACTGTAGTTTGTACCAGATAGTATACTAATATTTATAGAAATTCTGTTTTGAAGTGAATCAAATTAAGTACTATTATCTATTTTTGTGTACTTCTTCTGACAGAAGAGTCGCTGGTCCTCCTGGTAGGGGGTTGTGCAACAGACCAGTAACATGTTCATGTAAAACTTTATAATACTTATAGTAACCAAAGCGGCCTGGAATAAAGATTGGAAACTGTGGCAGTAGGACCCTGGCAAAGGATACGGATCTGAATAAATGGATTGTGGAAAAATTAAAAATAGCTACATGGAATGTTAGAGGGATCAGCGGCAAAGAATTGGAAATAGCAGAAGTGTTTGAAGACAATGTTAATATAGCAGTATTAACTGAAACAGAAAAGAAGTTAAGAGGTTCAGCATATGCAGGAAATTATGCAATGTTTTATAGTGTTGTGGACGAAAGATTCGGGGCAAGTAAAGGCGTGGCTATATATGTGGATTAAAAATGGGAAAAAATGGTTAAAGACTATGACTTTTGCGTGTGAAAGAATAATAACCCTGAAGCTTAAGTATAAAAGCGATACATTATCATAATAGGCGTTTATGCTCCAGAAGAAGAGAAAGAAGAGGAAACAACTTTATTCTATCAAACAGTACAAAAGTAATTGACTAGTATAATAGCCCTACCTTGTTGGTGACTTAAGTGCTAGAGTTGGCAGTAATCCTATTCGATAATTTATAGGGCCGCATGGAGAGACAACATTAAACAGAAACGGTGAAAGACTGAGGGAACTTGTGGCATACAATGATCTAATGATAACGAATGGATTCTTTAGGAAAAAGGGTATTCATAAATATACCTGGTCGGCGAGAGGGAGGGGGTATGACGTTTATTCAGATCATTTTTCTTGTGACATAAAATTTCAAAAGCGATGGGAAAACAAAATAATTTTGTTCAACAACAACAAAATAATGAACGAGTCTTTAAATTTTATGGATTGGAGGATGAAAGTACCAGAAATCTCATCAGATCAGGGTAAATCAGTGTATTGATGTAATACCTACTAGTGAAGACATAGAGGTGGAATGGAGTAATATCAAGAAAACCATAATTCAAGAAGCTAAGGAAGCAGTAGGGGAAAACGAAGTATAGGCGAAGGACGGGTCTGAGAATTTGGACAGAAGAAATAGATGATGCGGTAAAGAGGAAAAATGACAGCTTTAGAATGATATAATGATATATATCTCACATCCAACAGAAGAGTCAAAAGAAGCATACCAGATAATAAGAAATGAAACAAAGACAATTGTTAAACAAACCCATCAAGATTCATGGGAACTCTTCATAGCCACTATGGAACACGATTTATATGGTAGACAGACCTATGGCATAATAAAGTGATAAAAACATTGAATAGTTCCGAAAGAGGAAAGATTCGTGGTAATATGATTTGGGATAATGAATGGAAAAACCATTATTGGAAGTATATTTTGACATCGCAATAGAAAATGATAAGGAATATATAAGTAGGCCTAAATCCAGTGGAAATGTAAGTTAACAATAGAACTCCAACAAGCAATGAATAGCATAAAAAGTAGAAAGGCGCCAGGACTTAAAGGAATAAATGCTGAGTTAATAAAATATGGTGCCACATTATTGCATTTACGCTTTATTAAATAACATATGGATGGAAAACAAAATTCCGGAAAAGGAGACAGAACAGATTCAAATAATTACAGAGGAATAAGCTTACTGGACTCAACATACAAAATATATACAAGAATTCTCAATCAGAGATTAAGAGTCATTACTGATGCATTACTTCTTGAAGAGCAAATGGGTTTTAGAAAGGGTAGGTCGACTGTGGATGCATTGTTTGTATTACGACAGATAATAGAGAAAAGGTGGGAGTATATCCAGTAAACGCATATCGCTTTTGTTGATCTGGAAGAAGCATGTGATAATGTAGACTGTCAAAAGTTAAGGAATATTATGGATAGAAGAGGATATCCACAGAATTTAACACATTCAGTTAAGACCCTTTACAAAAGTACATCTGGAGTCCTGGATCTGAATGGTAGGTTCTCAGGTGACGTTCCAATAAATAAGGGAGTTAGGCAGGGATGCTGTATTTCCCCAACCTTGTTTAATATATATATATTATGTTTAATATTTTTAATATTTATAATGAATTTACCTCAAGATATTTTCTCCTTATTTGGAACATGTTTCGGGAAGCATTGTGTTCCCATCTTCAGCCTTCCGAATTTTGAGCCTTGTGAGGTATTTATTTTATGTGTTGGCTGGTTGTTGCTTTGGTTTCCTGTTGGCCTCTGGTACTTTAAATTGGTATTATTGTGTGTGATTGTGTTATATGTATTAGTATTTTGTGTATTTTCGATGTTGAGTGCTTTGAGAAATGTGTCATGTTTTGTACTGATTTATATTTGTTCAGGTATTAGTTTGTTTTGTGTTTTATGTTTGTATATTTGTAAATTTTCCCAAATGTTCATTATGGTGCCTTTGTGTGGTATGTGTTTTATTAGTGGCATGTTGGTTATGTCTGGGAATTCATGTCATGCATGCATGTCATGTCATTGCATGTGTGGCCAAATTAGATTTATATATTTCTGGTTTTTTGTATGCGTTTAGGTGTTCAAAATAAACGTTTGAGTAAAAAAGGTGTTTGAATATATATGTGTATATATATATTGACGACATGTTGAGAGCATCGAAATCCAGAGTGACTTCGGTAATACTGCTTAACAAATCAATCTGTATGGGTTCCCTGCTATATGCAATGACATAGTTCTTATTCAAGAAATTGAGGATGTTTCACAAAGTGTTATGTTTCAATTACAAGAAGTAGCAAGAGAATATCACTGACTATTTCAGTGTAAGAGGTTAAAGCCATGGCCTTTAAAGGTAAATATCCAGTGAGGACTAAGATAGTTATAAACAGCAGCACTTTAGAACAAGTGAGTCGTTTTAAATATCTTGGATGCGCAGTAAGCTACGAATATGATATAAAAGAGAAGATAAATTAATTTAGGAATATTTGTGAAACGATTCATAGAAATTGTAGAAATAAACAAGATACAGCACAAGGATTAAATGCTATAAGACAATTGCAAACCCACATTGACATATGCGAGTGAGGCGTGTGTCATGCGGCAAGATTCAGATTGTAGTTTTTGGAAGTACTTTGAACTATAAACTGCAAGATAGAATAAGGAATGAGGATATCAGAGGAAACTCGAAATAAAGGACATAAATGAAATTATTTCAGCTTACAGAAGACAGTGGTGGGATCACTTGCAAAGGATGACAGAGGATCGATTGCCGAAAGCACCACTGAACTATAAAGCCATTGGTAGAGAGTCGTGGGTCGTCATAGGATGAGATGGCCGCCGGGACAGGTTTACATAACCTAATCCTTGGAGTGAAGAAGAAGAAGAAGAAGATGATGATGATGATGATCATGATGAAGAGTGTTCTTCTTCTATATTTCCAGGATTTAGCAGCAGTCTTGATCCGATTTCAAAGGACCCTCCTGGGCCTTCCGCCCTTTTTTCCACCGGCTTGAATCTCAAGGCCACGTGTGGAATACACCACTGAAACGTTTCCATGTGTGTTTTCCATCTATCCGGTAATCTCTCATGTCAAAAGAGCTTGGGAAGGTCGCAAGGAGACACTGGCTATCTAGTGTTTGACAGAGACTACAGAAATATATACGTTAGAAAGATTGGGGCCTCATAAACCGCTTATCCATTTGGCAGAATACAGGCCTACAGTTAAAGTAAAAAACTGTTATGTTTCAACTTCAAGTGTGTATATGAATTTTTACCTAATTTAAACCCTGAATAAATGTGTTTGAAGTTCTTCACAATCAGAATTGGTGAAATCTCGGTCCTGCTTTTTACTTAATATAAGAGTATCATTTACGACGCGTCAATTCTCGTTTGCTAGTCAGTGTTTACTCTATCCATTCCTGTGAAATTTCGATTGTGAATATCGTCTATTGTGTATATTGTTACGACGGTCTACTCGATCGTCGTAGGTACAGTGGAAACAAAATGAGTACAAGACACCAATTAAGTCACTAATTACCAGCTTTAATTTCCACAGTTAACAGTTCGTAATTAACAACACAGTCTCTACAACAAATCAAATAAAAATTGTTCACACGCAATAAAATGTCCACTAAAATTAAACAAAATTGTATTATAATTACCGTCCGATTATAAAACACAACACCTAACTAATAACCACTTGAACACGCACAGTAATTTCGCCCGACAATAACTCTCGAACCGCGCTGTCAATATATCGCACTAATACTGAAACTTAAGGCCGCTGCCGCCATATATTTATACCTGCGATCACATACCAGAATGTTCCTAATTGCGTCTTAGCGCTCGTGTGAACTACGTAATTAACTACGGCCTTGACTCAGTCCGCGCGGCTGGCGCCTTCGAGAAACCTCTCGACATTGCGTCGACAAGCACGTACGCCACACGCGTTACATCGAGATTCTTCTGCACATTCGACAAACACGTAGATTGTTCTGTGATGTCGTAACACTTACATTGTAAAACAAAAGTCGTAACACTTGTAAAATAAACATTTACAAGTAGTGTGTATATTATAACATAACAAAAATACACCTCAAAGGAAAAATAAATGTACCATCAAAATTCACGGTAAAATATGCATAAACGCAATTCTTTTAAGTAATCAAAACAAAAAGAGAAATATTATAATAAATAAATAATTGGGAAATAGAGAATGAAAACTCATGGAGTAAATAATTTAATGACAGTGACAAACAATGACTGACGATGACCAAAATACCCAGAAGTGAAAATCAAATGACAAAAAAAAATGTACATAGTAATTTATAAATAGAAATATAATATATAAATGTGTAAAACTAGTATGTAAGAAATAAGACATTGTGGATAAACCTATTTAACTATGAGGAGGTCTGCGCACCTCAGACAGTTATTTTGTATCATTGAACTACAGAATGAGAATTATATAAAATTTTACAAATATAATAAGATCAAACTATAATTATAAAAGTTGTATTGTGCGACAGTGCTAGAAAGTGAGAATAACAGTGAAATACGGTAAAAAGGAAAAATTGGGTATAATGAAAGTGATTAAACATAATTATAATCAGCATTGAAGGGAAAATATAATCTATATGAACCAGTTATATAACCCATATAGTGAAATCAAACAAAGTAAATAATTAAAAAGTAGAACAACTTACGTTAAACAACTTATAATAATATAGTGACGAAGAAAAAAATAAAGGCCAACAGAATCATGTTAATTAGAAATTGTGAAACCGAACCTGTGACCCATAACATATCATAGCCAAAGCCTTAATTGAAGGAATTAGTGTTTTGGTAAAAAGAAGGATTGTTGTTGGAAAAAATCTAAAAACAAGGCAGAACATATTAATTTTGCTGCTGAACCTTTATACAAATTAATGGCAGATAAAAGACGAGATGATCAAGAAAACCTATTGAAACAACTAGACGAATAATAAATAATTGCTTATCTAATCCGTCGAGTGACTTACTTGTAATTCCGCTTGACGCGTTTCAGGGCATATGCCCCATCTTCAGAATAATTCCTCTTCACAGAACGTCAGACATTAAGATTAAAATGTAATAAATTAAAATTAAAATCCATGGTTAAAATATTAACTCGTCAAAATATTAAAATATACTAAATGCACAGAGGAGCACGCACTATCACAACATGAGTTCACTTCGCGTTATAGTCGGTGTACACCGCCGCGATGTTACTCGCGCACAACATCGCGAGTAACATCGCGGCGGTGTACACCGACTATAACGCGAAGTGAACTCATGTTGTGATAGTGCGTGCTCCTCTGTGCATTTAGTATATTTTAATATTTTGACGAGTTAATATTTTAACCATGGATTTTAATTTTAATTTATTACATTTTAATCTTAATGTCTGACGTTCTGTGAAGAGGAATTATTCTGAAGATGGGGCATATGCCCTGAAACGCGTCAAGCGGAATTACAAGTAAGTCACTCGACGGATTAGATAAGCAATTATTTATTTAATACAGTGACTTGGATACTTTAAAAATGAATATTAGACGAATAATGTTTTAATCGAAAGTACAAAAACTTGAAGTCCAGGAGTGAAGAATTAAGCAATAAATCCATAAGAGAACTACCAGATTGGTGAGATTGCTCCAAGGCTAAGCCAGATATTTGAACCTACATTACTACATTAATGATCGAGTTACAACTAAATAATATGACAAAAACAATAAAAACGCTATAAAAGTGAATTTTTATTTGCACACTTGTACACCATAGTTATTAGTAGTCATAGTTTTTTTGTATTGTTCTTGTATGATCCAAAGAACCCACCACTATTCAACAGACATTCACAACACATAATTACCACATCTCATTCACAAATATTATATTTTATGTTATATTTATGACTTGTACAATAGTTGGCATTATTTTTACGTTAACCATGAGATTGAGATTTTTTCATGTTCTAAAACAGAAATGAGATACCAATGTTAAATAGGAACAGTGGATGTTGTTACAATTAAATCAATGTCAAAAATAAAAAAGAGAGTAAATAAAAATTAGTTGAGTCAGAGACAAACCGAGAACAAGAGTTGGAGTATTTATTTTAACATAAAAATTTATAGAAAAAGGGTAAGATTACAACATAAGATAACACGACGGTGAGAGAGAGAGAGAGAAAGAGAGAGAGATTAATATTACATAATTTGGCGCCAACAACTTGGGGCTTTAAAATAGACAAAAATTACATAAAACAAATAGAGAAACGAGAGGGAGATTTTCTAGTGAATATTACAAAATTGGCACACAAACGTGGGGCTTAAAATAAATATAAATAATTGTTAAAAGAAAAGAGAACAAAAAGAAAGAAGCGAGTTAACTAATATTACAAAATATATATATTTTTTTTAATTCAGAATAGGACTCACTATAGTTATTAAGACTATAACACGATTTAACCTCTCTGAGATTTAGTCTAGAATTGAACAAGTTAACGTAATACCGTGTTTGAAGAGAATTCCTGTAGAAAATTGCGTTAAGAGCGAAATTAACTACACGATGCCGGTCATACGTCCAGATATCGAGATCGATTAGAAACGAATTAGAAGGAACCTGAGCCCGGATCTGTGCGTCAAGATTTGAAGAAGTCGTCTACCACCTGCATTAGCAAGTACAGGAAAGTAAAAACTATATTTTGTTATTAACGACTTTTTCAAAAAGACGTAAAAATTTTTTTTTTGCTATGGCGTGTTACATACAGATACTCTGAATAATGAATGATATCTCGATAATATATATAGTCAGAATATATATTGGTATATATATTTTTAGAGCAATGTCTAAAAAATCTGAAAACTGTGAATGACGAACAATAAAGTGATCAAAATTAGAATTGTTAGTAAAACTACACAACGTGATAATCCATATTATGAAATTGAAATTGACGTATACAAGTTAGTGAAGGGCAATTTTCTTGGGTCTCTTCTGCGTTCACCTAAGATTAAAAGAACCTTTTTCCAGAGTGCATCGATGTAGTCAACAAGGCTGTTAGACTGAACGTCGTCACGCGATTCACGACCAAGGCAGTAATGACTATTATTTTTATGTAAGTATTTATCGGAACCTGGCCAGATAGCGTCAAGCGAATAAGCAAAGCTGTTCCAAAATAGTGTTATGTCTGATATAATAAACCAGCATGTATATAACCAGTCATAACATTAATAAGAAGGCCTCAATAAAATTTAGTGGAACAGGTGAATAAGGGACTGGGTCGGTCGTGTATTCAGGATTAGTGTCATGAAGAACTCTTGATCACAGTACATATAATTTGTTCAGATATATCTTGATGAAAATTATAACTCTTCTGCTGGATAGTCTCGAAATTAGTACTCAACGAGAGTCTAGGTCCAGGTACAGTGTCGTTCCGAATAAACATGATAATGCTAAACTGCAGATCATACTCATATGAAAACACAGAAAGCGAAGATCGAGATACACGCGCGGTGAAATTTAACGCAATTAATAGGACATCAAAATTCAGTGTGGTAAAAACTGTATTATTAAGAACTACCTTACCGGATAAATCAGAGGAAAATAGGTCTACCAAGTTCTTTAACCATTTACTTTAACTGAAAAGCCGAGGAAAATACGTTTATAGTATGATCCCACAACGAAATATGACGACTGGAAAATCCCGTGAGAAATGCACTTGGTTGAAGTATTTTAATTTTCACGTAGTAAGTAAACTATTGATCTGAATATTCCCTAAAATGGACTATGAGTTGAAAAAGCAGTGAAACTACTAACCAAGTCATCCAAACTTCAGCCTAAGAAGCAGTGACAACTCCTGAAAGTTGGTTGCCATATTATATTTAAAAACATGATAACCAGGAGAAAGCAACTCAGGAAATTATGACAACAATATAGGACGATGGATAACAAAATAAAACTAAATAGGGCAACTAAAGAACTTGAAGCATTAAAGGTTTTAAATCTATAATTAATCTGCAGGTTTCTGAAATCTCATCCATCAGACAGCAAATCTAGTTACTTCCCTCTCTCTTTGCAATATACCTCCCATATTGTTATTATGTTAATATATTTAAACTGTCTTCTGTAAAATTACAAGAATATAAAATATATTAATGTTTCAGATGTCAGTCTTATCTGATCAAATTCTGAGCATATTTGTTTGGTCACCTGAATTAGGAACAACTAAGTCAGCTGTTCTCGTACAGCGGAGGCAGGGCGGCATAGACATTTGACACTTAAATGGTTTTTATTGAAACTGGATCCTCCATTAATTACTTAGCTAATTCAAAGGCTAAACAAAAATTTACAGGCATTGCACAAATGCAACGCACAGAGAAGGGCATTGAAAATGCTTCAATAAATCTAAAATATATATATATATATTTATGTTCATTCACCAATCAATGAATTCATTCTTCATTTACCAAAGTACAGATTATAAGTTAAATGTAGTCGCATTCATAAGCAAAGTTTTATATGTGTACTACGTTATTGACAACAAAGAAGTAGTTTCTATGGAAACTCACCGGTTCCCATTTTCGATAACGCACCAGCGATCGGCCGCAAATGTGCGACACGTCCTTATAAACATTTTCAATGTTAAAAATGTTTTAAACACATTCTAGAGTTTTTTCAAACAACTAAGTTTTTGAGTCTTGGTACGTGTTGTGTATGCATAATAAGTGTTAATTACGCATATTTTCATGTTTTCACGCGCACACACACACACACATACACACACATATGTAATATGTATAGGGTATAATTAAACATTCGTATTTATTATATATATATAATTATATTTATATTTATATTATATTTATATATATATATATATAATTACAACATCTTCAGAATCGTAGTGTGTATGTAGCATTTGTGTTAGTATTAAAATGTCTGGACCTTAATCATAACTAATTATTCCTGGCTCTGATTTTAAAAAACTCAATCAAAGTATATCATCTTTATCCAAGGTTTCTGCTAAACACGAAACTGATTGTGAAACAGATAAGTTCTAGTAAACAGTATTTCCAGGTCTTCTAAAGTTAATTCTGGAAATTCAGGTATATCACTTGAATTATTTCCTTAAATGGAAAAGTTTTTCTATTGTAGTTATCTTGTTCAGTTGTTTTTGCTAAAGTATTTACCATTTCCTTTGTAGAAGTCATTTGATGTATAATATCTGTAGTTCTATTGTTTTCTAAATCCATATGTTTACCTGTAAGATTTACAAGTAAACAAGCAATCTGACTAAACAAATCTGTATTTTGTAAAAGAGATTTGTGGAGATGATTGTGCATAAGCTTATACTTTTGTGCAATGCAACCATGAATTGCCTCAACTACACATCTATTAATTGTGACTAGACGAGACTCATTGGACTCTTGTGTTGTTAGTTGAGCATGTTTACTTTTTAATGATGGCATCAAAACCTTATAGATCCTTTATTTTCTAAAGCCTCTATCCAATATAAATACGCCTCTTTCTTTTAGAATACTACTCATTTTTTTTTAATTTTTGCAATATTGCAATTTTTCGTTGTTCTGATTAGCTTAAAAGGGTCCAAAAACATCTATAATGTAACCGTTTGTTGTACAGAGAGTGAAGGGTTTGCATAGGAATGTTCTTCTCTGATGAATATGATTTACGTTTTCTAGTGAATATGATTTCCGCTGGTATGTTTTATTAGCACTTTTTCCATGTCGTAAATATGTTCAATCACAAATTACTGCTAAGTAATCGCCAAAGTTGTCCAACACTCTAGTAACTGGAGAAGTTTGGGTAATAAAAATTCTCCGGATTGAACATTTGTTCCAACTTCGTCAGAGGCTGCCACTAGGAGCGCTGTTCGACTTGCTCTTCGTGACGGCGCCGACGCTTGAAAGATCGATGTTGTGTGTCCGGTGTGATATGTTCGAATAATACGTGTAATTCGAATTGTGTCTGTCCGTTTAGAGTGTCGTTTTTATGTGTTTTTGTGTCTTTGTATATTTCTAGTTGTTCAAGAATGTCTAGTTTTCGGCCTTTTGTGTGTACGTGTAGAATATCCATGTTTTTGTTATGTTTGTGTATTTGTGGTTTGCTTCAATGAGGTGATTTGGAAAGGTGAATGCGATGGTAGAATGTAGTGCCTTTGTGTGTTCAATGTATCTCTGTTTGAAGTCAGTGTTCCGAGTCAGTAGTATTATACTTATAGTTTCTTTTTTGTCTATTCCCAACACTCCAGCTATTACTTTATCCAAATTCCCAGTTCTAAATTTAAAGAGAATATAACAAGAGCTTGAGTTGCATTACTTTTATCATGAAGTCGAGTATCAACTTTGTTCGATAGCTCGTCCAAAAAATTTTCCAAGTTCTGTTAGTTCAATAGAACATTCAGAAGAATAATTACTTAAAAGATTTAATTCTTCTTCAAAGAAACATTTTTTTTAATGATTATGCTTCTAGCAAATCTTATTTCTCTTTGAAATAAAAATGCACTTTTTTACAAATGCTTCCATTTGTGTTTCAAAACTGATTTCATGAATGTCATCTTTTGAATTACAAATAAAACAATAACTTCGAGTGACAATGACTCTAGAGAAAGGCATTTCAGTAATAGGAACAGTTTTGTCCTTAGGAAGTGGAACATGATGTGCCTGAAGTTATTGACGTTTGACGGATCTGACTATGAGTTAGTGGTGTATAGTTATTAGTTTCCTGTTCAATAGGATGTAAGTATCCAACTTGTTCAGATAATTATTGTTCTGTTCCTTGAACGTATGTTGTCGGCAAGCTTTCTTGATTCAGTTCTATTTGGTTGTTAGTTTTAGTTTTATTTTTAATGCTCTTGTTGTTTTTTTGGAGAAAAGCTTGGAGAAGCATTTTGAGCAGCTTTTATCTCCGACTTGAATATACATAGGATTCACTACATAGGTATTAATGAAACTTCACCATCTTCTCACGATTCAATCGCTTTAACTTTTCCAGAATCCTTACAAATGAATGTGTTCTATAAGAAACATTTTGATTTGTCTCTTCTCTTTTTCAATGGTGCTTTACTATATACACCTTCCATCTTGGAAATCTATAATGAAAAATAGAAGAAAACGTAAATTTTTATTTAAGTAAAAGAAGGGGCATTTCAATGTACTGTATAACAAAATATTATTAAAAATTATATTTATGTTAAATGTTAATGACTTTAATATACAACTACACTCATAAATTTATAATTTATAATATGTTTACATAATATAATATTATATTACAATGTAATATAAAGTGTTATAATGTTATGAGTATAGTTGCATATCAATACCTTTCAACATAGTAATTATAATAAAGGATATTTTTTATAATAATTTGTTTTATACTGTAATAATATATTTGTTTCAATATAAATTGTCTGTTGTGTGAGAGCAATATGTTATATATCAATTATACTTGTTATTTCAATTAATTATAACCTGTATAGGTTTAATTGATGTGTAGTGACTTGTGTAATTTCTATATATAGGATAGGCTATGCATGTACATATAGAAAAAAATTCAAAAATAACTATATTCATTACAGAAACTAACATTATTTAACTTTAAATAATTCAGTTCAATTTATACTTTGTGTTGTTCATACTGAAGTTGATTTAAATAAGTTGTTCATCAAATAAGAAAGAAGAAAATTCTACACACTTAGTGTTTTTTCAGATTTTAAAGTAAAAGTATTAAAAGTGGAAAGCTCTGCTGAGATCTAATATTACAATTTAATTTAATAACACCAAGTATACATTGTGTTCTAATAAAATGAAATACATAAATATAATTATTTCACTACGACTCGGAACACGAAACTTTTTATGGGTAAAAACGTAAAAGTTTTACCTTATAACCTGAACCGGTTTTCACTTTTAAAAAGCTTCTTAAGAGTGAAAACCGGTTCAGGTTATAAGGTAAAACTTTTACGTTTTTAACCATAAAAGTTTCGTGTTCCGAGTCGTAGTGAAATAATTATATTTATTTAAGTAACGGACACGTCATGGACAACGAAATCCAAGAATGAAATACATAATTATTGTAAAACATCGTATCTTAAGAAGAATACGCACAATTTAAGATTTAAGATTAATTAAATTAAAAATAAACTAAAATTATCAGTAATATCGCATATATTATTTTCCTTTTGTGAATAATTATAATTATGCACTATAAAACATTGGAACAAAATGCTTTGCATACTATATGTTTTATGCACATTATGTCGGCAGTATTAAAAAACAGTTACAGATTTTTATGTACTGAAATTCTTTGGAATTTATGGTGTGAGGATAAAGACGATACAATGCGTTGCATAACTTGAATTTAAAATGTACTTAGGAGCAATTGTTCAGAAATATGGTTAGATTTTGATTGACAGTAATTACAGTAAATAAAATAATTTTTACAACCTTGCTGTTGCAATGATATACACTAACTCAGATGATACTTTGTTCTTCAACAGAAATAATACAAAAAGAAAAACATATTGTAATATTAAAAATTCCTACGAAATAGATGTTAACCTTACTTTCCTTATTAAGGTTAGTAACGAAAAAACGCACTGAGATATTACATAGGCGACACATAACTGCTGCAGCTAAAAGTTGCACAAATGTAAACGTATATAAGAGGGTGCATTAAGATTAAAACTTGTGATGTCATGATTTCCTACTGGCTCCGAATTGGTTCCTTTCATTCTTGGAGATGAAAATCCACTTAAATGTGCAGATATCCAATAGTAGTAATTTGTTGTAACATACTATTAAGACGTTACTGAGAATGAATAATTACAAAAGTATAAGTACTTTATAGAAAAAGAATGTTTCATACAATGCAAAATGCGAAGGTATCGTCTTTTCACTTTTAAAGTAGATCAAAGAATCTCACAGGTCTCGAGCCTGTTTAAATCGCGAGTTTTTAGAGTTTTGTATCAAAAGTAATAATTCGATGAAAAATGATCTTATTAAAAGTAATAGTTAGTTTTCTAAGCATTTCTCATAACATGAAATTACTTTTTTTAAAGTGGACAATTGTGTGTGTGTGTGTGTGTGTGTGTGTGTGTGTGTGTGAGTGTGTGTGTGTGTGTGTGTGTGTGTGTGTGTGTGTGTGTGTGTGTGTGTGTGTGTGTGTGTGTGTGTGTGTGTGTGTGTGTGTGTGTGTGTGTGTGTGTGTGTGTGTGTGTGTGTGTGTGTGTGTGTGTGTGTGTGTGTGTGTGTGTGTGTGTGTGTGTGTGTGTGTGTGTGTGTGTGTGTGTGTGTGTGTGTGTGTGTGTGTGTGTGTGTGTGTGTGTGTGTGTGTGTGTGTGTGTGTGTGTGTGTGTGTGTGTGTGTGTGTGTGTGTGTGTGTGTGAAAATATGCGTAATTAACATTTATTATGCATACACGATACGTACCATGACTCAAAAACTTAATTTCTTATAAAAAACTCTTTTAAAAGTATTTAATATTTATGAAAACGTGATGTAGAATTATATTTGCAGAAACTCAGTTACTCTTATTAGTTTAAACTAGTTTAAATCAAATAATAACCAAAAATAGCAAAAATTCTATGTTAATGTTATCCCACCATTCCAAAAATCTGAAAAAATTCGTGACAGTAAAGTGTGGGAAAATCTATTATTTTTCTGCAGAAAGGGCTGGTGCAGTTCATTATGCAAAAATATACAGCCGTTTTCAATTTTTGAAAATTTGGTTACAGTGTCCGCTAGGTGCTACTGGGATAAACAAAAATTTAATATATGCAATTGAATCCACTCTACACGTTCAACTTTTCTAGTTGGGTTCCATTTTTTTGTTTAAGAGAAAAAAATAAAATTTAAAAATAGGGGTTTTTCTCACATAGGGCTGAGAGAGGGGGTGAGAGGGAAAAATCATGCAGAATATTTTCTTTTGACTCAACAAACACCTCTATATATTACGTTTTAAAATTTAGTGTTTAGGTCATCTGTCCGACCTTAACAGGGGGTACTCTTTCTGAGGCATCCACAGAGTTGTCACCTCAGACGTAAGGGGTTTGCAGAATTGAAAAAACGTCCTGGTGAAGGAGTATCCTTCTACGCCCCATCACTGAAAGCTTGTTCATTAGTCTCCATTCTATAGTGGTGGCCCCGGAAAGGGTGGTATCTCATCAAACAAGCAGCGGCAGCCTATCGTCCACTTCAATGCGACTCTGTGCTCTCCTCGATAATCTCCAAGGGAGCAGGTGTCTCAAAAGTGGAGGTTTGCTGTGGTATATCCACAAGTGTGTAGTCAGGACGTGCTCCCACCTTCACAGTAGATAAAGCTATCCAAAAATCGATCAATTTTAATGCCCTTGCCCGATTTATTTGTAGATAATGTTATAACGTGTGTCAGAAGGCGTATTTGGTATTTAATCTACAAGTAGGAAATACCATTTAATTGTTCCATAGTCGGAAATAGTGAATCACCTATTACTGATACTTCATCACGTTATGAACAACAAAATTCAATAATCCAACATTTCTTCTATAAAACATATTTCTAAGCAACTTTAAATGCAATATAGATACATAATAGAGAACTTTTCCGATTTTGTAAATTTTCTACAGGCTAACTAATTCCCTGTTTCACAAACCTTAGTTAATTTTCTTCCTACCCAATCGTTTTTAATTAACGTACAAATTTTTAACGAGCATTAACATTCGTCTTCTTTATCCGGATATGTACTTTTTTTAAAAGATAAATTTCTGTTCGGGAAAATGATAAAAACAATTTTCAAATTGTCAAGTCCTAGAATTTGAGAAATTGTTTATACATGGGAAGTGGAAAAATTTCAACAATGGAAACGTAGACTTTAATATGAAATTTTAAACAATAGTTGATTTTGTTCGCTATTCTTGCACACAATGCAAATGTCGAGTTTTATTTTCACGAAATCGGCAGCTTTGATTAAAAGAAATGACGTACAGAAATTTTATATGTACATTCTTATGTAACTTTTTCACAAAAGCAATAGATAACCGCTTAAACTAATCACAGTATCTGAAAAATATAAATGGAAATAATAGTAAAACGTAAATAGCAAAAATATAAACTGAAAATAGTAGTGTTACTGAAGACTAAAAAAAATTTTAAGATTAAACAAAATATTTAATTATATGTACGTATATATAGTGTTGTAATTTTTGTGGCTGAAAAGTAAGGAGTTTCTCGTTTCTGGAGTTGGAAATAGGATAGCCGTATTTTAACGGTCACTATCTTAATGGCCGTTTCATAATGCCCTTTTGATCCCTGTTCGTAAACGCTCGTTTACACGCCTATTCCGCTGTGATAATTGTCAATGTTGCTTCTGTTTGTAAAAGAAATTGTTTAGCGTTGTTTATTGGCCTATAGATTATAATTACAAATTATCAGGCCTATAAAGTGACTTTTTAATTCCAGCATTTCACGAACCTTTGTTAGTTTTTTTTGTGTATTATTATTTGTTGTACGTATTTTGTAGTTACCGTATTTTCTCGTATTTATAATGCGCACTTTTTTCCCAGATTCCTTCCCCATAAAGGGGGTGCGCATTATACACGAATAATATAACTTACTTGCTAAATTGTATGTCTGCACGAGTATGGTCAGATTGTGCATGGCAATATCTCTTAAAATTGGACTGGCAACCAGTCCATAATGATAATATTACTATCAACTGGACTTGAGTTTAGTAATAGTAAAACTAAATTTACCGATAATTTGGTTTGCAGTTTTTACCCCTTCTCCTTCGTTTATTTGTTCACTTTGTAGACTTATAACAGTACTTCGTTGTAGCATTCTGTTCCTGTACTTGTTTGTCGTCGTTAGTCTGTTGTTTTTACAGTCTTTCAATACCTGTATTCCATACGTTATCAAGAAACATACTGTATAGTCATAATGAGTGAAAGAACATCTCTGTCATCCTATGCGGCTTAGTTTAGATTATCCGTAATAAAATCAGAGAAGAAAATGGTAATCACGCCGCATCGCGTATATTTGATGTAGCGGAATCTAATGTTCGGGAACGGGAACAAAATGAAAAATTAAGTGTTACTACTTGCGATCGGCGTTCTTTCTTTAGTAAAAAAGCTAAGTTTCCAGAAGTAGGAAATCACCTAGTCGAGTTTTTATAAAAATGGGGCTTTCGCGGTTATTACTGAAATGGTACAGGCTCAACGTTTGCCTTGGAGTACGAAAATAAAATTATCGAGTTTCATCGATTTATTGTATAAATGAAGCATACGAACAAATTGGGAAAATGCAGAGCCGTGTTTTGACTTTTCGATAAGCTAATGGCCACGAGTATTCATGAAAAAGATGCGAAATCTGTGCGTCAGATGAACCGGACAGGACAAACAATGGTGCATCAGAAGAATCAGAAGAGGAGTGTAATTCAATATTGCTTTCTTCAGTAACAGTTGAAGATGTTAACAAATGCAAATGCTATGTGATAGTGAAAAACTACAAATATAAAAAACTAATCAAAACTATGACTTTTGTAAGTTTAAGTTGTTTAAAATTTTATGATTTTATTATTTCTGTTTTATGCTTACAAATAAACAGGCATGGTAAGTACATTTTTTCTATTATTTTATATGAAACACTTTTTCTGCACGGTCTAATATTCAAACAATGTAGACCTATATTTTTCTGCGTCCTAATAAATTTGTTCAACTATTTCTCATCACAAATATGGATGCGCCTTATAGCCTATACGAATTACTTCTTTTCTGCGAAATGTTACGATAAAATGGGGATGCGCATTATACACGAGAAAATACAGTATTTTCTGTAATTAAAATTATTTTACTTTTCATGATATTAATTGATGACTCGTTGGGCACTTGGTGAAACATATTAATACAAACGTTTTTAAAAATATATAAACACTTGGTGGTGCACATCTGTTTAGGGTGTGTATTGAACAACGTGTGAGGTGTGACAATGGAGAGGGGGGATTGCAGGAGCTAAGGGAAGATCAAGTGTCTGTAAAAACTAAATATAATCTGAATGCAAAATATAAAATTAACTAAACTAAATAAGAGATTTTAATAAAGGGGATACACAGAATTCAGTTTGTTCATTTGTTGAATTTTTGTTATTTTTCTAATTGCTTTTTTAATTTCTAGAATTTCTAACAAATTCGTTTTTTTTACCTTTTTGTAAGTTGTGGAGTAGTGTTATGTTTATTGTATCTATGAAGTGATTGTGTTGTAACCAATGAACTGCAAAACCTGTATTGGTTAAAATCGCCTTCTTATGTTCAGAAATGCGATGTTTCAGAGCACGGCCACATTGTCCGATATAAGTAGCATCGCATTCTGCACAGTGTATTTCATAAACTCCATTTTTCTCCAGTGTGTTTGATTTTTCTTTATTGTTGACCAGTGGCGGCTCGTAAGTAAACTCTCCAGGGGTTCACACAGTTAGATAATATTATACGTTATTAATCCTTGTGCCTGCTAATATTTGCACTGAAAGTAGCATTTTCAAGAATTTTTCAACATTCAAGTAAATTACATTACTAAGAAATTTTAAATAATTTATTAGTAAGTAATATTAACCAAATGAATCTAACATTGTAGTTTACTAAGCTTCAACTGGATTCTTTATTTAATTAATCTTAGAAAAATTAAATTTAGCAATAATGATAGCAATCATGTTCTGAAACAATAGTAAATTATATACATACTACTTAAAAGTATCAGTAGGTTAATCGGATCTTTAACAAAAGTAAGTGAACTTCTTGTAAACAAAGTCCATCCTTCGGTATTTCTTTGAAACAAATCTATCCATCACCATTTCATTAAACTTAGGGATGGTCTTCACCAGTTCTTTCTCTATTGTTAACATGGCTAAGGCATTAAGTCTTTCTTGAGACATCGTACTTCTCAAAAAGGTTTTTATCCTCTTCAAAGTCGAGAAGCATCGTTCGGCTTCAGCTGAAGTCATTGGGATTGTCAATATCATCCTTAAAAGCTTATGACTCTGAAAACGAATCTTTCAAATCATTTTGTATAAGAAACTGCAGTAAGCTCACAGCACCATTCATATATCTTATGTCATCACGTCGGTAAAACACTCCCAGTTCAGTTTTTAGCTTTGCTTTGTCCAAAAGGGGTACTTTTCTGTTGTTTCATCTAACGCAGACTGAGGAAATGATTTACTGTACTCACTAAATTTTTGAGGGTCAATAAGGGATACGGCTGAATGGTGTGATGTAAATAAAAACCGCTCTTTTATTTGCGTTGAAATTACGTCAAATATTTCTTTAGCCGCGATCGTCCTATTAGCATGGCCGTCTTCTTCGTGTCTTGCTCTTTTGCGTTGTAGAGGCATCTGGTCTACAGCACTTTTCACGGAGCTCATTTTTTCTCTTTCTTTATTTATTTCCCTCAGAAAGGTTTCCACGTTCTTTTTTGTTCGCACAGCATCTGTATACGTAAGCTGAATTTGTCTGTATTAAACATCGACGTGTGGCATTATATTATGGAAAACTGTAAGCCAAGCACAAAAGTTGGGTCTTCCAGCATTCACCGGATTGCTCCAGCTTTGGTAATAGAAGATTCTTGTTTAGAGGTTGATTCTATTTCCTCCATACAGGTAATAAGGTCTTCCCGATACCTTTTATCGGGACGACCCGATAACACTGTATTTACAGTTCTGCTTTTAAAATTCCATCTAGTGCTTGAAGCTCGGGGGATTCTTTTCCCGACAACACTATCCAAAATTTCTACTCTTTGAGGCGAATTGCTGAAAAAGTTTGTTATATCACTCAAATTCGCGAAAAATATTCGCACTTGCTGATTTTGGCTAGCAGCTCGAGCAATCACTAAATTTAATTGATGAGCATAGGAATGGATATAAAAAGCATACTCGTAATGTCGTTGAATAATTGTTTGTACACCGGTTAAGTGTCCGCTCATCACGTTTGCTCCGTCATAACTCTGAGAGATTAACTTTTCCGGCTTATCAACAACATTTTTTAAGGTGTCATGAATGCATCCAGCGATCGAGTCTGAGTCGTGTCCGGGAGGATGTATAGGGATGTATAAACTCCCAGAATCTTTCTACTGGTTCTCCGTTAGGTAATACGTAGCGAAAAACAATAGTTAATTGAAATGTCAAACTAACATCTGTTGTCTCGTCGGCAATTACAGAGAAAAAATCTGCAAATTGTATTTCCTCCTTAATCTTTTCCTGGCAAACAAAAAGCATACAATCGAGCAAGTCGTTTTGAATTTCTTTTGATGTTCCTTTAAAAACGGTTGCGTCACGCAAGTGTTCTCTTAGTGCGGCATCAAGCTGAGCAGTAAAATCCACTAAGCCTCGAAAAATCCCAGGATTTGAAGAATCATCTCCTTCCCTGTGTCCCCGAAGTGCCAGTTCAAAAGCGCCGCAAAATTTAATGCAGTCAATTATTTTTGACAATACATAACGATTTCTCTCTACTTTTTCATTATGTTCTTTTACATTCCTCCGATAAGCGCTGTCCAACTGCTGACGTATGTTGACTTTACCAAGCAAGTTAAACTCTAGCAAAGAGTTCAAATGAGCTTGAGAACATTCATGTTTTTTAATTTTCGAGGGTAAATGACCTAAATAATTCACACCGTACTTAATCTAGTTTAAGTTTTCAGAGCTTTGTTTTGCAAATAACAGACAAGGAAAACAATACAGTTTATTTGTAACTTCACAACCGCAGAGCCAAGAAGTCTTTTCATATAAAGTTTCTTTAAATTTCCTTTTGAAATCCCTATCTTTACCTTTGGTCACTTGTACAATATTAAGGTTTGGGGTCGGACGACCATGTTGTTTTATTTTCTAAAGAAATACTTGAAAAAACTATTTCTTTTAACACAGACACAGGGGTAGCCATTGCTAATCAATCACCAACACTAACACCAATCCTAACTACACTGGGAGCGAGCGACACCGGGAGAGCGAGTGACATGACCGCACGAACGGCTAGGACAGCACTGATTCACAACATCACAACCCGAATGACTAAACCTTACCCGAGCTGGGCCGATATACCTGTAATAGGTATTTTGGAACGATATTTTTGTGGAACGGATGTAACAGTGACTGAAAAGTTGAAATACCTGTTATTCGCGGCGACGCTGTTCCGAGTCGAGACACGCCGCCCTCGCTGTTCCGAGTCGAGGCACACCCCCTATGCACCTACACAGACACGCACACACAAAAAGTACGCAAGATCACGTAAACGAATATGCCAAGGCCAAATACTAGGCGTACAAAAATATCGCTGGAACAGCCAGTAACGCGTATTTAAAATACTAGGTATTTCAAATACTAGTGGTATCACCGATACACAAGGAACAACGCGTTCCAGAGGAACAGAAGTATTTTAGGAACACCTAGTATTTTAGGAACAGGTAGTATCAAGCATATTTCGAGTAGGAACTAGTACACTTTTTCGTCCTGTATACTTCATTCTGCGCAATGAGACGGAGCTGTTTTTAATAAAGGAAAAAATTCATCCTGATGTTACATTTATTCTCGTTTGATATGTAGATATATAATACAGATTATATGCTAATAAATTATATATTATACTAATCACCAACTTGGTAAGTTTTGAAATAACGAATTATATTGTGTTATAACTTATAGAGTGGTTGATGTTGATAGGTTATACTTTTTATTAATGTGATTTTAACTGCACTACACATCTGATCTCACGTAAATGATGAGATTGTTGTAATGGACGTTTATGCACTTTATCAAGTCCTGTTCCTTAAATCTAATTCCTTAAGGGTAATCGGTTTAAATTATGTCCGTTGAAAATTTATTATTGTTTTGAACATAAATTTGTATTTATTATTTTTTTAAGTAAATATTTTTTTCCTAGCTAGGTCTTCTTGCTTACCACTAGTGGTATGCCTACCAAGGGTCGGGAACCCCTGTACTATGGGGGAAGGCCTTTTTAAGTATTGCTGTCCAGTGGAAAGTGTTGACTGTGACTGTTGTTGGTTTTGCTTGGTGACATGGATCGAAGAAGAAAAACAAGTGATGTGTGGAACTTTTTTGAATCAGTCGGTAACTGTGTTTCATTGTGCAACATTTGCAAAACAAAACTATCATATAAAAGTACAGTTAGTAATTTAAAAAAAACATTTTCAAAGAAGCCATCCAACAGTTGCTCTTCCTACTATATCCACCCAAACTGCTGTGCAATCTTTGCCAAGATCAGAAACTTCTTCAGGTGATATATTGCAAATAGGACCAGATGTGCAAGAAAACTTAGTACTAGAATCTTCCTCCCATTTTTTTAGTCCAGAGAGACCAACCACTTCAAGAGCTACTGACACCTTCCAAAATCAACCATCTTCATTTCAGTCGCCTGTTCCAACAAGTAAAAAACAAATGTCAATATCAACTTACATACCCAAACAATTAGCAGTATCTGATAAAAACAAAATTGATGAGGCCATAATGAAACTTTTTATTTGGGATCTTCAACCATTTACAGTTGTTGAAGACAGAGGTTTCCGAAATTTGATGAATACTTGTCCCCCTAGTTATCAAATTCCTTCTAGAAAGTATTTTTCTAACACACTGTTACCAGCTTATTATGAAACAAAGGTAAATGAAATGAAAGAATCTATTAAAAAAGATGCACCAAGTGTTTGCTTAACAACTGACACATGGTCTTCTTCAACAAATGAAACTGTTAATGCAATTACTGCACATTACATTATTCAGGATTTTGAAATGAAACATATACTATTAGACTGTTCAGTTATCAAAATAAATAAAACATCTCAAAATTTAGCAGATGAAATTTTGCGTATTATAAATGAATGGGACTTGTCTGGAAAATTTTCAATTGTTATTACTGATAATGCCATAAATATTACTAGTGCTATACAAAGCATACTTAAGTGGAAGCATTTTGGATGTTATGCTCACACATTAAATTTAATTGTTCAAGACAGCCTGTTAATTGTAAATGACATAATCAAAAAAGTAAAAACAATTGTAACATTTTTTAAGAGAAGTAATATTGCACATTTAAAAATCACAAAATATCAAGAACAGATAGGTGTTCAGCAACCTAAAAAACTTGTGCAAGATGTTGTAACACACTGGAATTCTGTTTACTATATGCTTAAACGATTTGTTGAACTGGAAGATGCTGTAAAACACTCTCTGGCATTACTAACAACAGACATAGAAACATTAACAGCTGAAGAATGGGGAATTTGTAAAGAACTGTGTGCTATTCTGCGACCTTGTGAGGAGGTAACAAAAGAAATGAGTGGAGAGAAATATATCACCGCCAGCCAGATAATGCCTATAACCCAAGGATTAAAATTATCAATACAAAAGGTAAGTGTGAAATTAACTAAACCACTTGTCAGAGAAATTGCACTTAAACTTCTAGAAGGAATTTCTGTAAGGTTTACTAATATGGAAAAAAGCAAAACAATTTCACTTTGCATGATGCTTGACCCCAGGTACAAACACTACTTTTTTGAAGACAATACTTCTCTAGAAAATACAAAAAAATATGCAGCTGAACTAGTATCTTCACAAATTACAAAAAATTCAAGAACCAATACAAGCATTGAAACCAAAGTAAATCTACAACCTAACATAACAGAGGAGGAAACAGTTACAATTTGGGACCATTATAAAAACCAGATAAACAAAGTTAAACAAATAGGGCCATCTTTGTCAATGGCTATACAAGAAGTAGATAAATATCTTCAAGACACACCAATAGAGAGAAGCGAAAATCCCTTACTGTGGTGGAAAGATCACCAACGTGTATACCCTAATCTTGCACATTTGGTCAGAACTAGATGTAACATGGTTGCAACATCCGTTCCCTGTGAAAGAATATTTTCCAGGGCAGGAATAATTTTATCTGAACGAAGAACACGATTAACTTCGAGGAAAGTGCAACAGCTGATATTTTTAAATACAAATTTGAAATAGTGTCTGAATAACTGAAATTCTAGTATTTTAAAAACCATTCAGTAGTTTAATTTTACCTATAATGTGTTATTTGAGTGAAGCAAATTGTAATGTGAATAGGTGTGACAAAGATTAGTTAATGACTTGTATATTCTGTGTACACTGGTGAATGGATCTGAAGATTTCCAGGTATGTAATGTATTTAATTTAATGTAATGTAGTTTGTTCACTCCTAGTAAAAACTTAAATTGGTATTCCCAAAGGGAGATTCTCTTGTTTCTTATTTTCTTTTAATTAAACAGTAATAGTTTAATAAAGTCACAGTGTAAAGTAACACTGTTAATAGTTTTAGTTTCAATTTATTTCTTATAACAAATTATATAGTATAGGTTATATAATATCTTCAAATAAATACACTGCAAGTAGGTTTATTAATATATTAATATGTTTATCTAGGTGAAAATAAACCTACTTGCAGTGTATTTACTTGAAGATATTACATAGGAGACCTGCAGGAAACTCAAAACGAGTTACTTACAAATGATAATATATGTTATGTATATATAGTATATAATAACAGGTATTTGTACCTGTTATTTTTTTGGAACGGTATTTTCATACCTAGTATTTTAACCCTTTCACGGTTAAAATTTGTGGGTTGCAATATTTGTTTGAAAACTTGGTTTCAGAACCTTAAAAATACTATTAATAACATGGAGTATATGACATAATTTTGCATTTTGTCTTTTGTCCAAAATAATTAGTGAGACATATATGTTCCACTGACCACGTCAATTACACAATTTTTTTTAAGTGTCGTACGTTATTGTGTATGTAATTTTTACAATAAAAGTTTTTTTATTATATTTTAATAAAGTAAAACATTCGAGTAAAAAATTACTTTTAATAACACAAAGTCTATACATTTTACTTCTTTGAAAACTCGCCTTTTATGAGATATGTTTTATAAAATAAAAATAGTCCGCACAATTTCTATAAAAACACTATAAATATAAACACTCAGTTTTACCAAAAAAAGAACATAAGATAAACACAAAATGTTAAATGTAAAAAATATGTATAGAGATCCATGAGTCTTTCACTTTTCATGAAATTTTGAGAAGCATGGTGTAACGCACAGTGGAACATTGCATGATGAACATATTATTTTGGTCCGTTTGTCTTCCCTCTTTGTACTGCAATATCTGCATCTCCTCCTAGTTTCAGATGACTTTGGGATGTGTCTTCCTACATTAGTACATCGGACCTCATCTGGAACTCCTGTGACACCCCTTTTTGCTGGCATGAACTGGAAAAACTACCAATTAGCTGCCTTGCCAATCGAAGACGAAAAGATAGTTGGTCAGTTTTTCCACATACTAATTTTTTTTGACCGAAATGAATTAATTACTGCTAAATCAATAAAGAAATAGAACAGTCTGTGCCACCACTTTACAGATCTCCTCCCAATCGCATAGCGTTCTCGCAGTTGGTCGAACCTATCTACTCCACCCATAATATTATTATAGGTTCTTACAACTTCAGGGCAAGAAATGTCAATTCGAGACCCATCCTTTTGTTTTCTCTGGATAAAAACGTCTTTTGGATTATGCAAAGTTGAAAGTAATGAAACGGCTTTATTATCTTGCCACTTCACAGCTGCAACACAGGATTTGACTAAAAATGTGAACTCTCCACGATTTAGCTTAATTTTTGTATTAGATAAAATTGAAGGCAGACCTTTCCTATTTCCCCTTACTGTACCGCAGCTGTACAGACCATTTTTTCGTAGTGTCTTCATTAATTTATATGTGGTAAAGAAATTGTCAAATGCGACAAGCCTATTTGTTGAAAAGTATGGTTCACAGAGATCGAGAACAACACGTTCACACATTTGAAAATTCGTAAAATTTCCAACAGAAACAGCAGTTTTTCCAGTGTACACTTGTAAATTTGTAATGTAACCAGTTGCAGAATCTGCTAAGCACCATATTTTGTACCCTCGTTTCACGGGTTTTAGCGGCATGTACTGTTTTAGTGTTGTGCGCCCTTTGAATGGCACCATAGATTCATCAACTGAAAGCGTATGTGACGGTACATAACATTTCTGGCATTTAGCATTCAGCATTGTAATTACCGGTCTTAATTTGTAAAGTCTGTCATATTGTGGATGATTTTTGGATGGAAATTTAGAATTGTCATTACAGTGAAGATTTTCAACTATCTTTTTGTACCGCGATACAGTCATAACATTTGATACACTGTGGACATTCAATATTGGATCTGAACTCCAGTAATTACAAGCTGCTGGTAATACATGTATTCCCATTATAATGTTAACCCCAAGAAATGCTTTTAGCTCACTAACTGTTATATCTTTCCAGTTCTTACTTTTGTTTTGAAAAGCATACAAATTTGTTTCATAGCATATTTTGCTAAGTATCTCTTCATCTAGAAACTGTTCCAAGTATACTAATTCAGCATCAGTTTTAGAAAACTCGTATGTTGGTTTTGGTAGCATCTCATGAACACTACTACACAGTCCTTCAAATTCTGTTACATCATAATCCCAGTCCTCACTATCACTTTCTTCTTCTATCTGCACAGGATTTATATTGCTACCACCATTAGAGTACGATGTATCTTGTAATTGATTTTGAGGTAAAAACACATTTTCTGTATTATCATGATGATTACTAACAGACCCATTATTCAATGAATTGAGGAAATCAAAACTGTCATCTTGTGGTGGTGCACAAGAGGTTGTGCTGTCAAACTCCTCTAACGCATCGTCATCTCCTTCAGTGTCCGATGTTTCTGGATCAATAGGGTTGAGTAAATCAAATCTAAAATTTCTTCTTCAGTCAAGAACTGGAATAGAATAATATGTTTCAGAAGCAAATAGAGGTAATATTATTATCAATAATGTTCAGATAGAAGCTGCAAGTAGGTCTATGGGTTATATAATGTTATATAATAGCACTTGACAATGCACAAGTATAGGTTATAATACTAGAGATAAATATATGCTTATAACCTAATTATAAATTACTATAAAAACTTTAAAAATATCAAAACTTTCAGTGAATATCAAGTTTTTATTTGACTGCTACTATATGAATCTGGTAGACGCCTAGGCTGTTGGGACACATGTGTCCCACTAATTTATGTGCACCAGTAAATTTATATACTTATCTAAAACTCAAGAAATGGGTGTAGGTATGACCAAAATATAATAATAAAATAGCTAAAAACACGATCACTTACTTTACTCATTGTATATTGATGTAGTAGAAAAATAAACACAACATTACACAATTTGAAGAGGTTATGGCTCCAAAACGATGCACTTTGTCAACAAATATGGCCACTGCTACCAACATCGTAACTATACAACAGTACAATATTTTTTTTTATGTTTACTAGTCTTCTCACAAGATAGCACCACTAGCCAAAGGTGGGATAAACGTGCACCAGTCAGCCAGGGATTGAAAACAATAAGTGGTACACATATGTCCCACCAACCACGAAAGAATAACAGTTTAGCCCACCTCTACCGCTGACGCGTACCGACTGCTTCGTTTATGTTCGCGTCTTTCCGTAAATATTCGTACAGGTTGACTGCGGTGTCAGCTGGCAACCTGACACATACTGATAACGAACATTTATTGAGCAACACGATTTTTACGGAACTTCCTTCGCGCCAAACTATGACGCATACGACTGAATTTATATTTAAAAATATGTTTGTATTGTTTAAAAATGCTTACCTCGTTTGACAGTTACACTCGCAGCTGATATGCTCCGGTTACGTAAGACTT
This sequence comes from Magicicada septendecula, assembly GCA_034769895.1. Classification (NCBI taxonomy): domain Eukaryota; kingdom Metazoa; phylum Arthropoda; class Insecta; order Hemiptera; family Cicadidae; genus Magicicada; species Magicicada septendecula. Next base: position 385,854,913 of record CM068368.1, on the reverse strand, counting down.
TACACACTTCGTAAGCAGCTGATCCAGGATGAATCGTAATTGTTCACATACGCACGACAATCATTGGAACGAAACCACTCGATAATTATTTACAAAAAACTACACTATTAAATACATAGTCCTATATGCACATCAAATACACGCCCGCTGAATATTTAATAATTTCATGAATAACGTATAAATGACTCTTCAATATCAAACTTAAAAATTATTAAAAATCTCCAACTTTATAACAATCATTTTTTTTGCAGCAGCGAGAGAGCAGTGTTCTGTACGTCGGTTTCATTGGGCTTTACCATAACAGTACCATGTATTAATTTCCTTTTTTTGGTGGAATGAAGTCTCCTCTATGGCACGATATTTCTTTTCTGAGAAGTCGAACAGCTGGGGATATTTTAAACTGCAACGCGAGAGCGAATTGCACTTAATGTATCTTTTAAAGTAGCAGTTTGTCGTTTAATCACTTCCAGTTCTTCTAATGTGGTTCCACTGTTAACTAATTCAATTAAATCGCCTTTGAGAGCTTCTTTTTGAGTGTCCATAGATGTCAAAAAACTTTCTCTTCTGCTGACTTGCGATAAAATTTCTTGTTTTCCGTCGTATCAATTTCGTTCTCCGTATCCATAAACAATTGATCGTCACTATCGTCTTCGTTACTATTAACATTCGACTCCAAACTACGCCCTGCTTTGTTAATCCTGCAGACAGCATGAATATGTTTACACATATTCCACTTAATACATGAATCTACACACGTGCATGAATATTTATGTATACACACATCAATCACAGTCTACACAGATCAAATTGCATTTGCACTGCACATCATTTTCATGTACTAAGTACACCTCTTTCACGCCAGAAGACGATGGTACTTTCCACCCGCTGCCTGTTTCTTCTCTGATAATTAGGTTAGTGTCGATTTCTGTGACGGACTGTGTCTTTTCCTAATGTCTTTCAACTTTGTAGTTAATTTGCCTTTGCTTAAGACAATAAGTCTATCAAACAACTTATTGCGGACGAAAGACATTAGAGCAATTATCGCTTTGTCCAAACGTTTTACATTTTTGCCGTGTAAATATAAATATTTAATTGTATGGTGCATTCTTTCGATATGCATGTTGGTGTTCAGACCTCCTTGAAGTCGATGACAGTAGGCCCAAGACTGAATATTTTTTGAATACGTTTGAGCAAAATAAGTGTCGAATTCAGAAGTGTCTGGATCATCAAGAGTCGCCTAATTGCTTCAGGCAGAATTCTTTCGAATGCACAAGAGTCTCTCTCCTGCATTAATGTCCTGACTATTCTATAAACGTCACCCTGCTTCTCTTTGCCTTTTACTTTGGAACTAATATTCCTTCTCCAAGCCCTACAGTACAGTGCAGTACAGTCTCATTGCCGGAGCTTGCATTGTTGATATCCACGCATTATAGAAGGATTCAGCCAAATCGGACATAAACACTTTCGGTAAAACTTCGCCTACTTCTGCCTTGATATACTGAAAAAACAAAGAAAGGACTGTTTCGTCAGTTCGATTTGATATGAGAAAAGCACAAGGAAATCCCTGTCTCATGTCGTCCAAAACAAGTAGGGTTATTAGTTAAAAACCGTAACTGTTCAAACCGTGCGTGCCGTCAATGCACATACAATCACTGCCATATTTCTTCAGTATTTCACTCTGTGCACTGTTCATTATAATTAATACAAAATCGTCTTTTTTTAAAGTTGGGTGAGTTTCTGTGACGATTCCTTGAGGCTTATAAAATAATACACAAGGCTGATCACTGGAATTGAGCTCGTTGACCCACGCTTCAACACTTGTACCATCTTCTTGATGTCTCACCGACTTCGAGCATAAATTATATGCGTGCTCAATGTTGTACAGGTCTTGCTTCGTTAATAAATGAATTCTTTCTAATTTACAGCCTGTCACGGAATCGCGTATTTTATTAAGTATTGCTTGAAGTGGTATTTGATTTGCAATGTCCACAGCTAGACTTTTTCTTTCGCAGTCTGTGAGACCTAAATGGCTTAAGTCATTTAGATGACCTACATGAGTTGACACATATGTAATCTTCCAGGTACCATCTTCAGTTTCAGTGTCGCGAATGCTTGCGGGACAGACAGCATTGATTTTGTTACTTCCCTGTAATTTTAAGTGCCGACTACCTTTACTTTCAGACACAAATTGCCCGGACCTATGGCATATATAATAATGTCTCTTCGTGCAGTCGGTAACAGAATGAGAACCACGCTTTTTACGTATCTTGAAAATGTTTCTTTTTCAGTCTCTTGTTTCCACTTAAAGAAACTTTCTAAGGAATTAACTTCTTTACTTTCACACTTCACTGATATGTTGTGCTGTAATTCGAAGTGTTTAAGTAAAGGTTGTTCCTTCGCTGCTGCAAAAACACGTAAGGGGCACTTAACTTTATTCGGTGCTGATACCCCTGCACCGTGGGAATCACGTTCATGACGCTTCAATGTGGATCTATGATTAAAGTGTTCATCACAGATGTTACATTGATGTGTACGTGACATCAAGCTGCTCAAAACCGGCACTTCACTGTTTACTTTTACGGGATGTAATGCTGGCTAAGATTCTCTACATTTTCGCAATCCTTACCGCACTCCGAACATAAGTATTGTTTAAGCTCACTCATTTTAATAAACCAAAAATTAAAAAGGTATAAGAACTAGATTATGAACACACAAAATTAACAAATGAATATCACACAACAAACTCGATGAACAGACGCACGGACAATTTAAATGAAATAAAAATGTATATTATAAAACGAACTACGGAGACAGTTTTATTTGATAGTCACGTTAGCGATATAGCGAACTACTGTCACGTTTTATTTACAAACACGCTGGTGCTACTATACTATAATTACCGACACAGTATTACTTAACAGGCGCACAGTGCATTAAACAGCACGTTGTGTGTTCTACTGTACACTTCCCGCCTAATTCAACATTGCAACATTCAACATTGTGTAAAAATTGGATATTCGCGCCTTACTGAGCTCTACGAAGAGTTACGGAAATAATCGAAGCAGTCGGTAGGCGTCAGGGGCTAAGCAGGCACGGATTTCCCACTAGGCACTACTACGTTTTAGTAGGTACGTGCCTAGGGGCGGCAGGCTCAGGGGGGGCGGCACGAGGTGAAAAATTATTTGTTTAAATTTCATGTTTTCGGTTTTTTAATTACAGTATTTGTATCTTTCATTATGGCCAAATTGAAGAAAATGGTTTTGAAATAACCTTAAATTATATCATTGAATAACACGGTATTGACACTGGGCCCATCAATAGCCTAACAAGACCAACTTCAATCAACATTTCCAAATGTTGCAATAGCTCTTCGTATGTATTTGTGTACAGCAATCTCTAACTGTTCGGCAGAACGTAAGTTTTCTGTTTTAAAAAGAATTAAATCATGTGTTAGATCCACAATAAATGAGGAAAAACTCAACTCACTCTCAATCCTGCATGTTGAGACAGAACTTTTAAACAGTGAACAAATGAACTTTGAAGGCCTTATTGAAGAATTTTCAATGATCAAAGCAAGACGAAAGCCAATGTAAAACCAAGCCATTTGTGTAATTTGGGATCTTATTCAATCACTCTTAAATTATTTGTTGTATTTATCCAATTTACATTACTTTCATTGATTTTATTATGTTTGATGATAAAACCAAACCGTGTAGGTCTATAAGTAAACCTATAAAAAGAAAGTAGGCCTATGTATATTACTTGTTATAAAACTAATCTATGTGTTACTAAAGTGTACACGAAAATAAATATTAATAAAAGTTAAAAAAATGTAGTCTTTTTCACAGTTCCATCACATTTCCCTTTCAGATTTAAGATCAAATGAGATATTTGCAATAGAGATAGTTGAAATGACTATTTTCCAACTTTTTTCAGCAGTCAATGAGAATTGAATATATAGAAGTCACTTGTTGAGGGGGGGGCTAACAATAGTGCCTAGGGGCGGCAGGACACTTAAATCCGATCCTAGGGCTAAGGTCTAGTCCCGAATGTGCCACTGTCTGGTCTCTACACACGGGAGAAGTTTGCCCCCACCACCGCGCCAATGCCGCGCACGTCAGAACGAGCATTTTGTTATTGCACCATAAAACTAAACCAAATTATTTTGAGTTTATTTAGTATTTGTTAAAATTAATTTATTTATGTAGGGGGTTCAAGTGCTCATGTGCACCAATTAACTAGTTGCCAATGTTGTTGACTAGTAATGAAAAAAAAATTACGTTTGTTTACTGATAAGTTAAGACCAAGCTTTTTTAACTTATTATTAATCCTATCTGTTATAAACGGAATGTAATTTGTTAAATGAAATTTTTTGTTACTCTATGGAATAAAATTCTTTTAAAATAATTTTCTTGTTTTTTTTTTTTAATTAAAGAGTCTATTATTTTCTGCTACAATATAACCGTTATTTTCTGCTATGGCTTTTATAATATCTACTTCTTTATTGAAATTTTCTTTGGATAAGGGAACTATAAGGAGACGATAAACCATTGCAAGAAAAATGCTTAAAAAAGATTTAATATGTTTTCGTATAAGTTATATTAAGCTTTGTGTTGGATTTGTTTTTCAAACAGCACTGAACGTTCAAACTAAATTTTATGAACACTGAAACCGACCAAATTTCTGCATATAGCCTATATTTAATTTAATGAGTACCAGTAATTAAGAACACACATCACAGCGACATCGAAAAAAGTTTTAAGTTAATCTATCGTTGTTTTAATGGTCGTTAGTTATGAACCAAAAACGGACCAACAATCTTTCTATTAACCAATGATTTTAACGGATCTTTCTGTTAACTTTAACAGAGCCTGTCTCATGAAACATGCTATCTCTCGTTAAACAGTTAATGAGTGAAATATCGGGCGTTCACTTCTTAATGATGTGTGTGTGTGTGCGCGCGCGCGGGTGCTTGTTTGGGATTTTACGTGCTAAAATATAACACCTGGCTTTTGGCAACATATGCACATAAGCTTTTGGCGACAAATGTATTTGTTCACATGGACAATTTGAATTCACGGGTTTACTTGCCCCGCAATTGACGGAATTCGCCAGCTTCAATTCTGTAGTATTCGACTGCGATTGCTGCCACAGTGTGCTAGGGTGTTCGGTCATAACGGAAGTTAAGAAAGAAGCATTATTGTCTACTTGTCTAGGATAGAGTCACGCGCATAATTAAACAGTAGATAAAAAACCACCCCTACCAGCCGGACATTCGCAAGGAGACAAAGAAGACCTAACGGTAACCCGTCCACCGTTTATCGGCGGATTAGGATTATTACCTGGAACAAACTTTCTTCAAAATCGACTTCAAAAATGATTTTGGCTAGTCTTCCTCTTGGGGAGCCAAAAAATTAACTCGTTCATTTTTTAATCTTCAGCAAAAAAAATAACGATTAATGATTAAAATTAACCATTTTATATTTTAACGATTAAACAGTTAACTAATTTTTTAACGATTAATTAATCGTTAATTTTTTAAGTCGCTAATCCCAAGTCTGGACTTAAGCAGAACACACTAGTTAAACAGTAACAGTATCGGTTCCCGGTGTGAAATTATACGCAACTATGCCCATGAGAAATACCTACACGCCCGAATTCGGACAGAGTAAACTGACCCACGTGTACATCCAGATAGAATCAACCCGTCATCTGAACGATCTGCAGTCCACATTACAGGGAAGTGAACTTACATTATTTATATACACTTATAACAACTTATTTAAAAGAAAAACTCGAATACAAGTTATAAAGACTTTATAGTTTAAATAAGACAAAAAGTACTTTTTAATTATTAATTTATTTCATTGTACAGAAATTATTAGTTTGTGTTACGAAAATCAACAGAGACAGAGTATCAATTTTTTTTAAACTGTATTAAAAGCACAGTAGAATGTCAGAAAATAATAGCATCATTAATAAATCTACTTCATTTATATACTCAATTTCTCGTAAAGTCAAGCTAATCTTCATTTAACTCCTATTTTCTAATCTTGTATTTAATATATTTGTTACGATTCTTGTTATATGTGACACTATGCTATTTGAGCGTTAATACACTACTTGTCCACATGCGCATTTTTTGTTATTGTATTAAGCACACTCTTCTGGAAGTCTGAAGGTTCATTTTCTGTTTCGTAGGTCTTACATATTAGTTGAAATTACCTCACTTCACCTGCTTTCTACTGCACCTTTTTCGTAGCTTTTTCAGAACCCTATAGACGATATTATGTTTGTGTTGTGGGCAAGCAATATACCAACAGTTTTTATATATAGATTGAGGTTTAGTGTACCTTTGAGGTGGCGTACCTTAATCGCCTTACAATTTCAAATAACAAATATTTTAACTGCATACTTTTATTAAAGTACATCAGGAACAAACAACAACAGGTACACAATTATTCTGTTATATTTTAAATTAACTAGAATTAATAAACAGGAAAAATTATTTCATGAACTAACGAATGAAAAATATCTATCAATAGCACTTCATATAAAATTCTAAGCCTTCAGTATCCTAATACAAATATTATTTTGTACTTCGGTTTTTCTTGCTTTTAATATTTTAAACTCTTTTAAAATTACGTGAAAGTGACGGGTCGAAATTTATTAAAAATCCAGTGAAACGTAAATAAAAAGTAACAAGATTGATTACGTAAAAATTACTTTTATTAGTTACCGCGTGCCACCACCGTTCTGAATAGTAAAGAAGAAAATATAAATTAAAAAACAAATATTTTCGAAAGATATCTTGATATATACTTATCAAAATATATTCTGTTCCGATCAGTTTAGAATAATTAAAGTACAAAAATAAGAGGAACATGAGTTCCTAGTAAGGCCATACTTCTTTTGGAAAATTTTATAGAATTATACAATTTCAAAAATTTGAAAGCCGTCAGTGGTTATTCATTTTCTAATAAATTGTAAAATGCATATGCTTTTTTATTTTACCAATAAAAGTAAGAAAATAACAAGAAATTTAACGTTAGTACGGCTTAACATGGCTCAGGTATTTTTTATATCTTTAATAAGTCAAACTAAAAAAATTCGACTGAAAATGGACTAGGAACCATAGTGTTTTGCAAATTACTGACCTATACAGACAATAAACCGACATAGAGTTTTGGATTAAGGTGTTAGAGAAAGACGCTTTGAATATAATATAATAATATTTTAAGAATTGTTTCTCGCTTTTAGAAATCTTTTCGCAAAAATAAACTAGCAATCTTTTGTACGTATCGTATTTCAGTTTGTGCATGCAAAACGCAAAGGAAACTTGGTAACGTAAAGTGTTATGATTTTGATATCGTGACGAGAGCGTTGACCTTCACAGAATAGCTGAAGACGGACACAGAAGAAAACAACTTCAGAATTACACATAACTTAGAGCAGTTGGCCTGTCCAAGGAGACACTGTATCACCTGGAGTGTGTACGGTGTGTGATAGATAAAATTAAATTCTTTAGGTATAAAGTAGTTAAATTAAAACAGGTAAATGACATCTGAAAACTGTTTTCAGTAGATAATTTTAATCATCATCATTATGGCGCTAATATACTTATCGAAAAATTACATTAGGGTAACTGTAAAATCGTATGTTGCAATAATTATTGTTATAAACATTTTCTACGGATTGGCTAGTAGCAAACGGGTGTAACTAGAGGCCTTCTCTTCCCTAGAAGCTGCAAATTGTAGAAACTTTAACGTACAAGCATATTAATAATGGTCGATCTTATACTTTCAAACTCGAAAACGCGGTTAGTCATGGAGATTTTATTGAACACTCCAGAATCGTACAAGTAACAGTTAAACTGACAGTGGAGCGTCTAATGGGTGTAATGGTGCATTAGAGGAAATGAGGTTTAGGGAAAGAGAAAGGTACAGAATAATACGCAAGAGAAGTCACACAGGGGCACAACGGAACGGCATTAGTTTATCCCTCTCAATACTTTGTTCGGTATTGAGAGGAAGAATGATGCAATCTGAGAAAACAAGTGGGAAAAAGTGTATGCACCGGTGGAGGAAAAGACGGAGGAAGAGAAAGTAGAGTTTTTAAGGCCTGGAGGAAAACTGTAATAAAATAATAACTAATGAAGCGGCTAAAAGAAATGATGGATGAAATAGAAAAAGAAATAAGACTAATATTAGAATATTAGTTGTTTATTAGTTGTTTCAAAAAATAAGAAAATAGAAGATGGGAAGGTGAAGAACAGCCAATAGGGCTATATGCAAGAAGAAATGGGAAGAACCTACGAAAAGAGATGTTAAAAAAAAAGAGGTACAAAGTTTGGAGAGGAATTGAAGAAGGCAACTAACGAAACGGATAGATCAAGTGTGCAGGAGTGTCATGAAGTAATTAAGAAAAAGAACAGGCAAAAGTGTTTCTCCATAGATAGAATATGTGGGGGGGGATTTGAGAAGGAGAGTTTTTGATATGATTGCGAAAGTATGGCAAGAAGAGAAAATTCTATATTAGATGAGAATAGAACCGATCGTGCCGATATACAATAAAGGAGGCGCATAAAAAAAAACGAACTTGCATTTTTTTATGGGCATAATTCTATTAAATATTTTTCTATTGTATTTTGCTTATTTAGTAGGACGTGCTAACTGGTAGTGGTTAGATATGTGCACGATGGAACACTGCCTACTTAAAAACATTAGCTATTCTTAAGAATCTGGTACTAACTTCCACGTCAGAACCTTAACTGTCGAAAGCTTTGAGGTAATAATGTGTTTTTAAAGTTGCGGCATTACCTCTCTGCACCAATCAGATACAGAGATTATGACTATCAGATTCTGCACCAATAAATTGGCGCCACATTCAGTCAACGTGGATTCGGCGTTGCCACAATTATTCATGAACACCAGCTTAAACCTTCAATTATGCCGACTCGTCCTGTCGTCATCATTCTGTTGTCAGAGCATGTAGAAACATGTCAATAACGCAACTACTTGGGTGGAATCAAATCAATCATTTACGACTGTTAATGATTGCGTTGAGTGGCGACATCGGCGGTTAAAGCGAGGCAAAAAATTCATTATTAACAATGAAGTAAAACAAGAAGATGGAATAATTCTATGTCACATTTACTTGGTTGGTGTATCAAAGTATTAGTGTTCTCGGTTAGTCACAGAACACTTCATGACTGTGCCTTTCCTGAAATTCTTGGTCAGAATAAGCAAATGCTGATTATTATCATCGGCAATTACGCTTCAAAAGCACATACAGTTGAACTTCCATAACTCAAATCATTATGAAATTTTTAAAAAAGTTCGAGTTATAAGAATATTCTGAAATAAAATATAAATTATGGAGTAGAAACTGTTTTGATATTGAAGACTTGCCAATTACTTTGTAACTAAACACACACAAAATGTGTTAAAACGTTTAAATGTAGGTCAAAATTAAATAGACTCATATAATGCTTTATTTAATTATTTTTTTTCATTTTAGAGTTAAACCTTCTAGGCCATATTGTTTTTAAAATGTTTCTAACACACTGCATTATAAGATGAATGCTTTTCAGCTTAACTTTTCATATTGTCATAATTGTGCATTATTACAAAATAAGACGTAAAATTGCCTCACTAATTAATTTTTTTTAAGTCCATGAAAGTTAATCTGATGACATTTTTGTTAAGCTCAGGAAGACTGTATATGCAATTAGCTAATTAGAAAAACGATGTTAGTAACTCAATATAGTACTGTATGAACAACTAACTAATGCTTACCACTTTAGCCTAAAATATAAATTTCTCTGTCTTATAAAACAAATTAAGGAGAATAAGAAATAAATTTCACCAGTTCATACTGAAATTTAAGGTAAATAAAAACTCTTTATTTTACATAGGACTGTTTCTTCTAACAAAAATTTGTATTTCAAACTGTGGTATTTGATCCTACTTCATTTTTTCATAAAATGTTCGAATTTGTTTAACATATAAGAATATTCACCCTGAACATCAGTTTCCACTAGGCTAAACGACTGAAGGGTAGACACGGCAAAATGGCTGCAAGCATTGTTTAATACTACCAATAATATTTTGTTTACTTTTATGCACGCTTATGAACATCAGAGCCCATATATGTAGGCCTATTAAAAAAAAAGCTTATTCATTTCTTAAACTTAAGGCACAGCTTACCGCCAAAATAACATTAAAATAAGAATTATCATACAGGACACTACAGTCGTATAAGGTGGTCAGACAGTTTCTGCCATACCGCATAGTTGTGTTCCTCATATCAAAATAAAGAAGAAACTTTATATAAACATAAGCCTTAAAAGGCTTAATTTTCTACTTACGATCTGTTAAAGATTTCCCAGTTTTTGGACTTGAAGGTAAAACTAGGCGATACTACATCCATGTGAAAGAAATTAGTAATTTACAATAGGTGACGTTAAATGGAATTTGGCTTTTACAATGTAAACAAAAATAGTTCTAAGGCTTTTTCCGATGCTTTCAAAAATCGTACGCTTTTTTAGAAATCTTGTAAATGATCTTTCAGCACAATTTAGAAAACTACTAATTAATATGCTTGAGAACGAATATATTTTTCCTTAAATCTGGTAGGGAATTAAATTTTTAGTACTGTAATTCTATGTAATAACTTGTATACAAACGGTTACAAGGAAAAATAACTTGAAAGTTTTATTCAAAATAATACAAGGAAAAAATGCTGAAAAGCTTGCGTCCGAAGGAGAAGTTAAAGAACGGTCTTTCTCTTTTTAATACGTTTACACCAAAACTAAAATTATTTGAGTAATTTAGGTAAAAAAATCTGTTCATTATAAACCACTTTAATAGCGGTTTTCTAAGGAAATGTGAAAATGCAATTTTCAGGTATTTTTTTACGAAATGGAGTATCTTTCTAATAACAATTTCTTAACTAATTAGTACACGAACAGTTTTTTACCGACTGGCAATGCCAGAGGTAAGCATGTAACAAAAATCTTTTACATTTGGTTGCAATAAAAATTAATCAAGTTTCGACCTAATATTCTTCTGATCGATTGTGAACTTCAGAAGTTTATAATCATACAGCTGAACATAAAGATTTGGAAATGCGTCATGATACAAACTACGGTAATCCTTGAAGCAAAGCAACACGAACAATAATGGAAACAGACTAAACGTGTGCGCGCGCACTGTCACACACACACACACACACACACACACACACGCACACAAAACTAACCCTCCCAGTCACAAATAAAATAAACTTTGACTTGGTGGTTTCCAGGCTTGTAAGTGGAAAAGGAAAAGCAGATTGAAACATAAGTAATACAGTCGTTTACTAATAGTACCAATTTTTAGTAGCCTATATTAGAATGTATAATGTATAGGCCTATATTATTTATTAAAAGACTGTTTTCTATATTTTATTATTATTATTAGCCGGGGTCCTACAGTCTATGCCGCATCCCGCATTTCGATCGCCATTTCTCCCTATCTTTCCAGTCATCGTCTTCAATAGCTCGATCTCTCATGCTTTTCCTAATTCCTGTTCTCCATTGTGTTGTCAGTCTTCCTTTTCATCTCCTGTTTTGTGGTATGTAAGTCAATGCTTTCTTTGGCCATCGCTTCTCCTCCATCCTCATTATGTGACCATAACATAGCAACTGTCTGGATTCTATTCTTTCTGCTGTTGCAAATATGCTCCCTGTTTTCCTTCTTATTTCTTCGTTTCTAACATGTTGCATTCTAGAAACGAATGTTTTCTATATGCTTTACTGAAATATTTTCATACTCTAATGTACTACATAAACATTTATACTTTACAGGAATTACACTGTTGTATGAAAGTACAATAGGCTGTAAATATTTATTTTAAAATGTATTATAATAAAACAATTATTAATTTGTTAACTGGATATAGGTTACATTTGACTTTACACTGAACATTAAATGAAAATTTTAATACTTTTAAGTAAAAATATTAGTTTAGATGTTTTAAGACGTAAACACTTACCAAATTGTCAAAAAAATGTTCTAAACGTTTTACTGTATGACAAACTGTAGGATTCAATACACTATCTTATTTAAGAATTACGATTAGGAATTGCAACAATTTTTGCCTAATAATGTCAAATATTGCACAATAATGCCTTCAATTGAAAGGCTTTTTGGGGTTTAATTTTACGGTTCCAGTGACAATTGGATATAAGTATCGTCTTTGTTTTAGTCACATGTTGTGTTTTGTAGCACGTTTTAGCGGGCATGAATTAGTAATTCAGTTCATTCATTTAAAAAACTGTAATTTATTTAGTCTATTTTGTATAAATATCTGTAAGAAGTGGCAACTCACTTGAGCGCACGTCTATACAACTTGTTTATTCATCAATTTACGAATGCAATTAGCTTCAGTCATAAAAATTGAAACAATTTTTTTAATGTAATTTTTTGTTCTTATCATCATTAATTGTGACAATATCATTGTTATTAAATAATAATTGTAAAATTAGTCGTACTGTATGATTATAAGATAATTTTTGTTTCATTACATAATAATAAAGTGAACGTTATTCAAACAGCAACTACATGCAACCGAATAAAATGCCCCCTAATCCATTGGATAAGACTGACGCAACGTACTTTAGCGTAAACCCTCTTCTCAGTATGGTTTACCGCTGCACCTTTTCAATGGTCACGACTGTTTCAAATAAAAGAGCTACTCTCCGGTATTGTGTGAATTACCAGAACCTCAACGTCTTCTGCAGGTAGTGAATGTTGTAAGTGTATACTCTGCATGCACACGTCATGTTTATTTAAATTTACAGTACTTATTGTATTCAAAATTAACTGTTTCATATAAAATATGGACTTTAAGTATAAGTCCAGATTTTCATAGTAAATTTAGATCAAATACCTTTCAATATCAATACATCACCTTATTTTATATAATCTGCTACTTCAGTTCTTAAAACGAACGTAGGCAGAACTTTACACTGATAGTTTCAATAGTAGGCCTACACATAATTTTTCTCCAGTGAAGGGTTCAGACAGAGAGATGATAGCTACAGACCCATCTTGTACGGACAAGCCAGCCAGTACTACAGATGCACATTTTAACAAAATTTATTTTTCGTTGCGAACCTTACATGCTTAGAAGTTGTAACGTTCTTTTATTGTAAACTATTACTTATGTTTCTGTTAATCTGTTCTTCTCTACGCCTATCTTCTTCTTCTTCTTCTTCTTCTTCTTCTTCTTTTTTTTATTTTTCTTCTTCTTCGTCTGTACTACAACGAACAGTTCACTAAACATGTTCTGATCCGTTCCGATACCCACCGCATTCCCTGACATCCCCTACGTCTTCTGCCGTAAATCTAAGTTCTCCCGTTCATTAACAGTTAGTTGCTGATGACCATGTACTTCTACAATTTGCAATGAATGCTGGGGCTTCTTCCACTCCAAGTTCATTCTTTATGTTTTCGTTTCTTCGTCGACTTGAAAAAATGTAGAGGTCAAGCTTATGACAGTGCGCGCGTGACGTCTGGAGCTTACAATGGCTTACAAGCCCAAATCGAGAAGCTGGAAGAGAACAAAAATGTACGTCCATTTTGCTGGGCATAATCTCAGTCCTAAAGGAGTACCTGAAGTTGGCAAGTTTTTTGACATTCTTGACGTCTTTTTCAGTTTTTTAATGTGAATGTTGGGAAGTGGACAGTGGTTCAGGATGCCGGTGCGGACAAAAGGTTGGGCCCCCACTTCAAGAGACAGCTCTTCGATTTAGCTATAGATATCTATTATAAACACTGACAGAAGTCAGTCTCAAATCAAAAAACGCCAATGAAAAAGCCGAAGCAAACGGATGAAAAAAGAAACTTCATAATTTTCTTTTTATATTTTTGTTGGCCATTTTTTCATAAATATTTTCTTTCATAAGTCCAGTTAGTAGGTATTTCTAGCCAAAATCGATTGACAGGAAGGATGCTGAAACTCACTAAAAAGTGTTTGTAAAAACGTCTTTTACAGAATGGATGACAGAAAACTACATCTGTTAAAATGAAAACTACATTTGTGGAACTGGCAAGAACATAGGGACTAGAACCAGTCTTTTAGCAAAAAAGGCTTACTCTTATAAAAACATTTTGATAAACTGGTTCAAGATGATAGAACTGAGATGATTACAAGTAGACATTGATAACCAGTTGGTGAACATTCTTACTTACTTACTACCTTGGCGCTACACCCTCGAGGAACCATGGCCTCCATCAACATTGATCACCATCCCACTCTATCCAGCGCTGCCTTCTGCCCGTCACGCACTCCGAACATAGTCGGGCGTCGGCCGCCACCTTCTCCTTCCATAAATCCTCTCTCTTAGAACCTTCCTTGGAATCTCCTCTTCTGACATCCTTGACACATGACCAGCCCAACGGAGTCGGTCCACTTTAGTAACATGAACCACATCCATATCCTTGTACATATCTATTAATTCATAATTGGTGCGCTGCCTTCAGTTTTGTCCTTGTACTGCTCCAAAACTTCTTCTCAAGATTCGCCTCTCAAATCTCAGCAGGAACATTTCATCATGCTTTTTCAGCGTCCAACCCTCAGATCCATATGCCAGGACAGGTCTTATCATTATCAAAGTCTTGTCAAATCGTATCTACGTGGTTCGAGAGATATATCTGCTTCCCATGTGTCTCTGAAGCCCAAAATAGTATCTGTCGGCGGCCAATATGGTGAACATTCTAGTTTCCTAATTAATAGAACGTTTATTCAGTCCGATCACTGAAAATTTTAATGTAGTGAGTCACACCCTACAGTGACGATGAAACTAATCAGTTGTCAGAATGCCTCAGAGACCAATACAACAAAGATTTAAAAGTACCGTCGTCGGTTTCATGACAGGTGCAGCGCTGTAGAATTAATTGTTGTATTACCTTCTAGAATTTCCATAAGTGAGACGCCTTTGTAGTGCCAGAAAACTGTAGCCACAATCGTTTTGCCATTGGTAGCAAATGCTTGCTTGTATTTCTTCTGGTTCGGTGATGAGCACCCTGCTTCCATTGCTTCAATTGCTTTCTAGTTTTTAGGTTACGTACGAGTTCCTATTCTCATATCCAGTGACAATACTTTTGATGAATTCGTCTCCTTCTGCATGGTACTGGTCCAAGAATGTCCTAGTCGTTGCCATTCTCTGATTTTTTGTATGGGCTCGGTGAGAATTTTTGGCACCCACCTTTTTGTGCTAATGAACCTTTTCTGTAACTGCGTCGTACAACACAGTTTGTGATATTTAGGGAAAATTATCACGCCATTCGCATTATGTTTGTATCTACATTGTCGTTGACACGTTTCACGTGCTCGTCAGGTGACAAGTGAAGGTCGCCCACTACGGCCTCCGTCATAAATGTTTGTACGTCCGTCAGAAACTCCCGACGCCATTTCCGCAACTTTGCTGTCACTTATTATATTTTCCTCGTACATCTCTGTAATTTGGCAATGTATTTCCGCCGAATTTTTCGCATGCAAAAATAGTATCACACCACCGAATTTACACTTGACGAGATTTTCAATATGATTATTCATGCTAAATAATCGTACCGTCTGTTTTTATGAGGGAGTGGTAAAACATCAGTGTATTCTGGACTCACTATGAACAAAACTAATTAACTAGTATGTGCAACTAGGTCATGTCATTTGGCGCAGACGTAATGCGCAATCGGCCCTATTTTCCGAACGACCCTCGTACTTCACACGTAATGAAATAAAATACCAGAGGAAAATTACATTGTCTATACGTTACAATTTTGATACTATCTACTCTTAATTTCGATAATTCCATTAAATGGAATGAAAAAGTAAGTAAATGGAAATTTTTGTTACAATTTTAAATTTAAATCCTATGTTAAAGCTTTCGCGTTGTTTTATTTGAGAACATTTTTATTACTATTACTTAGTGCACAATGTGTAGACCGCAGTAAGTTGTGACTTTCTCGAGAAAGCCCAAAACCTCTATAATAGGAACAGGATTTTATCGCTTATATACTCCCATCTGACAGCGTATGAATACTGCCCACCATAACTAATTCTTTGTTTTTAAATTAATCAAGTCATTTAACTCATAACAGTTACAAGAAAGCATTTTCACGTCTGAAGTAATTCGAATACCCGGGAGACTTTGACCCTCTATCATAGTGTGTCCATAGGTAGTGGATAAGGTTATGCCCTATCCGACTGATTCATTAAGTGGGAAATAAAGTACCATCCCACCATCAGCCAGGGTTGATGGGACTCCTTAACTGCAAGAAAAACAATCTTAGTAGTATATGAAAAAATTTAATAAAACTCCACCCACTTCCGATTTTGGCTTTCCGCATCGGGCTAACTCTCAGAAAACTATACTCAGAAACTATTAACTGTTAAAAAAATCAAGAAAATCTCGAGAGCCAACCCTTTCGAATACGTATCTCCGTAAAACTTGATGGATTTTCTAAAAAAGTCGGGAAGAAGAAATTAAAGAATATAGTGATATTCGGTAGAATACATAGAATGGAATGTTAGAAGTACATTCGAGGAAACCCTAATAAATGTAGATCGGAGAACAACGAAAAAACTAATACCGAAAGTTCGAGAAGTTGGAGGCAGGATAAGGAGTCCAGTGAATAAATGTTTGGAGTAAAATATTTACAGGATGGGACACCGGAAACTGCAATAACGAAAGAAACAGCGTTAGAATGTCAACTCAATATTTATGAGATAAAGAGACCTCAAAGGAAGGTAAAATTTACAGTGTAATATTACAAAATATATTCATCTGGGATAAAATTATTTCGTACCACTATCAAAGTATTATATTTTTTAAATATCGCCTATACAAAATACACGTTTGTAGTCAGGTATATCGTAGAATTATATAATACAAAAACATAACGAACACACAAAGTCATTGACCATTGTGTATAAGTCATTCATTGGTCAGAGGATAGTTCTAACACAAATTTGTTTTATAAAAAATCAATTTTATACAGATATATATATATATATATATATATACATATATGTAAATAGTTGTTTTTTTAAGCAATTTAAAAATTTGTTGAAGTTCCTACGTACAGTGCCATATCTTCGAATGATTTTCTATCATTATTTTTGTAATTTCCAACTATTACAAAATATAGCCTAATTGTTTGAGAGGAGAAAAATTTGACAGAACTTTTTGTCTTTATCCAAAACAATTCTCAGGCATCCCAACTTTATTTTAGGTGATCGTCGTAGTGTAAATCGTTCATCTATAACCATACACACCTCGTATCAACCATTTTCGACGAGTAAACGCCGAAACTTCGATTAAAAAGGGGCAGTTTGCACAAGATACCTCATCAGTGACGTAGTTACGTTCCGCAGTACGTGAAGACTTAAGTAAAGTTTTTATTTCATTGGACTGTCAGATTTATAGATTTCCATGTGTTACCTGTGCAGTAATTGTTGTTGTTGTTGTTGTTGATGTTCTTCTTCTTCTTCTTCTTCTTCTTATTATTATTATTATTACTACTAATAATATTAGTAACGAGACCACTATAATATCATTTTTCCATTTTACTTAATCGTGTTCTTCTTCTTCTTCTTCTTCTTCTTCTTCTTCTTCTTCTTCTTCTTCTTATTATTATTATTATTATTATTATTATTACTAATAATATTAGTAACGAGACCACTATAATATCATTTTTCCATTTTACTTAATCGTCTTCTTCTTCTTCTTCTTCTTCTTCTTCTTCTTCTTCTTCTTCTTCTTCTTCTTCTTATTATTATTATTATTATTATTACTAATAATATTAGTAACAAGACCACTATAATATCATTTTTCCATTTTACTTAATCGTGTTACAGTCACAATTCTATAGATGACAAAAGCGTCTTCCACTACATTCGAATATTCTCCGATATTCGAGGGATAGTTCAACTTCAGTCATCGCACCCAGATTCATTGTGTAGCCTGCTGATGACGAAATTTCAATCGACGCAAGGTCTCGTTCCGATCATAAGGAATATATTGGCTTTATTTGTGGCACTGTGACCATAATTTATTAACCACTGTAACTTAGAGTGATTTTAAGTTCATTTGTTAAATATAGGCCTAAGTAAACATATTCCTTTCCCCTGACTGGTGAGGCGCTTAGCACTTGATAACACACTGCCTACAAAAATATTCAAACAAATTAAAGAAACAACGCCATGCTTCTATTGTATTTAAGCTAATTTATTTCTTCCCCTCCGCTACGAATATTTCGTTTATCATAAATCGTTAAAGAATATGTTTCTAGAATTGTACGTTTCAGAATCATTACTTGGTATTCTGATATTCAGAATTATTGTAGTTTACTTTAGGCTCTCTAAGATCTGCTCAACAATCACGTCTTGTTTAAGTGATGAATAATGTTAAACAAAACCAAATATATTGTAGCAGGTTCTTAAACATAACTGATGTTTTTCAATCAGCCTCAGTTGCACACACAGTCAGTGTTTAGTCGAACCTTATGTGACCTCTCACATACCTAACCAGAAATTAACTACCAATTAGCATACCACTGCTAATTTTGCTTAAAAAATGTATACACGTTTTCTTTTAATGTAAAAACTATTTTATCCATTACAAAAATAAAATAATTGAAAACCGCATTTAATTCTGTTGTATGTAATACAAAATTAAATTGATATAAAAAAATCACAGTGTAAAAAAATATAATAAAAAAGTATACCCATCAATAATGCATGTTCAAGGAAAAGAAGAATTAAGACAGCGCATACGTCAAACAAGTAAAACTTTATACCACCTAATATTATTAATGTTAATTATCTTGTTGATTCATCCTCTTCATTCACTTTATTAAATTTATTAATATCTATAAACTTTCACGTATGAACTTACTATTCGTTGTCCCTTCCCCAAACGTTTCGAGGTGATGTTCCTCTTCCTCTTCACTATTCGGGGAAGTGACAACGAATAGTAAGTTCATACGTGAAAGTTTATATATATTAATAAATTTATTAATGTTGTACGAAGCAAAATTTGTTTTAATGCAGACATGTTTGTAGGCTACATATATATATCTCAGCATATAAACTCATATAGACATGAACTTACCATTTAGTAGCGTTAATTCGACTATTTTCAGGAAAAAAAACGAAGAGAAGAAACAAAAAATGAGAACAGTAAAGAAAAGAAGGAGTCTAATCTAACCTATATCTTGTATAGGTTATAACACAAGTAAGATACAAAAATGTTTTAGAAAATATAATATAGAGGTAGCGGTTAAAAAATTGAAAACCGTGTTTGATATAATAAAAACTACGAATTTTGAAGACGAAATATTGAAGAAAAGTGGAGTATATATGCTCAGCTGTGGGGAATGTGAAAAAGTGTATCTGGGCGAAACGGGTCGTCAATTTTGCCAGAGATTTAAAGAACATAGGAGGGGTGAAGGAGAGTTAACGACGAATTCATTATACGCTAGGCATTTTATAGAAGAAGGACTTCATAGACCCAGTCGTAAATTATAAGATAATAAAAGTGATGAGTAAAGAAAGAGAAAGGAAATTAAAGGAAGAAGTTGAAATATTAAATATAAGAAATAAAGATGAAAAACGACTAATGAATATAAAAACCAAATTTGAAAATGAAGAAATATTTAGCAGCTTATTAAACAACAAAAAAGAGTAAGTTAAACGTAAATTGTAACGGCTACAAAATTGGTAATGTAAGACAACCCACTATGGGTGGAGCTAAGTAAGACGTTACTTTGTCAGGGGGCGGGGCTAGATAGGTCCGGTAAAACGTTATATAAGAAGGGAACGGTTTCATATTTCTCTGTTAGTAAATGACCTGAAGATGGCTTGACTGCCGAAAGCGCTCGTCAATACCAAAGGCAAAATAGTGGTTTGTATAAAATTACTAATATTTGAGACCACTAACACTCCAATACAACAATAAATTAGATATTATAGTTCTGTATAACAGATAATTTCTTTTATATTTGCACAAGTTTTGCACACAATATATATTTCAAAATTAATTTTTTTCTTGACTAAGGCCTCAAAAATATTTAATAGTCTACAATCATGTTAACGCATGCGACAAATTAGAATAATGTGAAACTTTAATTAGTATTTTATTGTTATCTCCGAATATCTGAACGTCTAACTAAAGTTACAAATGAGTACAAATACATTTCCTTGTGTTCTGGAATGTTTGGAATACAGTAGTAACAAGAGAAACTGGCTTTGTATGTATAATTGAAAATTATTTTCTATATAGAAACGGAGCCACTTTTTAGGCATTAACCCACGTATATTTTAAGGAAAGCTATTTGACAACGAAGAAGTAATTCAACATACCAATAAACAGAAATACATTTAAAGCGCAGAATCGTATGACAAGCGATGACAACGCGATGTTTTATTTATTTACGATGAAAAATATTTGTTTATAAAGGTAAAATAAGAATAATTAAGCAATATCTAACTAACGGTAGAGAATAATACAATAATTGATATGTAAATTTGATTAACTGATTCGATTGAATTTAAAGTAAGTTAATTTATTATTAATGGCTGATTTCTAGTTTCACTACTCGTAGGAAAAATTCAGTTGCATAGTAAAAATTTGAGTAAACATGTTTTAGCCTAGAGTCAACAGTTACTATTATTATGAGTCGGTGTGAAGACGTTACTTTAGGCATATTTTGTTTGTCGGCAGTGGTGTGACATTATTATTCCTTAGGTAACGATTCGTGTACAATTTATTATTATATTCTCACAATTATTTCCATACTGTTAACAAATGTACATAATCCTCTTTGAGCACACACATAATTTCTTCTTCTCTACTTCAGTGTCTAAACAAAAGCATACTGTAATTACATACAATTATATTCTCGTAAATAATATTGTGTAATTTATTTAACAATACTTGTCTTGATCTGTACATTCAATGCGTTGTTTACTCTTTCTAGTGTTACTACATTCATTTACTTTGTCTTGGGATTCTTAGCTCAGTCGTCACTTTTTATTCGATGCATAAAGGAGCTTCTGTTGCTAGTTATTTTCCTTATTCAAGGAATTTACTGGTGCCGACTTTTATCTCGCTTAGTAAACTATAGTATATTAGCTAAGGCGTTACCTTTGTACTGTAGAGTTAAATCTTTATTTTCTTATGAGTTTTATTAGTATTATTATATTATATGAGGCGTATAAAAAAATTTTTTTTTAATGTCACAATTATATTCATAATTAATGTAGGTCCTAAAAAGTTAAAGCGTGACAATTTTCATTTATAGTTCGTTTACAATTGCTTTAGAACGTTATGAGGTATTTTATTCTAAATGCTAAAACTTTACATTATCTAACTTAAGACAAAAATTACAGCGTTATAATCAATCGCACCCTACGCACCTTAAAAAATTAGTAACGAAAACATGACAATAACAAATAATTACTTTCAACTTTTTATGAAAAGTACTGGTAGCAACCACGGTATCAAAAGATTGAATCCATATACATTAAACGTGTTCCAATGTTTCAATTTTACATGCATGCACTGAATAAATCTATAGATATTTTAGCTTGTAGTTTCCGTTCACCGTTTTCGAAAGCTACTGCGATCTTGTAGCAGATTTAGAAACTACGTATTACTTCATACTTTATACTCATTCTTTATACTTGCTTTTTTCATAAATGTGTAATTCTTAATGTACGTAAGATAACATAATTATAAGATAACGTAATGTTTCTTATTTTAATGCTGTATTGTTGTTTTTGGTGTACTAGATGAATTTAAACTAATTTATTATTAATGGCTGATTGCTAGTTTACTACTTGCAGGAAAAATTCAGATGTAGCACAATTTCAGATGTCTCAGATGAAGATGAATTGCTTAGTGGCGTTTGTTTAAACGTGTGGTTTTTTTAAGTCTAACAAAGGTACGTAGGCCTACAGGTAATGAATGGTATAACGATCGACACTCGAAATCATATTAAAAATTCAAAACTAGTATATGGGTTTCTGAAGTCCTCAGACAAGTCTATTTAGGCCTACTTGTCTTTCACATTGCAATACAATCCTCACAGTGCTATTATGATGTTAATAACCTTTTTAAGTTTCCGTATGCACAATTATAGGTATATAAACTCTATTCATGTGTCAGATATCAGTCTCAGTTGACGAGATCCTGAACATATTTGTTTGAATACAATTATTACATTAACGACTCGGAACACAAAGTTTTTTATGAGTAAAAACATAAAGTTTTACCTTACAACCTGAACCGGTTTTCACCTCTAAAAGGCTTCTTCAGAGGTTGCCGCTGGTAGCGCTGTCCGTCCTGTTGTGGGCGACGGAATCGAATTTCGAAAGATCGATGTGTGTGTGTGGGATGAGATATGTTCGAATAATGCGTGCGATTTGAATTATGTGTGTTCGTTTAGGATGTCGTTTTTATTTGTTTTCGTGTGTTTGTATATTTCCAATTGTTCTAGAGCGTCTAGTTTTCGGCCTTTTGTGTGTACGTGTAGAATGTTCATGTTATTGTCGATGTTTTTGTATGTGTGGTTTGCTTCAATGAGGTGGATTGCAAAGGTGGATTCTGTAGTGGAGTGGAGTGCCTTTGTGTGTTCAATGTATCTCTGTTTGAAGCTACGTCCTGTCTGGCCTATGTAGAATTTGTTGCAATTTGAGCAATTTAGTTTGTAAACACCGAGTAGATCGAATTTGTTTTGTGCTTTGTGTTGTGTTTTGATAGTGTGTGTTCTGTTTTGTTAGTAGTTTTGTAAGCGATTCTGTATCCTGCTTTTTTGAATTTGTGGGCTATTTTTTCAGTTTGTTGATGTATGTTAGTGTTATGAATTTGTTGTTTTCTGTCTTTGTCTGTTGTTTGTTTTGTGTTTTGCGTAGGAGTTTATTGACTATTGTTCTGTCATATCCGTTAGATTCTGCTACCAGCGGCAACCTCTGAAGAAGCCTTTTAAAGGTGAAAACCGGTTCAGGTTGTAAGGTAAAACTTTATGTTTTTACTCATAAAAAACTTTGTGTTTCGAGTCGTTGATGTAATATGACAGAACAATAGTCAAAATAGTGGTTTGTATAAAATTACTAGTAGAAATATAATATCTAAGACCAAACATCTAAGATACTGAACGATTCATAGGAATGTGCAATGCTAAAGGACAATTCTGTCACGCTCCAACAAATTACGTCATCTCTACTTTCCCTTAGACAAAAGATACAAATTTCACAGTGGCGGGGCGAGGGGGCTAGTGAGTTAAACCTACCATCCCCTTCGCAAAAGGATAAAAAATTTCAAGAATTTACCAATTGTGGCTGTAAAAATAATTCGAATTAAATATAATTGGGCTAATTAGTTACACTATAGCGAAGTTTCAAACTTTTATCCTAGTGTTTGAGGTCATTTTTTCTCTTAGGGAGCAGGAAATAGGTAGCCTTCAAGTGTATATTTAGCTCGCAGTGTCTAAATCGGTTTACGATATTTACTGTGCAATGATGTATACCACACCAAACTTAAAAATGTTCTATAGTAAACAGTCTTTTGCTTCCTATTCAAATTATTGTGTGTGTGTGTGTGTGTGTGTGTGTGTGTGTGTGTGTGTGTGTGTGTGTGTGTGTGTGTGTGTGTGTGTGTGTGTGTGTGTGTGTGTGTGTGTGTGTGTGTGTGTGTGTGTGTGTGTGTGTGTGTGTGTGTGTGTGTGTGCACGTATACAAATTAAAATTATTCTGCAAATAGATTGTTACTATTTTTTATCGTCCCAAATTGATATTTGGGAAAATCTTAATATTTACAAACACAATAAGAATAATTTACTAATTAAAGAACAAACTAAAATAAAAACAAAACAAGATGATCTGTTTAAAATTATAAATTTATTAAAGTAAATAAAATATAAACATTAAATATTTTCAATATAACCGTGAAAGTGGCTGATTAAGTAAATAACTATTACAAAAATTGAAAATTTAAATCGAAATAAGTCGATGATCGTTATTTTATAATAAAATCGAAAAAAAATCGATTATTCGTTAATTCGTTTAGAAAACTCTGAAGACAGATGAATTCTGTGAAACGTGCGTCAGGATAATTAAAACGATAAAAAATAGTAACAATATACTTGCAGAAGTAATTATAATTTGATTGTATATATGTATATATATAAAATATACGTGTGTGTGTGTGTGTGTGTGTGTGTGCACGCGCGCGCGCGGGCGTGTTGTACGGTTTTTCAATCCGATTTACTATTTTTTTTAATTTAGTGTTTTTCTAAAACAAATCAACAGTTAAAATCTTAGAATGTGTCCGTTTCGACCACAGTTTACAAGAGCTGTATAACCTCTTCGGTTTTTACGCTAACGTCAATAAAATGTGCGGCCAACCACGTATTTGCGCAACCGTAGCGCGATTTTGACATATCTTATTTGTTTCTGAAACCCTGTATTGTCCATTTTAGGAAAATCTTTTATTCATTTCTGTGGCAAAACAAGTAGGATCTATTTTATTCCATTTGCTGCTAACATTTGCAACAAAATTGGTATAAAATTGTAACATTATCAGAATCTGCAAAAGATGGGAAAAATTTGTGTCAATTTTGTGATATTGTTTATTTTATTTATATTGTAGGCTAATGTTAGATCTCGTCTTATTGTTTCATGACTTTGTTTTATTTTTAATATCTATTAATATAGCATTTAGGTTTTCACATTTACCATCTTGGTTGCAACAAAGTATATAGCAAAAATACAGTAGAGAGTAAAAAATCAGACTAATCGGACAAGGGGGATTTCGAATTATCGATTTGTTCGAATTTTTTAACATAATGAGTATATGACAATAACATTACAAAGAACATTTTTTACAGTTTTCTAAGACTATACCAATAAAGTTCTTACCTTAAGTAAAAATCAAACAATAATTCATTTTATGATTTCACTCGGTGTCTGTTGTGGAGTTCGGATTGTGACGATTCGGATTACCGACGTTTAGATTTTCGACGTCCTACTCTGACGAGTTCGTTGTTTTATGTTTTTGTCATTCATAAAAATGTAAAGTCCCGTAGATCGTCCAAGAAAGAAAGAACCCCCCCCCCCGAAGGAAATCTTCGCTGCGTCCTAGATTTCATAGGTAAACAACCATATCAAAAGGTATATACCATTACCTTTTCTGTTGACATGAATTTGACAAAAATCTTTAAAAGTTTTAATTAGTTAATCAGATATTTTTATAATGAAGTAGCAAAGTATCCAGGAACTATAACAGCTAAAAACCTAATGTTGTCATTACCACTGCTTTGCGTACACAGTCCTTACGAGCCCAGTATTGTGCATAGGTCTCCCTCATACTTCTGTCCTGTGCAGTTTCCATCAATTCAAACTATTCTATTACGATCACACCAGCGGTCTTCCCTGTCCTCTCACCCCATTTCATTGTCACTACTTGTTGATCCTACTACTCTATTGATTATCTGGCAATATGACCAGCATAGTCCCGTTTTAAATGGATTATTCTGTCGACAAAACCTTTGGTAGGTGTGTAATCCATTCATTCCGTTTTCTATTTCTCAAGAGACATCTAACATTGATAACATTGTCCTAAGGTTTTCACGGCCGGTGTCAGTTGTATACGTAAAGTTTTCCGGGCTGTTTGGCCGTGGTCTATGGTTTAGTGTCAAACCAAACGTTTTAACAGTTCCAATGGCTGCTATCATAAGTGGAATTTAAAGAATCCTGAACGTAGGGTGTTCACGTCAGGCCCACAGTACTGTGGTAAAGGCTGAAGATGTCCCGCCATGTCACCTGTATATACAGGTAGAGTATATACCCGCCATGCTGTAGAGTATATACAGGTAGCATGGCCGGACATCTTCAGCCTTTACCACAGTACTGTGGGCCTGACGTGAACACCCTACGTTCAGGATTCTTTAAATTTCACTGATGACGGCAGCCATTGGAGCTGTTGAAACGTTTGGTTTGACACTAAACCATAGACCACGGCCAAACAGCCCGGAAAACTTTACGTATACAATCTAATATTGATATTTCGATTTCTCTCTGCGTTACTTTCAGCGTACAGTTTATTGTGAGAGTCTGCGTTTGTACCTCGTACGATATAACGAGCAATACGCACGCAGTTTTTAATCCTTACGTGCTGCAAAACTTTTTTCCAGTATGTGTGCATATTTTATTAGTGAATTCCCGGTGGAAAATATGAGAAAACTTTTAAAGCTGAATAATTACTAGAGCTCGAATTAATACGTCCTAAAATATATAATAAGCTAATATGTAGACCTATAATTTGTGCCCTACAGACCACAATAACATGACTTAAATTGATAAAATATGTATAGAAATAAAAGATTGAAACAACCGGTGTACATATTTTTAATCAAAACTTATAGATAAATAGTTTTACTTGAAATTAGTTTTCATTAGTATTACACGACAATGAGTATTTTCAAATTCTCAAATTTGAAGGACCTCTGGTTATCAGCACATTATTTTTATTATAGACTGTAGTATTATATATATATATATATATATATATATATATTACGTAATTACGTTAATATTTATTTATTGTATTATAAATAACAATCAAACAGTGTTGTCTAATGAAGTACAAGAAACGTAATTCAAAAATTTGCTGTTACAGACGTTTCGGCTAAAGTACGACCTAAAAATGGTTAAAATATGCAAGTAGACCTGTACGACTTTTTACGGAATGTCACCTAAATCCAAACTCTCTTAATTACATTTCCTGCTGGACACACAAGTATGGAAATGGTGTCGAATAGACATCATATTCAATATAATGACAGACGTGTAAACTACCACCATCCGCACAATCTCAAATGTGATTTTTCCTAACGGTTTACGTTTCCGTCCGTTTGTTCGCCTGTTAAGTTGGATTTGTTCCCTCTGATGAACTGAATCTAAAAAATTACAACTGTTATTTTTTCTGCCACAGTTTAAGAATGGGTGAAGATAGTTGTTATGATATGAGAATCAGAGTACACAGCGGCGGCCCTAGCCCTTTATTAGGGTGGAGCGAGAATCCCGTTCGGCGCCCCTTGGTCCCCCCCTTTTTTTTTAGGTTAAGTTAAGTAAACACCAACTTTTCAGAAATCAATACGTTTATTGAATCAAAATTAACTTGCTATTCATATTGCACTCTTGTTTTTTTCACAATCGGATTTTGGCGCCTAGAGCGGTCGCTCCTCTCGCTCTACCCCAGGGCCGGCCCTGAGAGTATAATATTTCCACAAGAATTTTTAAAAATCGTCACAGACCGTGGACCGGGTTCTACAAATTTGTTTGTTCTAATGTAACCCTACACTACACTGTATGTTTTCCTACAATAAACGTTGTTGTACGTTGTATTTTTCTACTATACGCTGATCTACAGATTTCGTCAATATAAATACTTATTCGTACTCTAAAAATATATACGATTTTTAAGCTGCCAACAAATAATAGTGCAAGAGTAACAGGCAAGTTCTTTGGGAGCGGTAACAAATTTACTACAAACAAATTTGACATAAACGATCATACCGAACATTTGTCAATGAATAATCATAAATGACATTAATTTATTAATCATGGCCTGGTGTTTTAATCTACAATAAGTTCGACCTACACAAAACATTTATGATTACAACAAGTTTTTACCTTAGTGTAAAGCAGTTTTATTTATTTTACTTCTCAATGCCGTGGATCGTCTTGAAAAATCATAAAACACACACTTCACTCAACTAATTTTTAGTTGTTAATGACAAGGACGGTATAGGACAAGTCAGCTATCTCGTGTACAAACATGAATGTTGGCTCATCCTGATAACCAAATCTGTCGCAAAACGTCTCTGTTGATCATGAAATCGATCTACACTACTATAATCTCTGAAATGATAACATAGGAACAATAAACGCTTAAAGACTTTTATTATTCTTACTAAACATATACTTCTAGTCTTATTTAACATATTTTTAGGGAGAGGGTTCACAAACGCACATACACGTACGTTGTTCTTCTATCAACTGAATTCGTATTTACTATTTAACACAATTTTCGGAATTCATAGATTGAGTACGGTCACTTTTCATCCATATTTAACAGAAACGGTAAAATGTTTCTATAACTAATTAGTTGATTGCTTGTGTTCAGCTATTGTTTCCTGCTAAGTTACAAAATAGTTTAATATTCGTTTTTTTCGTATGGGCCACTGTGGACTACGTTTGGTTCAACTGGTTCCTACCTTCTTCTCCCACATCTCCTTCATTCTTGGTCGATGTCTCTCCCTCCTTTCGTCAGTCCATGTATCCATGTTTCGTCAGGAGATGGCTCCTGTACTCTTCTTGGGTTTTGCCTGAAAACCTTGGCCATTAAATTTTTTTTTAATGATAAGCGTTCTTCAATGTCTTCTTGGGTAATCTGGAGTTCTTCTGTCTTTTTCTGTTTCTTTGAACCACGTATTGGGCATTTTGAGCTTTCTGAAATGGTTAAAAAGTTTCCTGTTAGTCTGCCAGGATTCATTCTTAGAATATGTCCGTAGAAAGTAATTCTTCTTTTTCTAATTACATCTGTGATTTTCTCACCATGTGTGTACAGCTCATTATTGTGGCGTCTTCTGTACTGTTCTCTATCTTTTATTGGTCCAAGATTTTTCTTAAAATTTTCCTTTCCGTGACTTCCAGTTCTTCTATCATCAGTTTCTTGTTCAGAGTCAGACACTCAGCTGCATAAAATGCTTCCAGACGAATTACTGTTGAATAATGCCTATTTTAAAAATATTCCTTTTATTAATTTTCTTTTCTTTTTTTTGTAAGATACATTTTTCTAATTATAAGTATTATACTACTGACTTGGAACACTAAGTTTTTTATTGCTAAAAATGTAAAATTTTTACCTTGTAGCCTACTATATATGTATGTATGTATGTATATACTGTACACAGTATGTAGCCTAAACCATGGTATGTTACATTTTTACCAATAAAAAACTTAGTTCTTTATTGTGATTGGCTCATGGTGCAGTCTCTACGTGTACTGTTCTGATTGGCTGATGGTGTCATTTTTACCTGTATGTAGGACTTGTTGAATTTATAAGTACAGGTAGCATCGCGGGACATCTTCAGCCTTTATCACAGTACTGTGGGCCTGACGTGAACAACCTTACGTCACCTTAGGCCACCTGACTGTGGGCCTTACGTTCAGGAGACCTTGGATTTCTTTTAATTCCACTGATGATGGCAGCCAATGGTGCTGTTGAAACGTTTGGTTTGTCATTAAACCATAGATCACGGCCAAACACCCTGGAAAACTTTACTTATACAACTGACACTGGCCGTGAAAGCCTTAGGACAATTTTAAAAAACTTAGTGTTCCGAGTCAGTAATATCATACTGTACTTATAATTAGTTAATCAACGGACACGTCATGGACAACAAAATCCAGGAATAAATTTTTCATCATTAATGAAAATTTGTCAACACTGTACGTTTATTTTTGAGTGTGTCGTTCTGGATACGTATTTTGTAGGTTTTTGCCAAGAGCTCGTACTTTAGATGGGTCTAAAATGTTAATCTATGCATTATATTTCATCTTCCACGTCGATGTCTCTCCGGAGTTTCATAAAACACATTTCTGTACTATAGAAATTATTTTATTGTTCTAATGAACAGTATTCCTGTAAGATCACCCTTACTTCATCCAAAAGACCTATATCATCTGAAATCATACCTTTTGTACAGTACTTATTTTACAGTTGTTTTGATAGTTCATCTTCTTCATTCACAGCACTTAATTAATATTTATTGTTAAACTTTCACTTGTGAACTTACTTTGTTTTTTCCCGTACGCGTTTCGGCGTGACGTGCGCCTTCTCAGCGGTGTGAGACAGAATGTCCGGAACTTGTAACGGTTTTTTAGTTGGTAGGTTGAGTGGGGGAGGGGTGGGGTGGTGGAAGGGAATTGGCGCGGGGATCCGAATTATTGTATGTTTTATGTATAATTGTGTCAAAGAGTGCGTGTGATTTAAAGTGTAATTGGTCGTTAAGTATGTTGTTTGGTTGTGTTGTGTAATATCTCAAGATTATCTATGTTGGTGTAGCTGTGGTTTTTTGTGTGTATGTGTGTGGCAAACGCGGAATGTATGTTGTTGCTGGATAGAGCTTTTAGGTGTTCAGAGTAACGTGAAGAAAAAGATCTTCCTGTCTGGCCTATATAGAAACTATTAGAATCACTACAGTTTAATTTGTATACCCCCGTTTTGTTGTATTTGTCTATGTCCGTGTTTTTTGATGGTATTGTTTGTTCTGTAGGCTATTTTGTACTTGTGTTTCCTGAATGTGTCGGCGATTTTGTGTGTGTTAGAGTTATGGTATGTGAGTGTGATGTATTTGTTTTGTTGTGTGTTGTTGGTATTCATTGTTTTGTTGTTTTTGTTTATGATGTGTCTGTGTAGTTTGTTTATTAAATTAGGGTTGTAACCGTTTTTTATTGCTATATATTTGATTGTGTTGAGTTCTTCGTTATAATCTTGTTTACTTAATGGTATTTATGTTAGTCTATGGAGCATATGGTTGAATGCCGCATGTTTGTGTTGCGTTGGATGGTTTGATGTGTTGTGTATGACCATGTCAGTTGTGGTTGGTTTCCTGTATATTTTATATGTGTGTGTATTGTTTGTTTTGTTAATTGTTAGGTCCAGAAAGTTTATACTATTGTTTTGTTCTATTTCCAGTGTAAATTTTAGTTTGTGGTGTATTGTGTTTATGTATTTGTGGAAATTTTCGACCTGTCTTAATTAAAAGTCTCTCGAGAATATTTACCGTCTCTATAAAAACAAAAGTCTTAAAACAGATACAAATTGATGAAGTTATATTTTTATTGAAAATTGTTATACAACAGAATTACTTTACACACGACAACAAGTTTTTTATCCAAGAAGATGGGCTGGCCATGGGTTCTCCTGTGAGTGGAATTTTAGCGGAAATTTACATGAATCATTATGAGAACAAGTACATACTTTCTGACAAAAACAAATTTTATAATAAAATCATCTCGTACACACGGTACGTAGACGACACATTTTTAATTTTTGGTGGTACTCTTAGACAGATAGACGGATTGCTTACTTTTTTGAACGGCATAAACAGTAATATTAAATTCACTATGGAAGTAGAGTATAACAATATGTTGAATTTCCTGGACGTAACCACATATAAACGTAATAACCTCCTTAGCTTTAAAATATATAGAAAGCCAACGACAACTGATATAGCCATACATGCTAGTTCCAACCATCCTTATACACAAAAAATGACAACTTTTAACGCACTGGCACATAGACTGACGAATATACCGATGGACATAGAAGACTATAACGATGAAATTAATATAATAAAACATATAGCAATAGTGAATGGTTACAATAGTAAAATCATTGATAAAATAATATATACACACGCTAATAAATTAAAACGATCGGACAAAGTTAAAGATAAAACCCAATATGTTGCCGCTAGATATACGAACATACTACCTAATATACTACATAATGAACTAAAAAAGCTAGGGATTATTGTCTCGTTCAGGACTACGAATAAATTAACAAATATAATTAAGCCTCATACCACAGCATTACTAGAAGATTGTTCGGGTGTTTATAGGATCCGGTGTAATGAATGCGATAAAATCTATATAGGCCAGACGGGGAGAAAATTTTCCGAGAGATTCAAAGAACATTTACCTAAGAAGTTCCCCAATACTAATGTATCGCATTACGCACAACACCTAATAAATGAGAATCATACATACACTGGATTTAAAGAGAATCTGGAACCTTTACATATAGGTAAAAAGGGTCAACTACTAGATGCACTAGAGACATTTGAAATTTACAAGGCCTTAAGAATGAATAAAAGTAAGGTACTTAATGAACAATTGTCATTTAAGTCAAATAAACTATATGACACAGCAATGAAAACAAACCGTGAATAGCGTGTACGAATCAGTTGGAAGTCGGACTTCGGCCAGTGCACTGGTTCGGTTGTAGCGCGTTCCGATGCAAACTCAATGTTCTATGTTAATTTATTTAAGTGTGTTATGTGTTTGTGTCTTTGTGAACTTTTTAACGAAACCCTAACAATAGGGTAGATTTTGTTTTTACCTGAAGATGGGGATATAAGCCCTGAAACATGTTGTAATTTAGAAAAAGAAGATCACTTAGTGGATAAAATTAAGGTAATTATTTATTAATCATATACAGTGATCTGGAGACCATACAGTAACTATAAATAAAAGTAATATATCATCCACGTACCTGTGCCAATAAATGATTTTGTTGGTGTATTTGCTGTTGTTTATTATATGTTTTTGTTCCATGTTGTGTATGAATATTTCAGCTAGTATTCCTGATATGGGGGAGCCCATAGGGAGGCCGTCTGTTTGTGTGTATATCTTGTTGTTGTATGTGAAGTAATTTTGTTCTGTAATTATTTTGGTGAGTGTGAAGATCTCATGTATGTGTGTTTCGGGCGTGTTGTTTTGTCTGAGTAAATGTTCAAGTGTTTGTATGGTGTCTTTGATGGGTTCATTGGTGTATAAATTGGTTATGTCAAAAGATGCTAATGTTGAATTGTGTGGAATGTGGATGTGTTCGGTTTTCTTGACCAGTTCTATGTTGTTTTTGACGGAAGTGTTGTTACTGAGATTTATGTTTTTCCTGATTATTTTGTCTAGGTGTCTTGCGATTTTGTGGGATGGTGCTTTTGTGTTGTTTATTAAGGGTCTGATGGAAATATTAGGTTTGTGTATTTCCGGTAAAGCATTTAGTTTTGGGGGTTAGATTTGATCTGTTTGAGGTATTTGGTGCTTTCTGTTTGGATTATGTGTTTTGCGTTATTTATAAATTTGTTTATTTGTTTTTGATATTTTAATGTGGGGTCCTTATTTATTTTTGTTATATTGTTTTCGGTGAAGAATTTCTCAACTTTAATGTTTAGTTCTTGTTTATCCATTATGACGTTTATGTTCCCTTTATCAGCTTTTAATATCGTTAGGTTATGTTTAAGTAATTTTTGTTTTACATTATTTAGCGTTCTAATTTCTTTGTTGTGTCCTTTTGGTTGTTTTTGTGTGCGTTGTAATTTACGTTTTATGTCATGCCGTATGGAATCTTGGTCGTTAATGTGCGTGTTTTGTACAGCTGTTTCGGTGTCTATGATTAAGTCGCGTGCATGTCTATTGTGGTTGTTGTTGTTGGGTGTATTGTTTTTTAAATTATGTTTGAGTCCTTTGTTTAATAAAGTTATTTCGTCATTTGTGAAACTAATGTCAGTTGTGTTTACTGTGCGTGTGTGGAATTTTTGTGTCGGTGTGGGAATTGTTTCTATTATGCGAGTTGTGAGGTTTTTTAATTTTTTATGTCGATCTTGTATTATCGATTTGAGTTTGTCTATATTGTCTTGCGTATGTTGTATTACATTTTCGAGTTCGATGTGGTGTAACATTTGTGTTAGTTTTACATGTAAATTGTAGGCCTGTCTGTTGAGTGTGTCTTTTTTGTGGTATAAATAATTGATTATGTTGTTTAGGTATATGTTTTCAGCTTTTCGTTTAGTTTGAAGTGCAGCATGTGTTTTGTTTTATTGTAATTTGTGCTTGTGCTTCATGCTGCACTTCAAACCAAACGAAAAGCTGAAAACATATACCTAAACAACATAATCAATTATTTGTACCACAAAAAAGACATACTCAACAGACAGGCCTACAATTTACATGTAAAACTAACACAAATGTTACACCACATAGAACTCGAAAATGTAATACAACACACGCAAGACAATATAGACAAACTCAAATCGATAATACAAGATCGACATAGATTTGACACAATCATACATAAAACATACAATAATTCGGATCCCCGCGCCAATTCCCTTCCTCCCCCCCACTCAACCTACCAACTAAAAAACCGTTACAAGTTCCGGACATTCTGTCTCACACCGCTGAAGAAGGCGCACATCACGTCGAAACGCGTACGGGAAAAAACAAAGTAAGTTTACAAGTGAAAGTTTAATAATCAGTATTACTTATTTTACATATATTTTTACTCCCCTATAACTGTTGTACAATAGCAGTGACAAAGTACATCCCTACTTTAACTCTTATTTGAGTCTCTATTGCAAAGACGTCATTTCATTTACTGTTTGCTTCAATGTCTAACGAACTCCTATCAACTTTCTAAGCCTGAACTTGTAAAAACGTTACTCCAACTGGTGTCACTACAGGACTGCTGTAAACCTGCAAAAGCTATAAGCATGGTCTCATCAGCGATGTGCAATCCCAAAACTGCATTTTGTTGCATTCATTTATTAACCTCATGAAAGACTTAAGTAATCAGAGAAGTGCCTGAAACGCTTCCAAAACCGCAAACAATTCTAAATCACCAGAAGTGAGGCTATTGTATTACAATTACAAGGGATGACTTTATGAATTTACTTGATGAAGAAGTGGTGAAATACTTGGGAGTCAGATTGGACACTAAACTGACTTCATCATCCCCATCATCATCTTCAACCAGGATTAAACTAAAAATTATTCTGGTCCCAAGGTGATAGACTGGAGATGGTCACTCCAATCTGTCTTTGGATGTCCCACATCTCTTCGTCCCTTCGGATTACAATTCAATAGCGTTGGGGTGTGGAATTATCTATTTGGCTCCAACCATTTTAGCCAATATTGAGCAAGCCTATTGAGTATATTCTAATATTCAGTTTATGGCATATTGTGACGATTTAATAGGGTTAAATAGCACAAAATAAAAAAAAGAGGTAAAACTAATATAATCCTAAATGAAACTACATAATTTCTCTCCCTATGTACCCAACTAGTAGAAACATGCATACTTGTAGATGAATCCCATAACAGAAAAATAAATATAGCGAATGAAATAAATTTAAAACTAAATAATGTTAAACAAATAAATATGTAAACCACCTCCTGTGTCTTCAGCGCGTAATAAATTATACAGAGACGTAATAAACCAGCAATTTAAAATAAATAAAAATAATAATTAATAAATTAATAACTATTTCTCGCGCCGTTAAATAACAACACGCGCGGACAAGCACTTCGCTAAGCCAGCGATGCGCCTCAAAAAATTAGTTGTAACTCAGAGTCCGACGCGAGAACAGTACATTTGAAAATGTAGGCAGTAACTACAAAATTATAGAGAATGAAAGAATATGTCGTTCACTCTCTTAGTTTCTTTAAGATAATGTTTAGTAAAACTGATAGCAATAATTATCAGTAATTTCAATATGTTTAACATCTTTGATGCGTTTTAAGTGTGTGTTTATGACATCTCTGCAGTTGATTTAATATCACGTCAACGTGATAGAGATCACAGTATATGTAACCGTTTAACTATAAGGTAAAAGTGCGGTAAACCGAAGTAAGTGAGTTCAAGTGAAAGTTTCCCACCACCGCCAGCACCAGAATCTTCTTCAGACCTTCAGGATAGACCAGAAGCCGCATAGCCACCGTTTACTACAGACAACCCCGATTCGCCGAGGATGCTACATACAGGTGACACAGAAGTCAAACTTCTGTAGTTCAGAAATTACTTAATAAAAATATGAAAGACAATTGACACCAAAATAAAATTAATATCATAATACAAAAGACTGGCCGAATTAAATTACCATTGTAACTTTGCGATAATCAAAATGATGTATTTAGCTTTAATGATTATAACATGAAAATATTAATAAGTCTATTCTTCAAATGGCAGCAAAAGTAAATTGTTTAACTTTAAAATGAAGAAAGGATATATCTCGGATCCGAGGGTATGAATTACCAAAGTTTTATAAATAATTAACCAAGTTGATTAATGAATTATTTGAGTCTCTATTGCAAAGACGTCATTTCATTTACTGTTTGCTTCAATGTCTAACGAACTCCTATCAACTTTCTAAGCCTGAACTTGTAAAAACGTTACTCCAACTCCAACTATGCAGTTATTATTTTTTTATAGTTAACTAATAAGTTGAACGAAATAGAGTAAAAGAAAAGTAGGTTAAGTATATATATTATAACGTACCAAATCCCATAGATTTGGGGTTATATGTAGAAAGTTTTAAAAATCAAATATAAAACAAATTTAAATCGATGAACCATATCTCGCACTGTAGCGAGCACTCAAAACAATTGTAAAACGCCCAGCGGCTATGTTCCGGTGGCGTTATGTAATCACACACGCACTGTTATAAATTAGGGACACGCCCTAACTCTAAAACATTAATATTTCGGAAACGAATAAATATAGGCAAAATCCAAAATAGCCAAAATGTTTGCCCAAATATTAAGAATACGGTGTGCAAATTTCAATAAATATAATTAAAGAGTTAATGAGATAATTCATTTTATTTAAATAACTTCCATAGTAAGAGAGCTAGGGAGTTCAGATTTGAAGATGTTATAATTATAAAAATTACGAATCAAATGTATATGCTAGAATAAGCATAACTTGGCTTGCAGCCAAGATAATCGCAATACAAATTGCAGCCGGACGTCCGACCGACAATTGGTTCCGGTGTTTCCAGAATATTAAAAATAATAATAATTCTCGGACTGTGGGAATTATTTTTCGTTCTCACGGAATGAGGTGACTAAATTTTAAGTAGAAGGGAGAATGTTTCAGCCAATCAGATCATTCTAAAAATTTTTGAACAACCGTTGGTTTCGAGCTGAACGCTCTTCACTCTTCAGTTAACATTCAACCAGTAAACACATACTCTTCTGCCAGGACTCAAACTGTGAACACACACACACACACACTTCTGTAAAGATTCAACTTCTGAACAACACAGACACTCTTCTATAACGACTGGACTGTGACGGCGTCTACGTACGATACTCTTATTTATCAACAAATAAGCGTACTGCGCAACACACCAAACTGTTGGCGTACGCATATAAGAGATCGACCATATACTACGAGAAGTCACACCCAGAGTACAACAGAACGAGGCCGTCTAAAACGTGGTACGAGCTGAAGAACTGAAGACGCAGAGCGACACCCGAGACGAGGTACACACACACACACACGAGTGCAGAGTATCCGGACCGAGGGCCTGAAGCAGTTGCGGCAGTTAAACCACGGACGTTAAATCCATCAACAGTTGCTGAAGGAGCTGAGTTGCTGACCCCTGAACTCTTCGTCGGAATCCAGGACGCAGCGGAAATCATCGCCACTAGCTGATTGGACTAGGACATCGAGGGACCCCAGAGGACATCTTCGAGAACTTCAGTACCAGGAAAGTCAAAAATCATTTATACATTTTATATAAAAAGATCATTTTTCTTTTTCTGTTAAAATCAATTGTAAAGTTAACTTCATTCAGATGCCTATAAAAACAGAGACTCTAAATTAATAAGAACCTAAATATTGTGATAATCTGTAGAACAAGTACAAGTTAAGTAAGAAGCAATACATAAGAAATAGACGTAGATAAAAAGCGCTATACAAATCTTAATATTGAATCACTTAGAAACTTATACTGCAGTATACGTGAAACAAATCACAAGTAAATAAAAAGCACGTAGAACAAGATTCACGGCTAATTTATTTAAGAGTATTTTAGAAGCATCTTGAAGCAGTAAAATCAGTATTAAAGTCTTGAAAACTCATTAATTAAATTATTTGAAAATTTAACTTTTGAAAGCTATAAGAAACAAGTTCGTATAGATTCGTATTTATAAGCTTTCCCTCTGAAAGCTAATATTCATTCAGAAAACATTGATCAAATTACTAATTACTCTTTAGTACGTAAGAATTACGTTAGATGTAAGTTTTTCATTTTATGTGCTATTAGAATAATAAACCCCAATTTTATACCCAACACTGTTTTGTTATTGCTGTACTTCAAAATCTACCAACATCACAAAACTATTCGAAAGAATTATAACGATACTCTTTGTGCTTGTACTTTTGAATTAACCTACTTGCGAATTCAAAACACAAATTCCTACAGCTCTAGTCGGAAGAAGAAGACGCAAGAACGCACAGCAGGTAGGTCAGTTCACACACCACAATTTATAAGCATTATAAATGGAGCACCAAGAATGCGGGGCTGTCCAATTATAAAATTTGTAATTTCAGTTACGTTATGAATGTCGCCCGTAACGTGGGGCCCGATTTAATTTTGATTAAATTTTAAATTGTAAAATTTAACTGTAGTGAATTAAATTGAAACAAATTTGCTGTTTTAATTAGTAAAACAGCTGGCGTCCAACTCAAACAATCCCTAAAGAAAGTTTTTTGAATTGGTAATAAGTACAGCAATAGAGTGTTCAGAATATTGTGTAGCAATGGAGACCGACAAAATGTTAAAACAATTGTTGCAAGAAATGAAACAAAACGCGGCTAAAGCTGAGCAAAATGCCGCAGAGATGAAACAAAACGCGGCAGAAATGAAACAAACAAACCGCGGAATTAACAGCTAATATGATCGCGAAATTTGAACAAAGTGCAGCCAACGCTGAACTAAATATCGCGGAAATAACGGCTAAAATAGACGCACAGAAAACAAGTTTAACTGAGACACTAGAACAGAGTAACGCGGATATAAACGCGGAGATAAGACAAACCTATGCAAAAATCAATGCAAAATTCGAGCAAGTAAATAAAGAAATAGCTGCTAAAATCGAAGAAAGCGCGAAAAGCTTAGATTCTAAAGTTACAGAAGTCGGAGAAAAAATTCATACGGTCGAGACAATAATAAATGAACGTTTTAAGGTTTCTGAGACCACAATGCATAAATCGTTTATTGAACAGGTTACGCGTATGGAGGGGCGATTTAAAGAACACATCAGCCGGTGTGAAAAACAGACCGCGGATGTAGCTAAAAAAGTCGATAATCTTGAAGTACGGATACAAACTGACGTAAACGAAACACAACGACAAGTTGCTAGGTTTGACGCGTCAATTGTAGAAGTTCGTTCCGATGTCGACACAAATAGAGTAAATGTATTACAAACGCTTAGCGAGGAGATTTCTAAAGTGCGACAGGAAGTACGGAGGAAATCGGCACCAAATATTTTAGTACAAGGGCAAGTAGACGAAAAGAATCGAGTCTATTTCACCGGTGAAAATAATGAAAACCCGATCGAGTTCTTGCTAACTTGCGAAAACGAAATGACAAGGGTAGGTTCGCGATTAGAGGACCAAGACCGGATACAGTGGGTAGTTAACGCGATGCGTGATTCAGCCAGGAGATGGTATAACATTGTACGTGATAAAATTACCACATACACGGAATTTAGACAAATGTTCGAAAACCGATATTGGAATTCGCACACGCAAAGACTCTTGCGTAATGAATTAGAATACGGACGTTATGACCGGAAGCAGGGTATAACGCCCGAAAACTATATTATACAACAGGTTGAACGCGCTAAACATTTAACACCAGCGTTTTCCGAGGTCGATATAGTCACGAAATTGGCGTACCATTTTAATCATAATATTCGTGTAGCCGCATTTACGCAAGGTACACGTACGGTTGACGAGCTATTAATATTAATATCTCAAAGTGAAACCGTTTTCGATTTCGGCGGGTGGAGGTATAGCCCCAACTATAATCAAAATAATGATAGCCAAAATAGACGTGGGCAATATCATACCCAAACTGATCCAAGGCCTAGTACTTGTTCGGCTCCACAACAAGCACCGCCGAAACCGCAAAATAAACCCGTTGAATATAAGGGGAAGCCGAGTTTCAGTAGGCAGAAACCGATAAGCAAAGGCAACGATGGAACTCCAATGAGAGCCATACAAACAGTCGCGGTATCAGATACCGGTACGAGCGCACAAACTAGCGAAATAGAAAATGTTAGAGACCCTATTCCAAAAGTAAAGCAGTATCAACATACAAAAAACGTGCAACAGGGCGCACCCAAAAAGGATGCGCAATAAACCCTGCAAAAATATTTAGAAATAAGATTGTTAGTAATAAGAAAAGGATTAGGTGTAAGAAATGTGATTTTTCTCATGAAATTTGTGTGCCGGTTAATAATGTGTTCCCACCGGATGTTAGAGAACCATTGTTGGAGTCAAATACAAAACGACAATGCCCCCCTAACACAGCGTGTCCGGTACTACAAGCTCACGTAAACGGCGTTCCCACGCAGGTACTTTGGGAGACCGGTAGTGTGGTAACCGGTAGTAGCAAAGGATTTTATGCGTGAAATAATAAAAAATATTTCGAAACAGCAATAAATAGATACCAAATGATAGAAACACTGTAACTATAAATCATATAAAGTTAGAAATAATTTAAATACTAATATTTAAATATCAATAATAATTGTTTAAATAAATTAGAGTATTAAGGATAAATAATAATAATTGTGGGCAAGTTATAAATAAATAACAATCATTCGTAGCATTGGTGAACAAACACACAAGTCGAGGTGTGAGGACGGGTGACGGTTACCGGAAACGCGTTCACAAAGCAACGACGCGCCCACGAGCCCGCACTCAGCTGGTTTTTAAACGCAGAGGCTAATTAACGGCGCTTACTACGCGATAACAGGGGTAGCAAAACGGAAGCACATTCCTAAGCGCACGCGCCACAATTGTCTGTTACCATCTGTGTGAAATACCGTGTTAAATGTCTCGCTATTAAATACTACCCATGCTACAAACATTGTCTCACAATATTTTCATACACATGATCTTAATGTATTAGAATTAAGTTATATATATAAAGCTTGTATGAATAAGATAATTATATCAGTATATGTTTTTGTAAGTAAATAGAACAATGCATACTTGTGAAACATGAAGAATATACATGTAGAGAGAAAAAAAATAACTGTAAAATCTACATTCATTTTTTTTTAAACGGGTGGGGGTGTATATAACGTACCAAATCCCATAGATTTGGTGTTATATGTAGAAAGTTTTAAAAATCAAATATAAAACAAATTTAAATCGATAGAACCATATCTCGCGCTGTAGCGAGCACTCAAAACAATTGTAAAACGCCCAGCGGCTATGTTCCGGTGGCGTTATGTAATCACACACGCACCGTTATAAATTAGGGACACGCCCTAACTTTAAAACATTAATATTTCGGAAACGAATAAATATAGGCAAAATCCAAAATAGCCAAAATGTTTGCCGAAATATTAAGAATACGGTGTGCAAATTTCAATAAATATAATTAAAGAGTTAATGAGATTGGACAGTAGTGTGGTAATTTTCGTATTTGTAGGTTGGCTAATCTGTACGCTTTCTGAATCGTTCTTATCTCGTCTTTATAACGTTACAGTGCTACGAGCCTTGGCCGGCAGCGGACGTTCTTACGTTTGCTGCCTGACTCTGTCATTCTCATTTCTTGTTGTCGCGACAATTATTTAGGCCTTAGGCCTCCACGTTTTCGATGTAACGAAGTGCACACATTTGTGCCGCATCAAAATGTAGTTTCATTTCTGAATCAGTTTCTTAAAATTTAATCTTCAGCATTAGCCAACCTTACTACTATGAGTTGAGTGTAATAAACGGAGAAACTTAATAAATCTATTAATACAGTCCACTATCTTTATCATTTTGCATCCTGGCGATAATACACCAAGTTTCATTCTTTCTGATGGAAAAAGGCATACGTGCCGACATACAACATTTTTACGTGGTCCACTCGGCCGCAGCTCAACATAACATTTTATTTGGTTCTAACGTGACAGATCAACATTCTTCTTACTAACCATTTTTTTGGTCGCTCCGTGCCTGTATTCGTTATTCACCCTTTCATTATTCTTCTGCCCCAATTTCTGGCCATCACGGGCGACTCAGCATATTCGCTGATCCGACCGTGTCGTGACTTAACCAGCATTTCTTTCGTCGCCTTTGAGCCTCCTGACGATATCACTGCAAGATCATCCATGTGTTAGCGTCAGTACTCCAGTGTAAGCAGTCATCTCTCCGGTCTGTGTGTTCGCCATCTTCTCCACGGCCTCGACGCCTCAGGACATCGCATACCAAGTACCACATCATTAACATCATTATCAGGTGCGTACAATGGCTGAAGAAGGCCTCAAAGTGTTGGTCAGGAAGAGAGGCGGCTTAAAGTCTGCCATAGTGCGTATTAATTCGGCTATCAGTAACTTTGACAAGAACACTAATACCAAACATTTTTTAACAGTCAGATTTGAAAGTCTAAAAAGCTTGGCAACAAAATACCATGAGGTACAGTCCGAAATTGAGCTTATTTCTAAAGACATAAACGCTGCTCAAGAAGACCGAGTTGAGGTCGAAGAGCTGTTATATTCGACAGAAGCTAATATCTTACAATTGATAGAAACCTTTAACGTTCAGACTGTATCTCCCGTATTAACAAGCAATACGCAACTAAAACCGATAAGTTTGACCTGTTTCACAGGCAATATCTTAGAATGGCAGCATTTCTACTCAATATTTCTGGACTTGGTGCATGCCAGATCTGATCTAACGTCAGTGCAGAAATTACACTATTTGTATTCGTCTCTGAAAAATGAGC
The DNA here is from genome assembly GCA_034769895.1 of Magicicada septendecula. Taxonomy (NCBI): domain Eukaryota; kingdom Metazoa; phylum Arthropoda; class Insecta; order Hemiptera; family Cicadidae; genus Magicicada; species Magicicada septendecula. Next base: position 385,812,278 of record CM068368.1, on the reverse strand, counting down.
CGCTAGATTTAATTAAGTCATTACCTATTTGTAACGAAAACTACTCGATAGCGTTGAGTTTGCTGTCCGCTAGATATGACAATAAATTCATATTAGCAAGATACTATATTCAAAATTTACTTGAAGTAAAGTCCATAATAAAAGACTCTGTCCAAAGTTTGGCAGAATTCATAAATACGATAACGTCTTCCGTTAATTCACTGGCGGCCATGCAACTGTCAGTGGATTCATTCGAGCTTATCACTGTACAATTATTGTCAGCGAAACTCGACCATACTACTTTTAAATTATGGAAGGAGTCTATAGACCCTGATAATCTTCCTAACTTTCAAGGTTTTACTCAGTTTTTAAACGCACGTAGACAGCTGTTAGAAAATACACTGCCTATCGATGCCGGACAGCAACTCAACAAGCTAAGTTTAAGATTCAATAATAAATCTGACAAACATAAATCACGAAACGCTGCTGGCAGCACTGCATTTAAAATTATCACTCAGCGTCAAGTAATTATTCATGTTTATGCTGTAAATCTAATCATCCAATTTACATGTGTGATAAATTTCGTGTACTGAGCACATCAGAACGAGGACAATTCATATTATCATAAATGCTGTACCAATTGTCTAAGACCAGATCATTTCTCATCTAATTGTAAGATTAAACAATCATGTAAGATCTGCTCAAAACGACACCATACATTGTTGCACATAAATAATGTGTCGAAGCCAGTCTCTGCCAGCAGCAGTAATTATTGTTCACTCAAATTACAATCCACAAATAATATTCTTTTATCAACAGCAATGGTGTTTGTCATTGACCAGGCTGGCAACAGACAACCCGCAAGAGTTCTTTTGGATGCGGGTTCACAAATAAATTTTTGTACGGAATCATTTGCCAAGAAATTACGGCTTAACTTGACTAAATCTAACATACCGATTACAGGTATAAATAATACCGCGTGTTATGCCACTAATCTTGCGTCTATACGCATTATTTCCCGTTATCAAAGATTTAGCTTCGAGGCAAAATGTGCTGTTTTATCTGCATTAACCCATAAACTGCCAGCACAATCTTTTGACATAAATCAATTTAACATTCCAGATAACATTTTTCTTGCTGATCCAAATTTCAACATATCATCTGATATCGACATACTGTTAGGAGCGCAATTCTACCTAGATTTAATCTTATCTAACAAATACGTACGCGGTTCTCATTTTCCTATTATACAGGAAACAAAGTTAGGCTACATTCTTGCAGGCAATCTGCCCAAACACTGCCGTTATAAGGGTCCTGCTGTTTCGTTCCTAGCTAGGAACAACGACGGTCAAATTCTGGAGTCTCTCGAAAAATTTTGTGAGACAGAAACTATCCCTGATAATGCACCTATTAATAACGAGTCAGCTTGTGAGGAGCATTTCGTTAAGTCTACTCATCACAATCAAGAGGGTAGGTTCGTTGTTGCGCTACCTGCGCTACCATTTAAGTCAGACAATCCCCAGCTGGGTGAGTCCTATGCTACCGCTGAAGCAAGATTCTTGAGTTTAGAACGCCGGTTCATGCGCGATTCTAAGCTTGCGCGCGATTACGCAAACTTTATTCAGGAGTATAAGGATCTTGGCCACATGACGCTTATCGACAATTTATCTCTCCCTTTAAACAAACAGGGTAATGTGCGTACCTTGGGCATTCTCTGGAATAACACTACCGATTCATTTTTGTTTGACATCAAATCATTCCCCGTTGAATCAAGCATCTCCAAGAGGAAAATCCTATCGATTATCGCAGGCATATACGATCCGCTCGGACTTGTCGGCCCCATTGTTTTTCTGTAGAAACAGTTTATGCAGCAACTCTGGCTGTGCAATCTTGGTTGGGGTGAGCCAATCTCCGGGCAATTACGCTTGCATTGGCATTCATTATGCGATAAGTTGTGTCTGATCAGTAAAATTGTTGTCCCACGTTCTATTCGTTGCAAGTCTAAGGCAAGGATAGTTGAATTACATGGGTTTTCGGATGCTTCTGAAAAGGGTTATGGGTGTTGTATTTATATTAGAGTCATTTATCAAGATTCATTGGCCTCTTGTCATCTTCTGTGTTCTAATCTCGCGTGGCCCCACTACGACAGGTGTCATTACCTCGCATTGAACTCTGCGCTTGCTTATTGTTATCACGACTCGTATTCAAGGTCGTCCCTGCTCTTCATTTCTTTATTAATAGTCTTCATCTATATTCTGACTCTATGGTGTCCCTTTACTGGATTCATGCCCAGTCTTCGAGGTGGAAAACCTACGTCGCTAATCGTGTTGCCGAGATTCAGCGTCTTACGCAAGCCTACACATGGCATCACATCAATTCTCGACATAATCCTGCTGATATTATTTCTAGGCGATGCCACCCCGACGTGTTGCGCGATTGTTCGCTTTGGTGGCATGGTTCCGCCTGTTTGTCTCAATCTTCCGAGTCCAATCCTTTTCCACCCTTTTTACCTTCTAATCTGTCGTCTTCTGAATTCACTGCGGAGGAGAAACAAACCCCCAAACTTTCTCTAATGTCTACCCTCGCTATTGATCTTTCAAAGGACTTTTCTTCGTTGCACCGTCTGACACGCGTGTACGCTTACTGCTTTCAATTCATCAAAAATATTAGACTCTCCAGTGTTGAGAAAATATCGGGCGCTCTTACCCCCGTTGAAATTCATTCCACTATTATTCCACTATGTTGAAATTCGTAAAACAATCTCAGTTGATCCACTTCGCTGCCGAGATTAATTGTCTTCGTAATGGGTCTTCTGTCTCTATTAGGAGTAAGTTGTCTTCTCTGGACCCGTTTCTTGATGAGTCTGGCGTAATACGCGTCGGCGGGCGCTTACAGCAGTCGCAATTACCTTATGACAATAAGCATCCTATTGTCTTGCATCCATCGGCTCATATTACTCGCCTTATTATTGAACGCGAACACATTCGTCTACTTCACGCTGGTTCTCAACTCGTGCATCACTCACTTCGTCAACGTTGGTGGATTATTAACGCCAAGATAGTCATTCGCTCCATCATTCGGAGATGGGTCAAGTGCCTCAGGTTTAGTGCCAAACAACAGGTTCAGAGGCTTGGTATTTTACCATCTCCTAGAGTCACTCCTTCGCGGCCGTTTCTATTCTGCGCAGTTGATTATGGTGGTCCCTTCATGGTTCGTCATGGCGGGCAGAAATCTAGGACTCTGTCAAAATCGTACGTGTCTTTGTTCATCTGCTTAGCAACCAGGGCCATTCGTTTGGAATTGATTTCCGACCTTACAGCCAACGCGTTTATAGCTGCCTTACGTCGGTTTATGTCCCATAAGGGCATACCCAGCCAGTTATATTCTGATAATGGCACGAACTTTAGGAAGGCCCGCAATGTTTTGCATGACCTTTACAATCTTTGGCATAATAAGGATGCCACCTCATCAATAAAATCCTTTACGACCTCTCAGGGTATTTCATGGTCATTTATTCCGCCCTCGTCACCCCATTTTGGTGGTCTTTGGGAGAGCGGTATAAAGAGTTTAAAGCATCATTTGCGCCGCGTGGTAGGCAAGTCTATACTCACCTTCGAGGAGTTTACGACAGTTTTGTCTCAGATAGAGGCATGTGTAAACTCTCGCCCATTATTTGCCATTTCATCGGATGTAAATGATCCGGTGCCACTTACACCTGGCCATTTTTTGATTTGCGCGCCATTAACGGCGATACCTGACCCAGACTTATCTTACGTTCCCATCTCTCGTCTTGGACGTTGGCAACTTCTCCAGAAGTTTGTCCAAGTCATTTGGAAGGCTTGGTCTCGCGATTATTTACATCAATTACAACAACGTCACAAGTGGAAATTCGCCAAGGATAATGTTTCCATTGGTGACCTGGTTTTATTGATGGAGGATAACTTACCTCCATTAGCGTGGAAATTTGGGGTAATTACCGCCACATTTCCCGGCCCAGACAACTTAATTAGAGTTGTAGACATTCGCACGCCTACTGGTATTTTACGGAGACCCGTTCATAAGCTATGCTTGTTGCCAGCCCGGGACGAGGCTTAGACACAAGGTTACTATAATTATTCAGCACAATGCTAGTTTACTTGGCCACTGGCTTTCATTACTTCATTGTATGACCATTTGGTCAACTTAATTGTGATATGTATCATCACAACATTTTAATGTTAATTTTGCATCATTGCGTGTTTTTATACTAAATTTGCATGTGACTTGTAACTTTACAACCATGCACTGTACTATTATAGCTATACTTATCATATTTCATGGTGGTATACTCTGCTATTTTTGTATTTATATGTTAATAATTTGTGAGGCGTACTATGTCCTACACATTTACATTTTGATATTGGTATTGGGTATGTGTCATGTTATTGGTGGTATTGCTTTATATAAATTTTTTTACATAATATTCGCATGGTATGCAGTTATACAAACATGTATGCATTTTCTTGCACATTTGTCAATATATGTGATTTTAATATTCTATGAATGTATTTCTCGCAATTGTTCAACTCATGTGTTACATTTGTATAACCACATTGCTGTACTTGTCACTTATGCTATTGTGCCTTATTCATATTTGTAATTAACTAAACTGATTTCTATTGTATTTATTATATAACTTGTATTTATGTAAACCACATTGTTTTTCGCATCTACTGTCTATAACCACGCCACGCCTATATTTTTATTTTTATATTGTATTTTATTTTTATATTGTATTTTGCATTTTGTGATCACGCATTGCACAATTATTATTCATGCTTTAATTATGACATACATGTCATTACAATTTGTGCTTGCAATCAGTCAACTATGTATAGCTTGTTTTCACATAACAATTTATTGTATATTCCTGAAATATCAGGATAGCATGCATCGTTCAAACTATATGGCGTCATGCTAAATTTATGTCTTTGCATGTATAATTTTATAATAATTTTGTTTGCTCATTGTATTCAATTCTACTTGTATAGGTCTACTGGCCTTAACTGGTTCAAGCTAACCACTATGACTTGCATTAATGTTACAATTTATCGGGCCCATCATGTGATGAGTCACCAATTATTCATCATTAAACATTGTTAAATTATGTATTTGCATGTCTTATATCGTTCAATATTGTATACATACAATATGTATTGGCAATACATTGCTAACTTTGCATTTTACTCATGTTTGATTCAAGCTGCACGCCAACCTTGGCCTGCTTAACTCTTATCATCTCTCAAGCTTATCGCTAAGCAGTTAATGCCATAACTGTTATCTAAGACTACAACTCAAGGTTCAATGCAGCCTACTGAGATTAATCTTTATTATTAAGAACTCTGTATTTTTCTACAATAAGTTATTAAAATGTATTAAAAAATCTTTTGATTTTTTAGCGGGCAGTTATCGACAGTAGTGTGGTAATTTTCGTATTTGTAGGTTGGCTAACCTGTACGCTTTCTGAATCGTTCTTATCTCGTCTTTATAACGTTACAGTGCTACGAGCCTTGGCCGGCAGCGGACGTTCTTACGTTTGCTGCCTGACTCTGTCATTCTCATTTCTTGTTGTCGCGACAATTATTTAGGCCTTAGGCCTCCACGTTTTCGATGTAACTAAGTGCACACATTTGTGCCGCATCAAAATGTAGTTTCATTTCTGAATCAGTTTCTTAAAATTTAATCTTCAGCATTAGTCAACCTTACTACTATGAGTTGAGTGTAATAAACGGAGAAACTTAATAAATCTATTAATACAGTCCACTATCTTTATCATTTTGCATCCTGGCGATAATACATCAAGTTTCATTCTTTCTGATGGAAAAAGACATACGTGCCGACATACAACACATTTTTACGCGGTCCACTCGGCCGCAGCTCAACATAACATTTTATTTGGTTCTAACGTGACAGATCAACATTCTTCTTACTAACCAGAGATAATTCATTTTATTTAAATAACTTCCATAGTAAGAGAGCTAGGGAGTTCAGATTTGAATATGTTATAATTATAAAAATTACGAATCAAATGTATATGTTAGAATAAGCATAACTTGGCTTGCAGCCAAGATAATCGCAATACAAATTGCAGCCGGACGTCCGACCGACAATTGGTTCCGGTGTTTCCAGAATATTAAAAATAATAATAATTCTCGGACTGTGGGAATTATTTTTCGTTCTCACGGAATGAGGTGACTAAATTTTAAGTAGAAGGGAGAATGTTTCAGCCAATCAGATCATTCTAAAAATTTTTGAACAACCGTTGGTTTCGAGCTGAACGCTCTTCACTCTTCTGTTAACATTCAACCAGTAAACACATACTCTTCTGCCAGGACTCAAACTGTGAACACACACACACACACACACACACTTCTGTAAAGATTCAACTTCTGAACAACACAGACACTCTTCTATAACGACTGGACTGTGACGGCGTCTACGTACGATACTCTTATTTATCAACAAATAAGCGTACTGCGTAACACACCAAACTGTTGGCGTACGCATATAAGAGATCGACTCTAAATTAATAAGAACCTAAATATTGTGATAATCTGTAGAACAAGTACAAGTTAAGTAAGAAGCAATACATAAGAAATAGACGTAGATAAAAAGCGCTATACAAATCTTAATATTGAATCACTTAGAAACTTATACTGCAGTATACGTGAAACAAATCACAAGTAAATAAAAAGCACGTAGAACAAGATTCACGGCTAATTTATTTAAGAGTATTTTAGAAGCATCTTGAAGCAGTAAAATCAGTATTAAAGTCTTGAAAACTCATTAATTAAATTATTTGAAAATTTAACTTTTGAAAGCAATAAGAAACAAGTTCGTATAGATTCGTATTTATAAGCTTTCCCTCTGAAAGCTAATATTCATTCAGAAAACATTGATAAAATTACTAATTACTCTTTAGTACGTAAGAATTACGTTAGATGTAAGTTTTTCATTTTATGTGCTATTAGAATAATAAACCCCAATTTTATACCCAACACTGTTTTGTTATTGCTGTACTTCAAAATCTACCAACATCACAAAACTATTCGAAAGAATTATAACGATACTCTTTGTGCTTGTACTTTTGAATTAACCTACTTGCGAATTCAAAACACAAATTCCTACAGCTCTAGTCGGAAGAAGAAGACGCAAGAACGCACAGCAGGTAGGTCAGTTCACACACCACAATTTATAAGCATTATAAATGGAGCACCAAGAATGCGGGGCTGTCCAATTATAAAATTTGTAATTTCAGTTACGTTATGAATGTCGCCCGGAACGTGGGGCCCGATTTAATTTTGATTAAATTTTAAATTGTAAAATTTAACTGTAGTGAATTAAATTGAAACAAATTTGCTGTTTTAATTAGTAAAACAGCTGGCGTCCAACTCAAACAATCCCTAAAGAAAGTTTTTTGAATTGGTAATAAGTACAGTAATAGAGTGTTCAGAATATTGTGTAACAATGGAGACCGACAAAATGTTAAAACAATTGTTGCAAGAAATGAAACAAAACGCGGCTAAAGCTGAGCAAAATGCCGCAGATATGAAACAAAACGCGGCAGAAATGAAACAAACAACCGCGGAATTAACAGCTAATATGAACGCGAAATTTGAACAAAGTGCAGCCAACGCTGAACTAAATATCGCGGAAATAACGGCTAAAATGGACGCACAGAAAACAAGTTTAACTGAGACACTAGAACAGAGTAACGCGGATATAAACGCGGAGATAAGACAAACCTATGCAAAAATCAATGCAAAATTCGAGCAAGTAAATAAAGAAATAGCTGCTAAAATCGAAGAAAGCGCGAAAAGCTTAGATTCTAAAGTTACAGAAGTCGGAGAAAAAATTCATACGGTCGAGACAATAATAAATGAACGTTTTAAGGTTTCTGAGACCACAATGCATAAATCGTTTATTGAACAGGTTACGCGTATGGAGGGGCGATTTAAAGAACACATCAGCCGGTGTGAAAAACAGACCGCGGATGTAGCTAAAAAAGTCGATAATCTTGAAGTACGGATACAAACTGACGTAAACGAAACACAACGACAAGTTGCTAGGTTTGACGCGTCAATTGTAGAAGTTCGTTCCGATGTCGACACAAATAGAGTAAATGTATTACAAACGCTTAGCGAGGAGATTTCTAAAGTGCGACAGGAAGTACGGAGGAAATCGGCACCAAATATTTTAGTACAAGGGCAAGTAGACGAAAAGAATCGAGTCTATTTCACCGGTGAAAATAATGAAAACCCGATCGAGTTCTTGCTAACTTGCGAAAACGAAATGACAAGGGTAGGTTCGCGATTAGAGGACCAAGACCGGATACAGTGGGTAGTTAACGCGATGCGTGATTCAGCCAGGAGATGGTATAACATTGTACGTGATAAAATTACCACATACACGGAATTTAGACAAATGTTCGAAAACCGATATTGGAATTCGCACACGCAAAGACTCTTGCGTAATGAATTAGAATACGGACGTTATGACCGGAAGCAGGGTATAACGCCCGAAAACTATATTATACAACAGGTTGAACGCGCTAAACATTTAACACCAGCGTTTTCCGAGGTCGATATAGTCACGAAATTGGCGTACCATTTTAATCATAATATTCGTGTAGCCGCATTTACGCAAGGTATACGTACGGTTGACGAGCTATTAATATTAATATCTCAAAGTGAAACCGTTTTCGATTTCGGCGGGTGGAGGTATAGCCCCAACTATAATCAAAATAATGATAGCCAAAATAGACGTGGGCAATATCATACCCAAACTGATCCAAGGCCTAGTACTTGTTCGGCTCCACAACAAGCACCGCCGAAACCGCAAAATAAACCCGTTGAATATAAGGGGAAGCCGAGTTTCAGTAGGCAGAAACCGATAAGCAAAGGCAACGATGGAACTCCAATGAGAGCCATACAAACAGTCGCGGTATCAGATACCGGTACGAGCGCACAAACTAGCGAAATAGAAAATGTTAGAGACCCTATTGCAAAAGTAAAGCAGTATCAACATACAAAAAACGTGCAACAGGGCGCACCCAAAAAGGATGCGCAATAAACCCTGCAAAAATATTTAGAAATAAGATTGTTAGTAATAAGAAAAGGATTAGGTGTAAGAAATGTGATTTTTCTCATGAAATTTGTGTGCCGGTTAATAATGTGTTCCCACCGGATGTTAGAGAACCATTGTTGGAGTCAACTACAAAACGACAATGCCCCCCTAACACAGCGTGTCCGGTACTACAGGCTCACGTAAACGGCGTTCCCACGCAGGTACTTTGGGAGACCGGTAGTGTGGTAACCGGTAGTAGCAAAGGATTTTATGCGTGAAATAATAAAAAATATTTCGAAACAGCAATAAATAGATACCAAATGATAGAAACACTGTAACTATAAATCATATAAAGTTAGAAATAATTTAAATACTAATATTTAAATATCAATAATAATTGTTTAAATAAATTAGAGTATTAAGGATAAATAATAATAATTGTGGGCAAGTTATAAATAAATAACAATCATTCGTAGCATTGGTGAACAAACACACAAGTCGAGGTGTGAGGACGGGTGACGGTTACCGGAAACGCGTTCACAAAGCAACGACGCGCCCACGAGCCCGCACTCAACTGGTTTTTAAACGCAGAGGCTAATTAACGGCGCTTACTACGCGATAACAGGGGTAGCAAAACGGAAGCACATTCCTAAGCGCACGCGCCACAATTGTCTGTTACCATCTGTGTGAAATACCGTGTTAAATGTCTCGCTATTAAATACTACCCATGCTACAAACATTGTCTCACAATATTTTTATACAAATGATCTTATATATTAGAATTAAGTTATATATATAAAGCTTGTATGAATAAGATAATTATATCAGTATATGTTTTTGTAAGTAAATAGAACAATGCATACTTGTGAAACATGAAGAATGTACATGTAGAGAAAAAAAAATAACTGTATAATCTACATTCTTTTTTTTTTTAACGGGTGGGGGTGTATATAACGTATCAAATCCCATAGATTTGGGGTTATATGTAGAAAGTTTTAAAAATCAAATATAAAACAAATTTAAATCGATAGAACCATATCTCGCGCTGTAGCGAGCACTCAAAACAATTGTAAAACGCCCAGCGGCTATGTTCCGGTGGCGTTATGTAATCACATACGCACCGTTATAAATTAGGGACACGCCCTAACTTTAAAACATTAATATTTCGGAAACGAATAAATATAGGCAAAATCCAAAATAGCCAAAATGTTTGCCCAAATATTAAGAATACGGTGTGCAAATTTCAATAAATATAATTAAAGAGTTGATGAGATAATTCATTTTATTTAAATAACTTCCATAGTAAGAGAGCTAGGGAGTTCAGATTTGAATATGTTATAATTATAAAAATTACGAATCAAATATATATGCTAGAATAATCATAACGTGGCTTGCAGCCAAGATAATCGCAATACAAATTGCAGCCGGACGTCCGACCGACAATTGGTTCCGGTGTTTCCAGAATATTAAAAATAATAATAATTCTCGGACTGTGGGAATTATTTTTCGTTCTCACGGAATGAGGTGACTAAATTTTAAGTAGAAGGGAGAATGTTTCAGCCAATCAGATCATTCTAAAAATTTTTGAACAACCGTTGGTTTCGAGCTGAACGCTCTTCACTCTTCAGTTAACATTCAACCAGTAAACACATACTCTTCTGCCAGGACTCAAACTGTGAACACACACACACACACACTTCTGTAAAGATTCAACTTCTGAACAACACAGACACTCTTCTATAACGACTGGACTGTGACGGCGTCTACGTACGATACTCTTATTTATCAACAAATAAGCGTACTGCGCAATACACCAAACTGTTGGCGTATGCATATAAGAGATCGACCATATACTACGAGAAGTCACACCCAGAGTACAACAGAACGAGGCCATCTAAAACGTGGTACGAGCTGAAGAACTGAAGACGCAGAGCGACACCCGAGACGAGGTACACACACACACACGAGTGCAGAGTATCCGGACCGAGGGCCTGAAGCAGCTGCGGCAGTTAAACCACGGACGTTAAATCCATCAACAGTTGCTGAAGGAGCTGAGTTGCTGACCCCTGAACTCTTCGTCGGAATCCAGGACGCAGCGGAAATCATCGCCACTAGCTGATTGGACTAGGACATCGAGGGACCCCAGAGGACATCTTCGAGAACTTCAGTACCAGGAAAGTCAAAAATCATTTATACATTTTATATAAAAAGATCATTTTTCTTTTTCTGTTAAAATCAATTGTAAAGTTAACTTCATTCAGATGACTATAAAAACAGAGACTCTAAATTAATAAGAACCTAAATATTGTGATAATCTGTAGAACAAGTATAAGTTAAGTAAGAAGCAATACATAAGAAATAGACGTAGATAAAAAGCGCTATACAAATCTTAATATTGAATCACTTAGAAACTTATACTGCAGTATACGTGAAACAAATCACAAGTAAATAAAAAGCACGTAGAACAAGATTCACGGCTAATTTATTTAAGAGTATTTTAGAAGCATCTTGAAGCAGTAAAATCATTATTAAAGTCTTGAAAACTCATTAATTAAATTATTTGAAAATTTAACTTTTGAAAGCAATAAGAAACAAGTTCGTATAGATTCGTATTTATAAGCTTTCCCTCTGAAAGCTAATATTCATTCAGAAAACATCGATCAAATTACTAATTACTCTTTAGTACGTAAGAATTACGTTAGATGTAAGTTTTTCATTTTATGTGCTATTAGAATAATAAACCCCAATTTTATACCCAACACTGTTTTGTTATTGCTGTACTCCAAAATCTACCAACATCACAAAACTATTCGAAAGAATTATAACAGTAGAGGGAAAATGCCGGTCCTGACTCACAAAGGGATGCCGCCTTTCTTAAAAAACATAAAAAACGCTAAAAAACAAGATCAAAGAGATGCCGCCGTTCTCGCGGTCCAAGATTTTTTCCCACGCTCTCCCCCACCACCAATGGACCCGCAGCATCCGCGAATTTCCGCGAATATAATTTTTTATATGCCGCCTTTCGCGAGCCTTGATCACTTTCACTTTCTACTGGACCACAGCATCCGCGACTTTTTCGCGTATCTGGACCACAGCATCCGCGAATATAATTTTTAATTTTTTTATATGCCGCCTTTCGCGAGCTTAGATCACTTTCTATCACTTGATGCATTATAGTGTATATATTAAATATATGATCAGGGTTACCAACCTTGCGTGAGTTCAAATTTGTTGTGTGTTATAATGTATATTAAATCTATATGATCAGGTTTACCAACCTATGGTGGGGGGTTCCGACTTGATGCATTATAGTGTATATATTAAATATATGATCAGGGTTACCAACCTTGCATGAGTTCAAATTTGTTGTGTGTTATAATGTATATTAAATCTATATGATCAGGTGTATCAACCTCTGTATTATTATTATAGTGTATAGATATTTTATATGAGCAGGGTTGTCAACATTTTCTGTGGTGAGGAGAGAGAAATTCAAATATGTGTTATATAGTGTATATATTAAAATATATGATCAGGGTTACCAATCTTACATTATTGTGTGTGTGTATAGAGCAGATCTGCCAACATTTTTTTCTCTTCTGTAGTGGGAAATTCAAACTATATGATCATAATTGTTACTCTCTCTCTCTCTCTCTCTCACATTTGAATGTAAGTAAAACTATCTCTCTTGTTGTCAAACGTTATGTTCAAGCCGTTTTCTCCTCTCCCTCTCTCTCTCTTTCTCTCTCTCTCACTGTGTACATTGAGTAAATAATTTTAGCTCTCTCTCTCTCTCTCTCTCTCACACTTGTTGTGTATGTCTCTCTCTCTCTCTCTCTCTCTATGGTCAGTACCGCGCGCATGTATATGAAATTAGAAAGTTTATATTTATTCGACAAATATTAACGCCCTCTCTCTCTCTCTCTCTCTCTCTCTCTCTCTCTCGCTCGCAGACGTCGGAAGCAATTCCTAGTTTATAATGTAATTACCTGTGCGTGTATGTCTCTCTTTTGTAATTACCTGTGCGTGTATGTCTCTCTCTCGCTGCAAACGTTGACAAGAATTCCCTTATTCAAAGCGATTACGTTGTCACAGTACACAAACTTAAATATGCCTTACAGACCATTGTAATTTTAAAAATTCATTTTTGCATTAATTAAATACATATATATATATCGTAAACAATGAGATAATAATATTTCGTAATTGTAAGATTTTTAATAAAATAATTGCATGCATGTTCAGAGGTTTATAACGAAATAAATTAAAATAAACCATAATTTGTTTTAAATGATTAAATATATATATTTACACTTTACATTGATTAAATATATATATCACAAACAACATTGTTATATATAAAATAAATACAATATTAATAATATTGTTTTAAATGATTAAATATATATTTACAACACTGTACACAAACTTAAAATATAGATTACAAACCGCTATAATACAATTATTCAAAAAATACATTTTACATTGATTAAATATATATATCGCAAACAAACATTGTTATATATAAAATAATTTTGACATTGTAAGATTTTTAAATAATAATTTCACGACTCTAGATACAGTTCATAAATACAATATTAATAATATTGTTTTAAATGATTAAATATATATTTACAACACTGTACACAAACTTAAAATATAGTTTACAAACCGCTATAATACAATTATTCAAAAAATACATTGATTAAATATATATATATCGCAAAAAAACATTATTATATATAAAATAAATACAATATTAATAATTTTGACATTGTAAGATTTTTAAATAATAATAATTTCACGGCTGTAGATACAGTTCACAAGGAAGTTTATCTGTAACATAACAATACAGTCGGTATTAGAATCACTGATACGATAAATATTCAATTATCACACACACACACACACAGTCAGTGGAAAGAAAGAATCAAATGCGTTAAGTAAGTAAACTTTTTTTCAAGTATGTGTCATTTTTCATAAGTTAATGTACTTTCAAATAATTTCTAATCAAACCAAATATTATTCACTGGAACTTTGTAAATACTGCTTAGAATCAATGATACATTTATCGCATAAAGGTAATGTACTTTCAAATATGTTCTAATCGAACCAACTATTATTCAACGAAACATTGTAAAAAAATACTAAATAGAATCAATGATACATTTATCATGTACATACAAATTCAATTATTAAAGTGTTAAGTACAGTGAGTTGAAACTACACACACGCACACACACACACACCCATCAATAAATTGCTTGTTAACACGATTGCTACTTACGACGTTAGGACACAATCTCTACTTGCGTTGTTTGATTTCTCGTCCCTCGATACACTAAATGTAGTTCTTTAGGTTTGATATGCCTGAGCTCCTCATTCGTGAAGACACCTGCATACCTCTTGGGAAGATAGACACGATACTGGCGGTCGTCATCCTCCAACGTAGCAAGCACAGAGTTCCCATACTTCGTGTCCACATTTGTTAAGACCATGATGGGATATTTTTTATTCACTGTCAATTCTGAACATCACTTGTACTCAATAGCACTTACAGCATTAAACTTTACAAGAAACGACGACATTATTAGAAGAGAGAGAGACACTAGTGAACACGTCTGTATCAAACCAGAGAGAACCAAACAATGACAGAATATTCGCCACAAAAGGACAGTACAATGTGATAGTTGGGGGTGGTGGTGGTAACGTCGACGAAATTAGAGACACCAAAAATATAACAATGTCATTAGGAAAGTCTACATTCATAACGAAATAGTCACCGCTTACAGCTATGCATGTATGTACATGTCCACAACAGAATGAGAGAGATATAAATGTCATCATTCGCGGTGACCTACTTTCTAAATTTGTTACATTAAAAATGTTTGTTTAAAGCAAAAATCATGAATCATCCATTCCCGAATAGCATGCACCTTATAGTTGGCACAACGGTCAGAAGAATTGAAATGTCTAAGACATTCTGTTCCATGAAATAGATACGGTATGTTTTTAGGACAACCAAAGTCATCGAGATTGATGATATTATTGTGTATTATCTTTGATAGCAAAAAACGTTTTTTCTCAAAACCCTTCACAAACACATATTTATATATACGTGTATGTGATGTTAACAATGAAACAAGATTGTCGTATGGTGTCTCTCCTTCGCTCCATCTAAGTCTATGATAATTTGACGTTAACCAGTGGTTTGTCCTAACGTATTTGGGATTCGTAACGGATGTAGCAGGCGGAGTCAAAATCCAATGTCTACCAGCAAATCTCAGAACGTCCATGATTGACAGTTCCTTCACAATATATTTTCCGTTGTCGTCGAAAAAGCACTGGAAGTCGATTATAACTGCAGTGTTATCCATAATAATACTGTAAGACAAAGAAACCACACATTACAAACTTATATATATATATTATGTTTAAACACACAACTATCGTTGCGATATTAATATGTGAACTTACGTTTACAGACGTCTGGACTGAAGCACCGAGAGACGTCAACTGACGAAAGAAACAAGTGTTGAGGGGGTTACTATACATGGAGACGAATTTTTTAGTAGGTGGGGAGGTGTCGTCGTCGTCGTTCTCCATGTTGATGCGTCGTCGTATTCGATAATGACCGTATGCAAGCGTATCATGACCATTGTCTAGTATATAGCGCTTATCATCATACGGTGACAACGCTTGCTTATTTACGCGCATCGTGTACAGCGTATGATGATCGCTACGTAAACAAAGTGCACTGGTAGAAAACTGACAATGATCAGTGAGACACTTGCGATACATATCGTGTCGCAGACTCCTCTTAATCGCAACTCGAGGCACACCTTTACATACACGTTTTTGACACTCTTTGGTAGGATCTTCGTGGGCCACAAGGAACGAATAACATTTCGCACGGAGACCCAAGAATTCTCTAATAGGACGACCACACGTTTCATCCTTGAACAGTCCGACAACCTTTTTGTTCTTAAGGCTATAACAAGGATGAGACGTAGGGTAATCCGATGTGTCAAAAACGTGTAGGTCCTTCTTCATGTCTGCATACAAGTCTGATGTTTGAATGCTATACATCAGACTGTCTGTATCTGTCATTAACAATTTAACGTTGCAACCGTACTTGGCGACAGCATAACGATAATGAAAGTCGTACATTATCGTTTTGCTAACGTCAAGCACCGTGAAGCCGACATACACGGGACGGGAAAGAACAATGGATTTTTTACGGAGTGAGAGCCCCACCAGATCGTTCGTATAACGAATCATACGTTTTAGCCTAGGTGTGGAAACTAGTTTTTGAAGCCGTCGTTCATCCGAGACTAGTTCAAAGTCTATATGTTTCCGTACGTTCTCCAGCGACTTACCGTATACGGCGTTGTTCATCAGTTTGAAAAGGTCTTTTTCAAAGCTGTTGACGGCTGCTTGCCTCTTGCGGGTGTTGAAATCGATAAACGGTTTCAACCAAGCGCTTTGCTTAAAACACAACACCCTATGAGTCGCTTTCAGCTCTAAGCCAAGACTTAAATACAATTTCAAATTTCGATAATGGAGAACGTAATTTTGTTTTTCCTCCAAAGTTGTTAACAACTTCTCTACGGATGACCCTGATTCGTTATACGATGATCTGTATATACTCTCGTGTAAACGTTTGGAAAAGGGAGAAAGGATATCGGGTGTTACGCGCTGGCGCACAGGTGCAAGTGGGTAGTCGGAATGCAGGTCGTGTAAGGTATTAGGATAGTGTAGGTCGACTTCGAGGATGTACCCGATGTCGGAATCATCACTCACATTACGTACGTCCAAGGACTCGATTTCGTTACGATCGAGCCATCGGAAGTCTGCGTAAGGGAGTGGTTGCGACATGGCTGCACCGTATAAATTATTACAGTCCGTATACAGAATGAAGGAGGTCGGTTTCGATACATCGTACTGATCTGGAATCAGAGGATTGTTAGCGACTGCATGACGGTTGGATATCATCGCGCAGCCTCCGCGGACCCCAGACTCGACGAACAGATGTAGATTTATCTCTGTTAACAGCTCTAATTCGACCCCTGTCATTTTTAGCATCGCGTTCCAAGCGAGTCCGGGAAGCGAGTAAAAATGACAGGGTCCAAGCAGTAATCGCGTAAGGCCATGTCTCGGAAACTTTCAAAGACATCGATTACGTCTGTCAACAAATACAAATCGTGGTAATCTCCAAACGTACGCAGATTGAATGCACTCCACACGTTTTGTGCGTGCTCGTAATCTGCGTCCGAAATAGACGATTCCAACAACCGGTTATCAAAGTGTTCACGAGCGGGTAGACTTGTTTCATTGAACCGATCAATACTGTCAACGTACTCGTAAGGGTATACCCCCTTGCGTACGAGCAGATTGGTCTGTTCGTCGAAACCCCGTCTAAGCATTTCCTCTCTGAGCAAAGGAAATTGGCTCCCGGACGTGGACAGATTGATAACGAGTGTGTCCAGAGAGCGATTAAGAAATTGAAAAGAGTCTACGAAACGCAAGGGACCCAGGGAGAACGACACGTAACGCTCACTGGATGTTGCAATGCAGGATACGTGTTGGTCCTTATATTTTCCTAAACCCTGCATTAAATGGTGACAGTCGTAGCCACGAAGGTTGTGAAAGAAGACGTGGATATGACGAGGCATCTTGTAGCTTAGATTACAGCTATTGTGGGCTGCTCCCAAGAATTTCCCCGTAAGATGACAATGATTGCGTACATTGTCATCGTCTGTCAAAGGGCGATCACACAAATGACAAACGGTGGCGTTAGTGAACGCAACATTGTCATCATCGGACATAATTATTTGTACGTTATGTCGTACTACCTTCATCATATCCTCGACGTCTTTCATCAACCACGAGAAGAAAGTGTCTACGACGTTTTCACCTCGATAAACTTTAGCCTCTCTCCAGAGTCTGTGTGTATGATCGACGATAGCATAGGAGAAACCTGACGGAATATGCATCGCTTCGTATGATGTGGACGATACAGGAGGAGAAGTTATTTTCTGACGGGCACCGTTGCTATCAACTGAGTAGAATTCACCTAACTCGTGCACTGTCGTCGGGACGTTGTTACCAGGTGAACACGATTGAAGCGGAGTGATGAGGGACTCGAAGTCGGCGTAGACGGTAAAGGGTACTTTAAGACAGTGCGCGTAATTTTTAAATGACATAAACTTCTCCTCCTCTGTGGGCATTTTGGTTTCCTGCTCGCCGTAAGGTGTGTAGTAGGGGAGATGATCGGACAGACCATGTTCTGTGGTGAAACGATGCAGGCAGTAGTCGCAGTAAAATGATTTATGCTCGTGTTTTGTAAGGGATGATAACAATTTATTAATGCTACTGATAAGACAGTAGTGTTTTCGGCTATTTGTATCGGACAGAAGCAAAAGATTAACATGATGTAATCTGTCCTTATTGGGGGTAATTCTTAACGGATAAACCTCATTTTTTGATTCGTTTCTGATATTGTCTTCTATATCATAGCCGAAAACGTTTATAGAAATATTGGGATTCTGTGTTTCAAATTTAGAAAGTGAGTTTATAGAAACAGGGTACTCGATACCGGTCATATTTATTGTGTTTTTGAATAAGAGGTATTTTGAAACACGTTCTTTATTACGTTCTTGAGGGTGTATGTGAGCTAGTACGGACCATAGAAAACACATTTCATCTTGGGAGTTATTGATGTTGACTACTGCCTTGGTGAGTGCAAGTTTTCGCGGGGTTGGAAGGTAGGAGGACGCTGCTAGAGGCCGGTACCGTCCAACAACCAGTTCCAGCTTCAGTACAGCATCCACCGACCATCCGCTCCCGTCACGGGTAAAATTGGATATGCTATTCATGATTTTATCGTAGGATTCATCGAGTAGACAGTTCAACTCGTCGTTGTCGTCCGTGAGCAACGTACGACAACGTCCGTGGAAGACGGCGTCTTTGGTTACCTCTTTTTCTTCGCCGCTGTCACCATCTAACACAGTTTTAGTGAAACGTATCCTGCACGCAATATGCCATTTGATACTGCGTAAACGTGCTTGTTCTGCCAGAATATCCTTGCACAATAAAGGTCGCACCTCGGTCATTATCGGTACTATATCTTGATCTTCTTCTGTGTCCGTGTACACGGGCAGATAATTAAACGTTATGAGGGATCCTCTAATACTACTGTTTCGCACGATATAAAATCGTGTCATATCTGAAACAATAGAAACACATGTATTAGCTAATAGGAATGATGAATAACACACACACACAAATTCATGTTTGTGGTAAATAAATATATAGTACACGTTAGTAATACGTTAGTTTATTGCAAACTGTGAAGATGGCAGCTACTCCTGATTTTAGCATTGAAAGTGAAAGAAGAAAATCGTTCAAGTATTGGGAAGTGACGTTTGTCAGTCCCGACGAGTTAGCGTTTGCTGGGTTTTACTACTATCCGCTAAATTATGATGTTTGTGGACATAGTATGTCATTCATAGACGATAGAGTTAAATGCTTTTGTTGTGGAATTGAATTAGTTCATTGGAGAGAATGTGACATACCTATGGTGGAACATGAAAAATTTTCTCCGTCATGTCAATTTCTAAACGATGTCAAGAGACAATACATTGGGGAGAAGGTGACAAACCTATGTCAGAACATAAAAAATTTTCTCCGTCATATCAATTTCTAAACAACGTCAAGAGACTATCTTATACATGTTAGACTGAGTTGAATCATATGTTAATTCATATCAAACAAATTTGGTTTGCTACATAATTATAGAGAGAGAGACAATTGGTAAATTTTTACCTTGTTGAGGATGTCCCTGTTCCTGCTGATGTTCTGGATTTTGTTGAAGGTCAGCCATGGTGATATTCAGACGTGAGAGTGAATACTGAAAAACAAAGAAACTGTTATAGATATAGTATTTTTAACGCCGGTATTATGTTAGTGTATCTTAAACCATGAACAACGCACGCAAGACTATAGCTCTAGAGCTACACAGAGCAGCGAGAAGGAATTTCGTTAGGCGTGCGGTTGAATTGAAGGGTCTACACGACTTGTACCAGGCGGATCTTGTGGAGATGATACCATACGCTCGAGTGAACAAAGGGTACAAGTACATGATGACAGTGATCAATGCGTTTAGCAAGTACGCGTACGCTGTACCATTGAAAACAAAGACAGGAAAAGAAGTAAAGCACGCACTAGAGCCTATACTAACTGCTAATCGAATGAAATATTTACAGACGGACAACGGGAAGGAGTATTACAACAGCACAGTACAAACGTTGCTAAAAAAGTATAGTGTGAAACATTACTCAACCTATAGTGAGAAAAAAGCTTCCATAGTGGAACGTTTTAATCGTACACTGAAGACACACATGTATCGAGCTTTCAGCGAACAAGGACACTACCGCTGGTTGGATCTACTACCTACATTACTGAAATCGTACAACAATACCACACACAGAACCATTGGTATGAAACCTAGTGAAGTGAATGATGCCAACGAACATATAGTGTTGGAACGAATAAGGAAGAACACAGCGCCTAAAATCAGTCCAACGAAACCACCCAAATTTAAAGTAGGTGACCGTGTTCGTATAAGTAAGCACAAAATGACGTTCGCCAAAGGTTATACGCCAAATTGGACTAACGAAATATTCACTGTGGATAAAGTACAATCCACTACTATCCCCGTCACTTATCTGCTAAAAGATCATCTAAACAAAGTGTTGAAAGGTGGTTTTTACGAGCACGAGATTAGTAAGTCCAAAGTCGGCGACGTATACCTAGTGGAAAAGGTGTTACAACGCAAAGGTGACAGAGTGCGTGTTCGTTGGCTTGGTTTCGATGGTAAACACGATGCATGGATACATAAGAAAGATCTAATATAAAAAAGGTGACAGCACGTGCTGAAAACAGTATGCTTTCGGTATTCACAAAGATGAAGATTGTACAGCAAGCAAACAAATTACCAATAAAGGATATGGACTTTTTGGCTGGTGACGAAGACAGTGCTAATCGTAAACATGGCCCGCTATTACCGAACAGTATTCGCTGTATCGTTACAGGCCCAAGTTCCTGTGGGAAATCAAATGTGCTATTCAACCTACTGTTTGATGCCAACGGACTACGTTTCCGCAACGTATACGTGTTTTCAAAATCATTATTTCAACCAAAATATAGAATGCTAGAAACAGTGATGAAATCACTCGCTGATGAAGGTTTAGGTTATCATGCATACAGCGAGAACGAAGAAGTCCCGCTACCGAGTGAAATCACTGGTCTCGACTCTGTTATCGTATTCGATGATGTATCGTGTGAAAGACAAAACAATATTCGAAAGTATTTTGCTATGGGGAGACATAGCGGTGTGGACACATTCTATCTATGCCAGACATATAGCCAGATACCGAAACAATTGGTACGTGACAACGCTAACTTGTTGATATTGTTCAAACAAGACGATCTAAATTTACGACATGCATACAATGATCACGTTAACATAGATATGAAATATGATGTTTCAAAGACGTTTGCACGGAAGCGTGGAAGGATCGTTATGGATTTCTAGTCATAGACAAAGACTCGCCAATAAATGAAGGTAGATATAGAATCGGCTTTGATCGATTCATAATTGTTTCCGACGAAGTATAAAAGTGGTTGCACTGTAGTAATGTAATCAGTCCTCTTGCTAACACACGATGGCGATGAATAAGGAGGAACGACTCGCGTATGATATAGATACGATAAGCGACAACATAAGGAAAAAATATCATGCATAATACACGGTATCAGAGAAAGCGACGAGACGTTTAGAAAAAATTACAGACCGATTCTGGAACTGTTAGAAGCTATTTCACGAAAGTTAAGTGGTGATATGATGGAGGAGGAGGAGGAGAAGCAGCAGATAAAACAAGAAGAGCCTACACAACACACAATAACAGAAAACGAAAGTGGTATGCAAAGTCATAACGCTTATCATTTCAGTGACGAGGACGCATGGAACCCTAACGCTTCACATTTCAGCGACGATTCATTAGCAAACAAATATATGCGTTTGTGTGAATCGGCGGACTGTAAACGGATTATAGATCGTATGTATGGTGTTCGATACGAAGGTGGTAAATTTATGATAGGTGATTCAAATGTAAAAATCGATGATAACGACAACTTTCATGTCAAAGGAAAAATTTACGAGGGTACGCCTGGTCTGTATGAACTTTTGTTTATGAAACTACCAAAAAAATACAATAAGGACGATATGAGGAAATATAAGTCCATACTACTAGCAACCAACGGACACAAACAAAAATATAAACACAATACGCGAATAAACAGTAACAGTGGCGTCAAGTACCGACTAGTAATATCTAAATTGTTTGCACGAAAACGTACAGGGAGTGGCTATATGGAGATGAAACCGAACACTGCAATCGATTACGTGCATTGGGATGATCCTAACGAGTTGGTTAATAGATTGAGACTGTTAATGGCGTCTCAAAATAGCGGCCATACTGGTCATAGGAATGAAATCGTTTCGATATTGGAAGAATTACGTGAAGCCGGCATTATCATATAAAAGCAGACGCACCGTTCTATAACCATCAGTTCTTCTTCATAAATATGAGTGTAGACAAGTTCGGTAGACACGACAGCGCTGTAAGAGTGCGAAAAGAAACTCATCGAAGTCTGCGTGAGGATATCGGTTTAGGAGTGACTAACGACGGTCACTTTGATGTGAAAAACAAAAAGATATGCAACTTGGGTGATCCTGAAGAGTTGCACGATGTTGTTTCTTTACAGTACGTAAAAGACACATGCTTACAGTACAAGAACGACAACGCTACCGTAGACGCAAAAGATCATCGAATAATAAGGCTAAACGATCCGCTTAAATCAAGAGATGCAGCCACAAAACGATACGTAGACGAGAAGAGTTTGAAAAAAGATCGTGCAGGTAACGTAATCGTTAATGACTGTCGACTAACGCGTGTGCAAGCGCCTGTTGACTTCAAAGACGCAGTGAATTTGGAATTTTTACACGCACACACAATCAGTTTGCAAAACGATACTTTCTACGCTGCCGGAAGAAAAATTACGAATATAGCGAACGGTGTCAATGACAAAGACGCAGTCACTGTACGACAAATGCACGAATTAAAATTACATATAAAGACCGAATTGTACAAGGTCACTCAGGTATTTCACGCTCATATAATCAATCTAATAAAGTTTGTCTATAAATATCAAGACAGCGCGACACAGCGTTCAGTCCTGTCTGAATATATTGAAGAGGTGCGGCGTTTAATAGACGTTCTCGATACGGAAACGGAAATCAAGGATTCGAGATCTGTTTACAAGAATGCACGTACTTCGTAAGAAAAGAATGGGGCGTGGTGTAATTGAAAAAATACTTAAAAACACTGTGCCCGCTATCGTTTCGTCAGTACCTACTTTGATTAATCGAGCGGTGGACGCATTACCAGTAGAATTACACCTACCCGGCTACCGATTCTGTGGACCTGGAACAAAACTCAAAGAGAGATTGGCACGTGGCGAGCGCGGAATCAACGAGCTGGACGAAGCCTGTCGCGAACACGATATCGCCTACGCAAGGTACAAAGACAACAGTCGAAGACGTATAGCTGATCGCGTTCTTGCCGACAAAGCGTGGGAACGAGTGAAAGATTGGAATTCCGGTGTTAGTGAAAGAGCGTATGCTGCTGCTGTAGCCGCCGCAATGAAAGTGAAATCGGCGGTGGGTGGAGGGAGCTCGCGTAGTGGTTGCAGAAAAAACAAGAAGAAGAAGGGTTCAGGAATTAAACGTCAATCCGTGAACAAACGCAAAACGACCTGCAAACGCAAAACAGTCTCAAGACATAAACGTAACAATAAAAAAATAGCGTCAGGTCTATACCTACGTCCTTACAGACAAAAAAACTAATTTGCATACCAGTGCGTGCATTGTCTGACAGTGATTTGTATGTGTACGCAAAACTTTTGAAAATACCTTATTTCAGAGGAGTTTTTATGCGTAACACTTTACCACACACACAACCATGGAAGAATGAGAGTGCAGTTGTTAATCTGGACAGTGCAGAAGGACCTGGTACGCACTGGATTTGCTACAAGAAGCGAAACAAACAAGTTTACTACTATGATGCGTATGGTAATATGCAGCCACCTCTTGAGCTGACACAGTATTTTGGAACCGACACTGACATTTACTACAATTACGAGCGTGAACAGCCACCACACACAGTCATCTGTGGGCATTTATGTTTGGACTTCTTAACGCGTGAGTGATCAGTAAGCGACAAGATGTCTTCGCTGTCGGTCACCTTAACAGGCACGAATGCTGCTGCTCTTGTATGTGACTTTTTCCCGCCTCTCGAACTAACAAACGGCGAATGGTATGTAGGTCTATTGGACTTTACTACATACAACAGTATACCGAACGTGATTGAGGGAAAAAACAATGTGTTTCCAGTACTACGGGACGGAACAACGTGGGACTTGATAACTTTACCTACAGGTGCTTATGAAATCGGTGACATAGAAGCCTTCCTCAAAAAGCAGTTAGGAGACTCAAAGATTAGTCTACGTCCTAACAACAATACACTGAAATGTGAACTTACTTGTGCATTGGATACTGACTTTCAACAAACAGTGTACGGTATCGGTGATATGTTGGGTTTCAAGGAAAAGCGTCTGCTTGAAGCGAATAAAACTCACACGTCTGACGCCACAGTTAACATTATAAAAGTGAACAGTATACTGATAAGGTGTAATATAGCGCAAGGATCATACAAGAACGGTAAAACTGAGCACACGCTGCACTCATTCTATCCGTCAGTCGAACCAGGATTCAAAATAATTGAATCGCCTACAAACGTCATATACCTACCTGTGAATGTGAGTCGTTTGGACAACATAACATTATCTTTACACGATCAGGACGGTGACGTAATAGATTTTCGCGGAGAAGTCATCACTGTGCGTTTACATCTAAAACGACTATAGACATGGGCTTGTACTTTGTTTCTTCGCCACCGCTGGTACCACAGTCGTCAGTAATAAAAAAAGAAGAAGAAGAAAGATCAGTTAGGAAACGCATCAGTACTCGTTCGAAACTGAAACGATTAACATCAGTTAACCGCCGTTTCCTGATTTCACTGGGTTTTGTTGTTGTAAACAAGTAACATGGCGAGTGGAATATTATCTGTGGAGCAGCAACCGTTCTTTGAAGACAGTATCACACACTTTTCATTTCACTCACACGCACCGTACGCAACAACAAGATATGGAAACAATGATGAAATACGTGTGCCAATACAACAACAGGACGTCTTTACACTGCCGTCAGAAAGTTTCCTCTACATCGAAGGCAAGTTGGTTAAAAACCCTAGTGCGGCTGCAGATACTGCACTGAATGTGGAACTGGTGAACAATGCTATAGCATTTCTCTTTGAAGAGATTCGTTACGAGTTGGCCGGAGTGGTAGTGGACCATACCAGAAACGTCGGTGTTACGTCAACTATTAAAACTTTTCTATCACTCAACAACAACACACGTAACGCAATGGAAAACGCAGGTTGGGTGGCGCCGACCACGAACATATTAAAAGTGAATGATGACGGCGAATTCAACTTTTGTATACCACTGAAAATGCTAATGGGATTCGCAGAAGACTATACACGCATCGTGCTGAACGTGAAACAAGAACTTATACTCCTACGCACATCTACCGACATAAACGCTATGGTTTTAGTAAGCGGACAAACGACTGCTAATTGTGTTCTTGAACTAGATAAAGTTTACTGGAAAATGCCTTATGTACATGTAGCTAATGCGTACAGATTACCACTGTTACGACTCATAGAGAAAGACCACCCGATAACTATGCCTTTTAGGACCTGGGAGTTGCACGAGTATCCTGCCTTACCACAGACTAAAAGGCAGAATTGGATTGTCAAGACCTCGAGTCAGCTAGAAAAACCACGCTTTGTTGTGTTAGCGTTTCAGACAGCAAGAAAAAATGTACTGACAGCACGCGCCGATGAATTTGATCACTGTAACGTGATCAATGCGAGACTGTTTCTAAACGACAAGTATTATCCTTACGATAATTTAAACTTGGATATTGGGAAAGACCGTTTTGCATTATTGTACAATATGTACGCCAGTTTTCAAAGTTCGTATTACCACCGTTTAGACGGCAGCCCAGTACTGACACCGGAATTATTCAAATCAAAAGCCCCGCTGTTTGTATTCGATTGTAGCAGACAAGACGATGCACTTAAGTCTTCAGCAGTTGATGTACGTTTAGAATTTGAATCGTCAATGAATTTTCCTACACAGACGACTGCCTACTGTATGATACTACATGATTCGCTTGTAGAATATACGCCATTGTCCAACACAGTACATAGACGTGTTTAAGTCTTATTTTATACATATTTTGTAAATACTAGTTTTAAATATATATTTTCATATTTGTAACATTATAATATTGGAGCTGTGTGTGTGTGTGTATGTGTGTGTATTTTAATTGTAAAACTAGTTTAGATATATTTTAATACTTAGATATATTTTCATACTTGTAACACTATAATCTTGGAGCTGTGTGTATGTATTTTTAATTGTAAAAACTGTTTAATATAATCTTGGAGCTGTGTGTATGTATTTTAATAAAATTTATATATTACACGCACTTTATTATTATTTGTATAACCCACTCCATAATGTATACTTACTTACTTGCAGCAAACTAGCGAGCGTTGTCCACACACAAACGTACCCTTAAATGACGGACGGACGTTGTACGCTTAACATTCAGCTATACCTAAAATATATCTTCAATTAGAAGTGAGACATAATAATTTGATCATACACACACGCGTGCGCACACACACACATGTATTAAATTCAATAAATAATAATGCGCTTGATGATGTTTTAATGCAAATAATTTAGGAAAGTCTACATTCCACTTTCATAAGGAAATGGTCACCGCTTACAGCTATGCATGTCCACAACAGAATTAGAGAGATATAAATGTCATCATTCGCTGTGACCTGCTTTCTAAATTTGTTACATTAAAAATGTTTGTTTAAAGCAATATTTCAGAGAATTGTAACAGACATAATAATAATTTGATCATACACACACACACACACACACACACGTATTAAATTCAATAAATAATGCGCTTGATAATGTTTTTACGTTTAAATAAATCTGTACACTCACCAACTAGTATGTGTGTTGTCTATACACCCTTAATGATGAAAGTTGTGTGTGTATACTGAAGACATACAATACTACAACAGTCTTTCAACTATTTAAAAAAATGCAGTGATAGCTTTCACGCAGGCGGTCAAATGAGAAATTGCCACTATAAAAAAAAAATACGGTAAGAATATATTTCAGACAATTGTACCAGACATAATAATTTGATCATACACACACACACATGTATTAAATTCAATAAATAATGTGCTTGATAATGCAAATAATTTTTACGTTTAAATAAAATCGGTACATACAATAAAATTAATATAAAAATACATTAAGAATATATTTCAGAAAATTGTAGCAGACATAATAATAATTTGATCATACACACACACACACACACACACATGTATTAAATTCAATAAATAATGCACTTGATAATTTTTACGTTTAAATAAAATCTGTACACTTACCAAAGAAGATGTGTATACTGAAGACACGTAAGACGTACAGTATCAGCATGCGCAAGCAGACAAATGAGAAATTGTCGCTAATTTACTTTGCGTATATATATTGTACACTGTAGTGGGGGGAAAGCTCGTGTGTGTGTCCGTTTTTAGAGTAATTACTGTCAGCGGTGCTAATGCTTGACAGGTGTCAAATTAGAAAGTAGAGCGCCTGATTTAGACAACGTACACAAGGTTAATTACCTCTGGTTTAAGTTATCGAATAATAACTATATCTAATTCTGTATCGTTGTGTGTGTGTGTGTGTGTGTGTGTGTGTGTGTGTGTGTGTGTGTGTGTGTGTGTGTGTGTGTGTGTGTGTGTGTGTGTGTGTGTGTGTGTGTGTGTGTGTGTGTGTGTGTGTGTGTGTGTGTGTGTGTGTGTGTGTGTGTGTGTGTGTGTGTGTGTGTGTGTGCAAAAGCTCGTATGTGTGTCCGTTTTTAGAGTAATTACTGTCAGCGGTGCTAATGCTTGACAGGTGTCAAATTAGAAAGTAGAGCGTCTGATTTAGACAATGTACACAAGGTTAATTACCTCTGGTTTAAGTTATCGAATAATAACTATATCTAATTCTGTATCGTTGTGTGTGTGTGTGTGTGTGTGTGTGTGTGTGTGTGTGTGTGTGTGTGTGTGTGTGTGTGTGTGTGTGTGTGTGTGTGTGTGTGTGTGTGTGTGTGTGTGTGTGTGTGTGTGTGTGTGTGTGTGTGTGTGTGTGTGTGTGTGTGTGTGCGTACACACTGAATATAACTTTTTAATGACGAAATATTATTATTTCATTGTTTACGATATATATATATATATATATTTAATTAATGCAAAAATGAATTTTTAAAATTACAATAGTCTGTAAGGCATATTTAAGTTTGTGTACTGTGACAACGTAATCGCTTTGAATAAGGGAATTCTTGTCAACGTTTGCAGCGAGAGAGAGACATACACAATGTGTGTGTGTGAGCAGCACGTACATCGTCCGATAGCGATTTGTATGTGTACACAAAACTTTTGAAAATACCTTATTTCAAGGAGATTTTTTTATGCGAAAGAGAGACATACACGCACAGGTAATTACATTATAAACTAGGAATTGCTTCCGACGTCTGCGAGCGAGAGAGAGAGAGTGAGAGGGCGTTAATATTTGTCGAATAAATATAAACTTTCTAATTTCATATACATGCGCGCGGTACTGACCATAGAGAGAGAGAGAGACATACACAACAAGTGTGAGAGAGAGAGAGAGAGAGAGAGAGCTAAAATTATTTACTCAATGTACACAGTGAGAGAGAGAGAGAGGGAGAGGAGAAAACGGCTTGAACATAACGTTTGACAACAAGAGAGATAGTTTTACTTATTCAAATGAGAGAGAGAGAGAGAGAGAGAGAGAGAGTAACAATTATGATCATATAGTTTGAATTTCCCACTACAGAAGAGAAAAAAATGTTGGCAGATCTGCTCTATACACACACACACAATAATGTAAGATTGGTAACCCTGATCATATATTTTAATATATACACTATATAACACATATTTGAATTTCTCTCTCCTCACCACAGAAAATGTTGACAACCCTGCTCATATAAAATATCTATACACTATAATAATAATACAGAGGTTGATACACCTGATCATATAGATTTAATATACATTATAACACACAACAAATTTGAACTCATGCAAGGTTGGTAACCCTGATCATATATTTAATATATACACTATAATGCATCAAGTCGGAACCCCCCACCATAGGTTGGTAAACCTGATCATATAGATTTAATATACATTATAACACACAACAAATTTGAACTCACGCAAGGTTGGTAACCCTGATCATATATTTAATATATACACTATAATGCATCAAGTGATAGAAAGTGATCTAAGCTCGCGAAAGGCGGCATATAAAAAAATTAAAAATTATATTCGCGGATGCTGTGGTCCAGATACGCAAAAAAGTCGCGGATGCTGTGGTCCAGTAGAAAGTGAAAGTGATCTAGGCTCGCGAAAGGCGGCATATAAAAAATTATATTCGCGGAAATTCGCGGATGCTGCGGGTCCATTGGTGGTGGGGGAGAGCGTGGGAAAAAATCTTGGACCGCGGGAACGGCGGCATCTCTTTGATCTTGTTTTTTAGCGTTTTTTATGTTTTTTAAGAAAGGCGGCATTCCTTTGTGAGTCAGGACCGGCATTTTCCCTCTAATTATAACGATACTCTTTGTGCTTGTACTTTTGAATTAACCTACTTGCGAATTCAAAACACAAATTCCTACAGCTCTAGTCGGAAGAAGAAGACGCAAGAACGCACAGCAGGTAGGTCAGTTCACACACCACAATTTATAAGCGTTATAAATGGAGCTCCAAGATTGCGTGGCTGTCCAATTATAAAATTTGTAATTTCAGTTACGTTATAATATATATATATATATATATGTATGTTTTAACAATACAAATCACAAGCCTATTTGATTTTTAATAATAAGACAGTAATTCACATTTTTTTATGCTAATTACCAGGTATGTAAATAAAGAGATGTCATGGACGTAAATATGCGTGAATAAATTTGGCAACGCGAATCTAATATTCCTTAATTCACAGGTTCCAATTAAGTGTTTTGTTACGTTGTATTTTAATTAAATATATAACATTTTGTGAATATTATGGCAGCCTGTTTAATTGACCGACGTCAATTAACCCGGCTCCCGAGGTTATAAGGGCGATAGTATACAGAAGTTTTAAAAGATAGTATACAGCCGTTATAAGATGCGCAACTCTGCTATGCTAATAAATAAAAGACTAATTGTAGTTACTGCAATAAAGAAATAAAAAAAAGCCATATAAAATGCTTAATAATAAAAATAAATTTTATAAGAAAGAATAATAAGAAAGTAAAGTAGTAAAAGATTAAATAAAACAAGAATAGCAATAGTATATTAGTACAAAAGATTTGCAATTATTATTAAGAAAAATAATATATGTAATGATAATTTAATTCTGTAAACCCATGTTGAAGCGTGCACAGATTGTCACCCCCAAAGTAAGAGTGAGAACAAGAACAAACTGGAAATATATTAACGTGTTATAAACTGTATAAACTAGGCCATTGTTATAAGCGTATGTACAATAGTCGAATACAAACGCGTAATCTCTCCCCTTGCATAGTAATGTTATCGCCTAACAACAACAGTAGTCATAATATTTCATGTCACGTCCTGTTGAACTCTGTGTGAGATTCCCTTCTCTACGAGCTATTATTCTCTCTGTGAATTGAAAGATATTTGATTCCACAAAACTAAAAATAGTCATATACAGTGATATAATTAATATAATCAAACTGATGTTGATTAGTATAAGTAGATTACTACAATTAGCATATTAAGACAATGTCTCAATTTAACCCGGATTTGTGCTATAATAAAAGACGAATTATGCTATGAAGCACTTTTACGCGGTTTACTTTATGCAAACGTAACGGTCGCAGAATTACGCAAAACGTTAGGCGAAAACAAGCAAAATATACCTACCCAGTTAGATAGATTAAACGAAATAGAACTTGAAAGCGAAGTAGAAACGTGTTATGCAAAATATAGGGAATTGACGTCAATATCGCAAACCCTCCACGACGAAAAATCACCCGCCATAATCTTGCGTACCACGCAACGGATAGAGCATTTAACCCGTCGCATAAATAATTTACTAAACTGGCCCGGACCTACTGAAACACCCGGTGACGTGCAAAAATTTGCAGACGAAGCATTGCAGCAATTACCAACGATAATAAGAAACCTACGTCGTAAATCAGACTCATTTAAAATGGAGGAAATAGAAGAATCTCTTTCTAGATTAAATATCACACCATCTCAATCACTCACCATAGAACAGAGACCCACTACCGTGACTTTCGAATTTCCACAAGTATCAAGTGTAGAACCGAATGCAGATCAGACGCTTAATAGAAATGTGAATACCACACCAACAGCGGAATCCTCACCTCCAAATGCCCAGCGTAGTCTCACATATAATAATGATTTAATGAGTAATCGTGTGTTACCACCCTCTGCGATAACTAATTCAGTGTCGAGACACCCGAGAATACAATCTCACGTGAACTTTAGTGCTAACCTATACGGAAAGATAACTCATCCCGTAGAAAAGATTTTATCAGAAATCCAATATACCGATGGATTAAGTATTACCAAACTGTTAGTGTTCATAAAACACCTTTTACAAATAAAAGACTTGCAGCAACTGAGCGATAGCCAGATATTGCCAGTCATTCTGACTAAATGTAGACCACCATTAAAGGACCGTGTACAGGAGTCAATGAATTTTCAGCATTCCGTAGACCAACTACATTCTGCCTTAATAAGACATTTTATTCCAACGGGAATTTATGAAGAATTGAAACGGAACCCAGTACTTAGAGTACAAGGAGCGTACGAGAGACTCGCGCACTATATTTCAGAAATAAGAGAAACTTCATTATTACTAAAGGTAAATTTGAGCGAACCACAGTTAGTAGAAACGATTCTGGTAGGATTATCCCCAGAAGAGAGATCGCGATTAGTACTGATCAATAGACCCAACACTTTTGCAGAATTAGAACAATGCTGTATCCACTCATCAAATGTATGGTATTCGGACCAAAACAGACGTGCTTTAATTTCTCAGACACAACGCGGAAACGAAACACCACCCCTGGTATCAGAACCGAGAATACAACGTAATAGTCGACACTTTAGAACTCCGAAACCTTCACACTACCAACCTGCACAAAATTATCAACTGAAATCCCAACCGAATATGAGCGACACAGTGAGTAGAGAAAAAAGATGCTGTAACTGCGGTAAACAAGGTCACATTAGTAGGTACTGTAAACAGAAACAGCATTACCAAAAATCCTCTCATTCAAAAAACATGTAAGGCAGGGAGTGCCGAAATCCTGTGTCTCCCGCCGCGTAATAAGAGTAGGTAAAACCGAGAAGTACAAAACTAAAAAAAAAATAATAAACAAAAAAATTAGACCCCTACGTAGAAAGATTTGTCAATAGATGCAACTCAATTACTACATGCAAATCCAATGTGTGTCAATTACCATATATACAAGTAGACCTTGGCATTACGAAAACACTAGGATTAATTGATTCCGGATCAACACGGAGCTTAATTAGCCAACAGTTAGCCGAAACATTAGCCAAACACCACCTTGTTAAACGTAGTCAACCGGTGAATATTAAATGCGCTACCGCTAATAACCAAAAATTAACAATAAAACTCAGCGTTACTATCAAACTAAAAATTAAAAATTTAACATGGTATTTTCGAGTATTAGTATCTGAAGAATTAGGACCAAACTTAATATTAGGAGCGGACTTCATCAGTAAAACAGGTATAATTCTTGACATGTACGATAAGAAGTATTATTTTAGATTCGACCGTACCCAAAAATATAATTTTGACTTCGAAGTAAATAGCAGTAAAGGTACAGAAACATCCGCAACGCACATAGTACACCATGAATCTGCACTAGATCATTTAGAGAGTAGAGATAAACAAAAAATACAAAATCTAATAAAAGAATTTTCCACCGTTCTAACCCCAAAGTTAGGTTTAACGAATCCAATAGAGTACAAGATCAACCTGAACGATAATAAAGTAATCCGACTGCATCCATATAAGTTATCTCCTCCAAAAATGGAAATCATGAGAAATCAAATCAATAAATTGTTAGAACAACAAGTTATAGAGCCTTCCACTTCACCGTATTCATCACCCGCGTTCTTAGTACCCAAAGACACTGATCAACATAGATTAGTCGTTGACTATAGACAATTAAATAAAAAGATAGAATTCGAGTCCATACCGCTCCCCGACATCCACAGCGCCTTCCACTATTTTACAAAAGCTAAAGTTTTCACCATAATGGATCTCAATCAAGCATTCCACCAAATACCATTATCGGAAGAATCCAAACATCTAACCGCCTTCGCAGTCCCGTTCAACCTGTACCAATTTACAAGAGTACCCTTTGGAATCTCCCAAGGAAGTTCTGTTTGTAGTCGATTGTTAGAAAAAATATTCCACGACGTAAAATTTAAATTCGTATACCACTACCTAGATGACATAGTAATTTACAGCGAATCCATGGAACAACATCTTCATCATTTACGCGAAATCTTATCCCGACTAAAGAAAGCCGGATTAACCGTGAACCCAAGTGAAGTAAATTTTGCCGTTAACCAATTCTCATTTTTAGGTCACATAGTATCTGCCGACGGAAAAGTAAGCATAGACCCAGAACGCACCCGTGCAATCAGAGAATTTTTACCACCACATGATACGAAAGGAATAGCCCGATTTTTGGGAATGATAAATTACTTCCACAAGTATATTCCACACCTAGCTGATATAGCAGCACCCTTAAATACGTTAAGAAAAAAAGGAGTAAAATTTGAATGGACCCCTCAACATCAAACAGCATTCGACAACCTGAAAGAAAGTATAATACAACCTCCAGTATTACAACTGGTCGATTTCACGAAACCATTTATCGTACAGACAGATAGTTCAAGTGTAACCCTAGGAGCAGTCATATATCAGGAAGTAGATAATTCTAGATTACCGATCAGTTATGCCTCGCGAACCCTAACCGATCAGGAAAAGATATTCTCCGCATACGAATTAGAATGTTTAGCCGTAGTATTCGCATTCGAGAAATTCAAGCCATTTTTAGAACATAAAGAATTTCTGTTAGAAACGGATAATCAAGCTTTATCATGGTTATTAAATCACCCTAAACAGTTAGGTCGTATAGGAAGATGGGTATTGAGATTAAATTGTTACAAGTTTAAAGTACAACACATTCGTGGCACCCAAAATATAGTAGCCGATACACTATCCCGTATGTTCCAGCAGCCGAGTAAGGAATCCGAACATAATGAAAGAGGTGAAACATCAATAATAAATACCCTAATAACTGAATTCCCACTGGCATTTACTGACATAGCCCAGTATCAACAACAAGATCCTTCCTTAAGTAAAATAATAGAACAGATCGATAAAGGAAATACTTCAGATAAATATATATTGAGTAAGAGAGTATTATGTTATAAACTAGCAAATGGAAAATCCTTGAGAATAATTGCCCCGGACATTATTAAACCAATGTTTATGCAATACTACCACGCATCCACCATTGGAGCTCATATGGGTATTAATAAAACTATACATCGTATTAGAAAAGAATATCATTGGGGAAATTTGAACAGCGAGATAGCGAAGTTCGTAAAAGAGTGTAAATTGTGTCCACTCAGCAAACCCGCGAGAAACAGCCACATTGGTAAATTAATCTCAGAGACTCCCACGACACCCTTTACATAGACTTTTCTGGCCCTTATCCACGTTCAAAATCCGGTAACACCATGCTACTCATTTGCGTAGATTCATTTACCAAATTCGTCTGGATGTATCCCATGCGACGAGCATTAGCGTCAACCACAGTGAAAATTTTACAAGAGAGATTATTTAAAGACTTTGGTACACCAGTACACCTAGTGTCAGATAACGGACCCCAGTTTAAGTCCAAAGAATTCAAGGACATGTGTTTCAGACTAGGCATAGACCATATAACTGTTACAGAGTACCGTCCACAAGGTAATATCGCTGAAAGGTATTTGCGAAACTTAAAATCCGCTTTAATAGCCTATCATGCAAACGACCAGACATCATGGGACCAGAACCTATCCTGGACCCAATTTGCTTTCAACTCAGCATATCACAAAGGACATAAATCTACACCCTTTGATTTGTTGTACAAATATAAACCAAATCACCCATTATCCACAAAGTGGAAAATACATGAATTGCTACCCCGCGAAATCAGTGTTAAAAATATAAAAAAATATGGAACGAAGCTCGCGCAACTCTGAGAGTAAACTTAAGAAAATCGCGAAAATATCATGAGCGTGATAGTAAAGAAATTAAGTATCAAGTCGGAGACTTAGTGATGTACCAAACTCATCCGATGAGTAGTGCAGTTGATAAGACCACCTCCAAGCTATCTTACCGATGGTGTGGCCCTTACAGGATTCACAAATATTTAACGCCTGTAACCGTAGCACTGTATGACCCCACTATAGATAATTATGTACGAAGAAGTCATGTTTCCCAGATAAAATATTATCACGGAAATTGTTCTGCTAGTGAGCAAAGAAAGACATGAAGTAAAAAACAATAAATGTACTACGAAGTATATTTCCTATATTGTAATTAAGTCACTATAAACCATACTTAATTACAAAATCGTAAGGTAATAATAAGGTATGAGGCAGGATCAACCTTAGATCCTATTCACCAAAAATAAATAAAAGCGATATGTAAAGTCAACTGACAAATAAAGGTAACGTTACCACAGAAAAATACAGTACTAAAATAAAATTGTCGACGAACAATTAAAAAAGGAAAGGAAAAATAACTCCACTAAACGAGTTAGAAAAAGCTAAACGAAAAAACCGGTAGTAGTATTAAGTAGTAGAATTAAGATAAATTTTAGAGATAGTATAGTATCGTATCTTTTAAAAGAAAATTAAAAAAAAAAAAATTATTGAATTGATAATGATTCGATTATCACATGAGTGAATCACGAAAAGAGAGAAAGGGGGTTTCACACGCAAGCTCGTACCAAATTCCCATTGTAACTCTTAGCTATTTCCCCGTTGAATACACATCGGTCATCAACCCAGTGTCTTCTTTAAGTGAAGGAGAATGTGACGATTTAATAGGGTTAAATAGCACAAAATAAAAAAAAGAGGTAAAACTAATATAATCCTAAATGAAACTACATAATTTCTCTCCCTATGTACCCAACCAGTAGAAACATGCATACTTGTAGATGAATCCCATAACAGAAAAATAAATACAGCGAATGAAATAAATTTAAAACTAAATAATGTTAAACAAATAAATATGTAAACCACCTCCTGTTTCTTCAGCGAGTAATAAATTATAGAGAGACGTAATAAACCAGCAATTTAAAATAAGTAAAAATAATAATTAATAAATTAAGAACTATTTCTCACGCCGTTAAATAACAACACACGCGGACAAGCACTTCGCTAAGCCAGCGATGCGCCTCAAAAAATTAGTTGTAACTCAGAGTCCGACGCGAGAACAGTACATTTGAAAATGTAGGCAGTAACTACAAAATTATAGAGAATGAAAGAATATGTCGTTCACTCTCTTAGTTTCTTTAAGATAATGTTTAGTAAAACTGATAGCAATAATTATCAGTAATTTCAATATGTTTAATATCTTTGATGCGTTTTAAGTGTGTGTTTATGACATCTCTGCAGTTGATTTAATGTCACGTCAACGTGATAGAGATCACAGTATATGTAACAGTTTAACTATAAGGTAAAAGTGCGGTAAACCGAAGTAAGTGAGTTCAAGTGAAAGTTTCCCACCACGGCCAGCACCAGAATCTTCTTCAGACCTTCAGGATAGACCAGAAGCCGCATAGCCACCGTTTACTACAGACAACCCCGATTTGCCGAGGATGCTACATACAGGTGACACAGAAGTCAAACTTCTGTAATTCAGAAATTACTTAATAAAAATATGAAAGACAATTGGCACCAAAATAAAATTAATATCATAATACAAAAGGCTGGCCGAATTAAATTACCATTGTAACTTTGCGATAATCAAAATGATGTATTTAGCTTTAATGACTATAACATGCTAATATTAATAAGTCCATTCTTCAAATGACAGCAAAAGTAAATTGTTTAACTTTAATATAAAGAAAGGATATATCTCGGATCCGAGGGTATGAATTACCAAAGTTTTATAAATAATTAACCAAGTTGATTAATGAATACATTATGCAATTATTATTTTTTTTTATAGTTAACTAATCAGTTGAACGAAATAGAGTAAAAGAAAAGTAGGTTAAGTATATATATATATATATATTATAACGGAACCAAATATTAACTATTTGGGGTTATATGTTTACCGCATGCTGAAACCATATTTAAATAAAAATTAACAGTTAAAACTCCATTTGAATGTAGAGCATTGAAAATAATGCTGTGTAAAGCAACGCACACGTGGTCGTTATGTAAGCAGTTCGCTGTACAAGGAAGCGACCACACCCAAACTGTTAATTATTAATATCTCGGAAACTAATAAATAAAGGCGAAATCCAACATAGCCAAAATGTTTGCCGAGATATTAATAATGACGTGTGCAAATTTGATGCAATATAATTAACAAATGTAAGAGTTAATTAAAATAATTAAATAACTTCTGTTAAAATAGAGTTACAGTAAAGAGATTTTAGTATATTGTAAAGATAAT
This sequence comes from Magicicada septendecula, assembly GCA_034769895.1. Taxonomy (NCBI): domain Eukaryota; kingdom Metazoa; phylum Arthropoda; class Insecta; order Hemiptera; family Cicadidae; genus Magicicada; species Magicicada septendecula. Next base: position 385,774,070 of record CM068368.1, on the reverse strand, counting down.
AATTTGTGACAGATTGTATATTTTAGATTTCACACAACTTGATTTGCAACCAAGTTATTGCAAAATTAAATAAGTACAGGATATCCTTAGCGACAAACTGGTTCCGCCGGATAATTAATTATTAGATAATAATTCTATTCTCCGTCTGTGGGAACCAGACTTCATTCTCACGGACTAAGGGAATTCTAAATTTTATGTGGTAGGGAGAGTGTTTCGACCAATGAAATCATTTCATGCAGCCCCGGCCAGTGCGATGTTTTCTGGTGGAAAAATTCACTCTTCTGTCAGTACTCACGAAGTTAAGACGTAGTCCTTCGATCGTCTAGTAGCCAAAGCGGTGAAGATCAACAAGAAGACTCTACGTGGTCAACACACACGCGATTACGAACACACTAACTACAGATCATCTGTATAGCTCGTAATTGCTACGTAAAGGCGAGATACTCTTCAAGACATCAACCAAGCTTATTGTGTACTACCAGATAGTCATAAGCACGCAAGAGATCCACCCGACTTCAAGACCAGACTTCAAGAATACAGCAGAGAGGCCGTCTAAATCATTGGTTAACAGCTGACGAGCAGAGCGACCGCCGAACGAAGCACACACACACACACACTGACGTGCAACGTGCAAATCGACGGAGAACAGGAAGCAGTTCCAGCAGACAACAGCAGACGTTAAAATATTCACAAACAGCAGGGAAGCAGAGTGTTGCCGAATTTTGAACTCCACGACCGAATCCAGCAGTTCTAAGCAGATTACTTTCTCTAACCAAGGACTCGAATCGACGAGGGACAAATCGGAACGACATCCTCTTCAGTAACAGGAAAGCAAAATCTATTTATTTATTTTTCAGATCAAATTTTCTATTTTTCAATTAAAACATTGTAATTCAAATAATTCAGGTGCCAAACAAAAAGCAAAGACTCTAGTAATTAAAAAGTAAATTCGTTGTGATAATCTGTATAGCAGTTTAAGGTTTTAGTAAGTTAGAGTTAAGAAATAGAGGTAGTATAAAAGCGCTATACAAATCTTAACTGACAATCTAATCGTAGATCATACTGCAGTAGATCAGAAATAGAATCACTAGAAATGAAATAACGTGAACTAGACTGTCACGTCTAATTTATTTTAACTAATTATTCAAATTAATTTTAGAGTTTTATAGGTTGTTTCATGAACACTTAGATTCAAATTAATTAAATAAATTTAATTAAATTCAAATCAATTAATAAAGTCAAATTTAAATTGCAATTAACTCGCAAAGAACGGGTTCAGTTTCTTTCAACTATTAGACAATCGAAAAACATCGATTCATTGTATAGACTATAAGAAAATTCATAACATTATAACCATTCTATTTTTGTGTGTTGTTGGTGTAATAAACAACGTTTTATTACCCCATATAACAGTGTTTTATTGTTGTACGATAAAGCCTACCAGTCTCACAAAACTCTCCCCCTTTAAAGTAACCCATTATGTGTGTTGTTGTAATAATTTGAGATTACTAGCTTGCGAACTTCAAATCCAAAATCCACACGCCCTAGTCGGAAGAATCTGCAAGATCAGACAGCAGGTGGGTACTCACACACAACATTACATTACAATAACGCATAGTAGAGGTAGAGTTATAAATGTCGGCCAACGTGGGGCCCGACAAACGTACGTCAAATTGAATTCACGTTCCGAACAAGAGTTATAAATGGCTTGCCCGGAACGTGGGGCGCGATCAAATTAAATTAAATTAATTAAATTCAATTTAAATTTAATTTTCACGTGTTAAACAAACTTTGCTGTTTTAACTCGTAAAACAGCTGGCGTCCAACTAAACAATCCCCAAAGAGTTTTGTGACTGGTGTGTGTACAACAGTAAAGTTATTGTGTGTATTTGAAACTGTTCTGTGTATTTTAAATTGTGTATATTTGACATTGTTGTCTATTTAAAATGGATATGGATAAAATACTTAAACAAATACAGCAAATGAACGCGGAAATGAAACAAGCTAACGCGGATTTGACCGCTAAAATAGACGCGAAATTTGAACAAATAACAGCCAATGCTGTCATAAATATCGCGGAATTAAAATCTAATATCGAAACACAAAGAGTTAGTCTAACCGAAGCATTAGAACGCAGTAACGCTGACATAAACGCCGAGATTAAGCAAAGTAATAAAGAAAGTAGTAAAGAATTAACTGCGAAAATAGACGAAAGCGTAAATGAGTTAACCGCTAAAGTCGTTGAAATCGGTGAGAGTAATAAAGAGCTAACTGTGAAAGTCGCAGAGATCGGCGAAAGAGTAAATACGGTCGATACTAAAATCAATGAACGGTTTAAGGTTTTTGAGACCACAATGCAAAAATCGTTTATTGAACAAGTAACACGTATGGAGGGCCGGTTCAAAGACCACATAACCCGCTGTGAGAAACAGACACTAGAGGTTTCCAGGAAGGTGGAATCCCTAGAGGTAAAAATTCACGCGGACGTGACCGAAACACAACGACGAGTAGATAAATTAGACGCTTCAATTGTAGAGACGCGATCTAACATTGACTCTAATAAAGAGAGTGTTTTACAAACGTTAAGCGACGAGATTTTGAAAGTACGACAGGAGGTACGAAGGAGGTCTGCTCCAAATATTTTGGTACAAGGTCCTGTCGACGAGAAAAATCGTGTGTATTTTACGGGGGAAAATAACGAAAACCCCATTGAATTTTTATTAGCATGTGAGAGTGAAATGGCTAGAGTAGGTTCCCGACTAGAAGATCAAGACAAAATACAGTGGGTGGTTAACGCGATGCGTGATTCGGCGCGTAAGTGGTATAACATTGTACGCGATAGAGTGTCCACATACGCGGAGTTCAAACAAAAATTTGAAAGCCGATACTGGAACTCGCATACCCAACGACTTCTGCGCAATGAACTGGAATATGGCCGTTTTGACAAGAAAATGAATATTACCGCCGAAAATTATATAATCCAGCAGGTCGAGCGCGCGAAGCATTTAACCCCAGCATTTGCGGAGATTGACATAGTCACCAAGCTTGCCTACCATTTTAATCATAACATTAGAGCAGCTGTATTTACCCAGGGTATTCTCACGGTAGACGAACTCCTCATTCTAGTGTCCCAAAGTGAGACGGTTTTTGATTTTGGTGGGTGGCGTTATAATCCCGATTTTCGCCGAAATAATGAAGGGCAGAATACGCGACTACAGTACCATCAGCAAACGGATCAAAAACCGAGTACCAGTTCTACTCCACCCCAAACACCGTCAAAACAGCCAAATAAAACCTTTGAGTACAAGGGAAAACAAAATTTTGGTAGACCAAAGGGGCAGGGTAAGGGTAACGATGGAGCACAAATTAGAGCGATTCAAACGGTCGAATTAGCCAAAGCTGATACAACTGAAAAAGACAGCGACTCCCACGGCAATAAAAATTCGAACAATAAATCGAAAAGTTACCAAGCTACAAAAAACGTGCCAAAATGCGCATCCAGCAAGGACGCGCTATAAATTCGGCAAAATTGTGTAAATATAAGCATGTTAATTATAAGGATTATATATTGTGTGAAATGTGTACTTTTAATTATGTAACTTGTGTGCCCGTTAATAATGTGTTCCCACCGGATGTCAGGGATCCGTTGCTAGAACCCGGTCCCACGCGACAAAGGCCCGTGAGCGCGGCGTGTCCGGTGTTACACGCCTTTGTCAATAGCGTTCCCACGAGAATTCTGTTGGATACCGGTAGTGTTGTATCCGGCGTCAGTGAAAGGTTCCTGCGTACCAATAAAAAATATTTTCGTACGGCCCCATCACTCCCAATCAATCAATTTTATATACGAACCGCTACCGATACAAAAGAAAAAATTGACACTCAATACTATCTAACTATCATGCTAGACGAAGTGCAATTTGAAGTGTGTGTAGTGGCTATAAACAATTTAATATGTGATATGTTATTGGGGGTAGATGTATTGGAACAAATACGTGCGGAAATTAACACCAGTGAACACTTATTAAAATGCACCATAGACAGTGTTCGTTACACTTTTAAATTGAACACACCGACACACACACAAAATCATGGTGACCCAATTAAAATCACACGGCCACCAAAACAAGTAATTCACTATAAAGAATGTGAAGAGGGGGAGACCACCTTTGATTCCCGAACTGAACGGAGATTGTCGTCGCTGCAAGAAGAATTCAGCGATATCTTCAGTGAAGAACATTCAATCTCGTCAGTGTATGAACACAGAATCCACCTCTCAGAGCCGGAGAAGTTCATAAGGAGAATCTACCAGGTCCCTATAAAATACCAGGTCGAGGTCCAGCAGGAGATACAGCGGATGTTGGAAGAAGATATTATTGAAAGATCTAATAGCAGCTTCCTCAACCCACTGCTGGTCGTCCGCAAGAAGACTGGAGAGATTCGACTCTGCCTGGATATGAGGAACTTAAACAGTCTCGTAGAGAAAGAGTTTGACTGCGCACCGACAGCGGAGGACCTCTTCATTAAATGTGAAGGAGCCAGGTACCTCACGAAGTTAGATTTAACAGCAAGCTTCTGGCAGGTCCCGCTGTGTGAGCAAGATCGTAAGTATACAGCATTCATATTTAATAACAAATGCTATCAACATAAGGTGGTACCTTTTGGCCTTAGCACGAGTCTCGCTGCGATTGTAAGATGCCTCGAGAGAGCTCTAGGACCTGAGGTAGACCCATACACGGTAATATTCGTGGATGACATCCTCGTGATATCCCGCACTTTGGAGGAACACTTCGAGCATCTGCGGAGCGTCTTCCAGAAGCTGAGGTTAGCAAACATCAAGCTCAAACTACACAAGTGCGAGTTTGTAAAGTCCCAAATGAAGTTCCTGGGACATATAATCTCAGCTACAGGTATCAGTACGGACCCAGAGAAGCTCAAGAGTATTATGGAATTCCCGGTGCCCAAGAACCTCAAAGCACTGCGAGCATTCCTTGGACTCACGGGATATTACAGGAAATTTACCAGCAAATACGCAGAATATACAGTCCCGTTGCTACAGCTGGTACGCAAAAATATAAAGTGGAAATGGGGTTCTGAACAGAACGATGCGTTTGAGAGGGTTAAAGGCCTGTTCCAATCTAATTTACAATTGTTCCATCCACAGCAGGGTAGGAAGTACGTAATGTACACTGACGCTAGCGAGTACGCTATCGGCGCCGTGTTGCACCAAGAAGACGAACAAGGTAGTCTTCATGTTGTAGCATACGCCAATAGGACGCTCAAAGGCGCTGAGTTGCACTATTGTACTTCCGAGAAAGAAATACTCGCCATAATAAACGCACTCAGAAAATTCAGACACTACCTATACGGTACCCATTTCGAGATCCACACTGATAATCAGGCGTTATCGTTTATATTAAAATGTCGATTAGCAAATTCCCGACTAACACGATGGGTGTTAGCTATTCAGGAGTACTCATTCACGATTAAATATTGCAAAGGATCAGAGAATACCACCGCAGACACTCTAAGTAGATATCCGCCCGTAGAAAAGGAGGAAGTATATGAAGCAGCTGACGACGAGTTGAGAGTGTTAAACATGCAATACACTGTCGCGCCTGAAGCTACTAATATGCTACAGAACTTAGGACGCGAGCAGGACGATAACCTCGCACTCCTTGCTAAAAAGCTAATGTTAGCAGCTCACCCAAATCCTCACTATCTTATACAAGACAATATATTGTATAAATTGTTACAGGGCGAATGGAAAGTGGTATTGTCTCCAGCGATGCTTGCGTGCATAACACAATCTTTACATATAAAAATGGCGCACGCATCTCCTGTAAAATGTGTCAAAATATTGCAGGAGGATTTTACAATTACCAACATGTACCGTAGGGTAAAGAAATTGCTAAAAACATGTTATCCATGCCAGACAGCGAAAGTACCAAACGTACACACGTACGTGCCCATGGCCAATGTGATAACGGAAGGTAAGGGACAGATGATCGCCATCGACTTTCTGGGACCATTACCCAAGGCTACCAGAAATCTAAAACACATGGTAGTTTGCGTCGATGTGTTTACCAAAAAAGTTAGCCTTTATGCGATCCCTAGGCCCACCACAAAGTCCGTTTTAAATATTATACTTAATAAGTATATCCCACAACATGGACCAATAAGGAACGTACTTAGTGACCAGGGAAAGCAGTTCCAAAACAAACACTGGGCAGCCACCCTGGAACGTAACGGTATCAAAGCAGTCCTAACCTCGATACGACGACCACAGGGAAACCTTGCCGAAAGGGTGAATCGGGAAATCGGTAAAATGTTCCGTATCTATTGCTATAAGGAACAAAGTAAATGGCCCGAGTTCTTACCGTTCTTCGAAAAGGCAATAAATGAGAGTTATCATGATACCACGGAATACACACCAGCAGAATTAGACTCTGGAACCACGCCAGAGAGGTTTTGGGATAATTATTTAAGTAAGCCAAAAACTTATAATCTACCTCTGCCGGTGCAATGTAAAAATCAACTTGTGAGGGAAAGAATAGTTGAAAAAGGGCGAAAAAGGGCAGACAAATTTAATACGACGCATAAACTAACGAACTTTATAGTAGGTGAAAAAGTACTGCTCAAGGCGAATCCTGTAGGCCGACGAGACATAAATGTGGCTGCAAAGTTCTTTCGTTTATATAATGGACCCTATCTGTTGGCTCAACAACTCGCACCTCACACGTTCATCGTTACGACTCTGGACCGAACGAAAACGATCGGTAAATTCCATGCGAGCTCTTTGAGAAAATACTTTGAGTAGCATGGCGTTCCAAAGCGCGTCGCGACGAAATAAAAAGACTTTAAAAAGATAAATAGTATATAGAGTTAATAATAATTGTATTATAATAATTAAAATTAAAATAAGTAATTTGTGTTTTATAATATTATTAATAATAATTATAGATAACTTGTGTACTAATAATAATGTTTTCCTAGCGCGATAAATAATAAGCGTATAGAGTGAGCGAGAACAGCGGCAGGAAACAGTTACGTCACGCGATAACGACTACCTGACCCACATATGAAACTAGGTCAAGCAATTAGCCGCGCGCCCGGCGATAACGTTTTAAATACTGTCAGCAAAATTCTTTGTACGCGTGGCATTGTATACAAATAAAGGCTACTACTCGTTTGAAAAACATTATACGCAATAAGTTGCAAATATAACATTTTAATACATGTATTTAGAGTTAAATTGTATATAATGCAATAACATTAACACTTGTGTACGTGTCTTCAGAATAAGTAATACAATGTATAGCTAGTAAGAATAATGATTACAGAATATGTGTGTAATGATTAAGAAAAAAAAAATAACTGTAATTATTACATTCATTTTTTTTTAAAGCGGGTGTGGGAATATATAACGGAACCAAATATTAACTATTTGGGGTTATATGTTTACCGCATGCTGAAACCATATTTAAATAAAAATTAACAGTTAAAACTCCATTTGAATGTAGAGCATTGAAAATAATGCTGTGTAAAGCAACGCACACGTGGTCGTTATGTAAGCAGTTCGCTGTACAAGGAAGCGACCACACCCAAACTGTTAATTATTAATATCTCGGAAACTAATAAATAAAGGCGAAATCCAACATAGCCGAAATGTTTGCCGAGATATTAATAATGACGTGTGCAAATTTGATGCAATATAATTAACAAATGTAAGAGTTAATTAAAATAATTAAATAACTTCTGTTAAAATAGAGTTACAGTAAAGAGATTTTAGTATATTGTAAAGATAATAATTTGTGACAGATTGTATATTCTAGATTTCACACAACTTGATTTGCAACCAAGTTATTGCAAAATTAAATAAGTACAGGATATCCTTAGCGACAAACTGGTTCCGCCGGATAATTAATTATTAGATAATAATTCTATTCTCCGTCTGTGGGAACCAGACTTCATTCTCACGGACTAAGGGAATTCTAAATTTTATGTGGTAGGGAGAGTGTTTCGACCAATGAAATCATTTCATGCAGCCCCGGCCAGTGCGATGTTTTCTGGTGGAAAAATTCACTCTTCTGTCAGTACTCACGAAGTTAAGACGTAGTCCTTCGATCGTCTAGTAGCCAAAGCGGTGAAGATCAACAAGAAGACTCTACGTGGTCAACACACACGCGATTACGAACACACTAACTACAGATCATCTGTATAGCTCGTAATTGCTACGTAAAGGCGAGATACTCTTCAAGACATCAACCAAGCTTATTGTGTACTACCAGATAGTCATAAGCACGCAAGAGATCCACCCGACTTCAAGACCAGACTTCAAGAATACAGCAGAGAGGCCGTCTAAATCATTGGTTAACAGCTGACGAGCAGAGCGACCGCCGAACGAAGCACACACACACACACACTGACGTGCAACGTGCAAATCGACGGAGAACAGGAAGCAGTTCCAGCAGACAACAGCAGACGTTAAAATATTCACAAACAGCAGGGAAGCAGAGTGTTGCCGAATTTTGAACTCCACGACCGAATCCAGCAGTTCTAAGCAGATTACTTTCTCTAACCAAGGACTCGAATCGACGAGGGACAAATCGGAACGACATCCTCTTCAGTAACAGGAAAGCAAAATCTATTTATTTATTTTTCAGATCAAATTTTCTATTTTTCAATTAAAACATTGTAATTCAAATAATTCAGGTGCCAAACAAAAAGCAAAGACTCTAGTAATTAAAAAGTAAATTCGTTGTGATAATCTGTATAGCAGTTTAAGGTTTTAGTAAGTTAGAGTTAAGAAATAGAGGTAGTATAAAAGCGCTATACAAATCTTAACTGACAATCTAATCGTAGATCATACTGCAGTAGATCAGAAATAGAATCACTAGAAATGAAATAACGTGAACTAGACTGTCACGTCTAATTTATTTTAACTAATTATTCAAATTAATTTTAGAGTTTTATAGGTTGTTTCATGAACACTTAGATTCAAATTAATTAAATAAATTTAATTAAATTCAAATCAATTAATAAAGTCAAATTTAAATTGCAATTAACTTGCAAAGAACGGGTTCAGTTTCTTTCAACTATTAGACAATCGAAAAACATCGATTCATTGTATAGACTATAAGAAAATTCATAACATTATAACCATTCTATTTTTGTGTGTTGTTGGTGTAATAAACAACGTTTTATTACCCCATATAACAGTGTTTTATTGTTGTACGATAAAGCCTACCAGTCTCACAAAACTCTCCCCCTTTAAAGTAACCCATTATGTGTGTTGTTGTAATAATTTGAGATTACTAGCTTGCGAACTTCAAATCCAAAATCCACACGCCCTAGTCGGAAGAATCTGCAAGATCAGACAGCAGGTGGGTACTCACACACAACATTACATTACAATAACGCATAGTAGTGTAGTTATAATATATATATGTATGTATGTTTTAACAATACAAATCACAAGCCTATTTGATTTTTAATAATAAGACAGTAACTCACATTTTTTTATGCTAATTACCAGGTATGTAAATAAAGAGATGTCATGGACGTAAATATGCGTGAATAAATTTGGCAACACGAATCTAATATTCCTTAATTTACAGGTTCCAATTAAGTGTTTTGTTACGTTGTATTTTAATTAAATATATAACATTTTGTGAATATTATGGCAGCCTGTTTAATTGACCGACATCAATTAACCCGGCTCCCGAGGTTATAAGTGCGATAGTATACAGAAGTTATAAAAGATAGTATACAGCCGTTATAATATATATGCATTTCTTCTATGATCTTGAAAAGTGTACCCTGCCACTTGCCTGAGAAATCTCATTTTGGTCACTTGAATACAACTGGCCTGGGATTTTGTAAAAGTCCAATTCTCAGATCCACAGTGTGGGAAGGGCCATCACCTTGTAGAACTTCAGGAGTGTTTCTTTAGTCATTGATTTTAGAGTTTTCATGATAGTCCCACAAATGTGGTTTAAATTATGTAGTTATTCACCACATTATTGTTTGTAACATAAGACACACTATAGTCCAGATGTTCAAAGTTACTAACCTTCCCAAATTAGCACCACCTCCAACAATTGGTACACCTCCATAAAATACCATAACCTAGGTATTCAATGTGGAGATCTGTAATCTGCAATTTTCGTAGATTCGAGTATACTCCCATCTGCAAGCCACTTTCCTAGTTTGACAGGCTAGGTCATCTGCAAACAACATGTCAACTGCAGTTACCAATCATAAATACCAAACTGACTTTTTGGCAGCCAATCAAGTCTGCATCTGAGAAGGCCCAGGGAGTCACTTTTGTGCTCAGCAGACTTATGGCACATATCAGAGGCTCCACATCTATCAGATGAAAACTACTCATGTCTGTCATACATTCCATCCTCTTGAAAGGCTCTGAGATCTACGCCAACGTGCTCAAACTAGGCCAATGTGGAAAAGTATAAGAGAAGAATGACAGCAGAATAGAGAAGAGAAGAGGAGCACTCTGGATTATGTGCTTGCACAGAACTGTCATTCAAGGGTGGTCACAAGAATGATACCCATTCACCTTTTGGCAGAATAGAGGATATATATCCACATGAGGAAAGTGGAATTGGGTAAGGAGTTGGCAATGGTATATGCCAAAGAGCCCACAATGCATTGGTGGGAGGAACACTGGCTGACAGAAATGAGAGGCAGATGGACTCCAGAGTTGATTAGCAATCAGTCAGTAGAAGCATGAGGAAGTAAAATATTATCTGATCAAGTTCCTCACTGGGCACAGCTGTTTTAATGTCTACCTCCATAAGACATGTGGAGGTCCGGCATGTCAGTGTGACAACTCAGCAAAGACGATGTCAAACACACATTCTTTGAATGTAGAAAATGAAAATACCTGCTGGACAGACAAATATGGCAGAAGATGGCAGAGATGGGTGACATTGCTCTGAAGACTGTAGTAAGGACTATAGAGACAATATATAGTAACAAAATTGACAACTATAGTAAGGTCAATGCTTACAGATCTCTTGGACTGAATTAGCAGATATTCCGAGTGGGTCTTCAAAGATAAGAAAAGAGAGCAGGAGTAATATCATAAGCTAAACTAATGTAGAAAATATTAGTAGGAGCTATTGTGGGCACATAGAACTGGCACATGGAAGTAATCCTGACAGCTGTTCCAGCGTGGAAAGACACCTGAAGAGGACAAGTGTTTTAGTCTATAAGAGTTGGACATATTACAAGCTGAGAAGCTAGCACACAGATGGTACATGACATATTTTTCTCCTCCACAAAAAAATCATTATTATTATTATATTACTTTTATACTGTGTGTTAAATATATTACCCTTCACTATTTTAATTTAATAAATACATATATAATTTTAAAACTTATGAATACCTTGTGCAGTGGATTTATAATCATTTGTGTGGGAAAAGAGAAAATTAATCATTTCTTATGTAAAGGTATAATTATAATTTTTGTGTAATGGAATGGCTGATGTTTTGGAATGTGTTAGTTCAAATACATTAATTTTACTATTATTAAAAAGTTCTTCAAAAATACATAGACTAAGCATGTATGCATAGAGCAAATCAGATGTGACAAGTATGTGCTACTTAGCAACATGAGAGAGTTTCAGTGAATTAGTGTAGATATGATAAGACTGTGCCCTGTACACTGTTCAAAGATCTCCAGCATGTGGACAAGCTCTACTTTTGTATAAGTTTGTCTCCTGTCCTATGCATCTATACCTGACTGATTATTTAGTTATTTTTGTCTGTTTTCATATAAGAAATAGCAGTTACGGTACTCTTATAATTCTGTCCGTGTGTAAGATGCCACAATTCTGTGTGACTTGAAGAAGCAGCCTCAATGTACAGTGGAGGAAGTCTCAGGCACTGTTGTTACCCCACCACATGAACACTTATTATGTACTGAAAAGTTACCTGCGTGATGAAAAAAAGTGAATAGTCACTGATGTGTGACACGAGTGCCAATGACTCGTACAGGCATCAACGTTCTGCTTTTTGTACAAACTGATGGAGAGAAGCTGAAGCCTACAATTTCAAAAGAATATAGGTGAAATTGTATAATAATCTATAACCCTACAGCACATGGCCCCCACATTCGATTGCGGGCCCTGCAACCAGGATCAGGCTCGCCCCCCCCCCCTTCGTGTATTCGGATGGTATGCTGTATTTCAAAAATTAATTTTTTTTATTGTATTTTAATACTACACAAATTTTATTTAAACTGGTCATTTATGGAAAGAATAATTAAGGCTACCATTTCAATCTAAAAACCAAACTTTATTGACAAAATAATAAGATTAACATTATGGGAAAGATAGGAGCTAAGCAATTAAAATTAACAGTTAAAACTAAAACATTACTAAGATAGGAGCCACTGATAGTTGAAATACTTTATTTCAATATAACTTTCCTAGCTTTCTTTTCACTAAATTCAGTTATAACATCTGAGAAGTCGACAGTTTTGGCTAACTCATTTTCAATTGCCAAAATTGCGAGATGGTTCAATCGGGTTTGTCCAGTTGTGCTTCTTTGCCAAGTTTTTAAAGAATTTGACAATCTACTGAAAGACCTCTCAGCCGTTGATACTGTCACTGGAATAATACAAAAAAGTTTAATAGCTGTACAAAAGTTCAAGAAAATGGGCTGGAGGTGAGGTGCCTGGTTGAAGGGGAAGGTAGAGGGAGTGTGTTAGGCCCGCGCCGGCTGTTATATGTAAACAAAAGTAACTAGTACAAACACACTTAATTAAATTGTAACTAACATAGAATTTAGGAATAATATTATTTTACGAAACTTGCCTTTGTCATAATTATATATTCGAATTTATTTATCTTCGAAACCGTTAAATATTCTCTCTAAAAATAAATTTAAAAAAAAATAAAATAATTATGGCTAGGCCCGGGCCCCCCGGGGGTCCGGGCCCTGCACCCACAGTTGCGGCAGCCCCCCCCCATGTGGGGGCCATGCTACAGCATCTACCTGTCTCCTTGTTATTATACTGCTCTAATCACGTTGTTTATTCATCTTCTCAGTACTCATTTTGATCACCATACAATGGTGAGCAATTCAGAGCATGGCATATATTACATGATATTACACTATTACCAAATTGTTATTAAGTGGGTTCTGAATTAAATATATCAGATATATCCAATTGTTTCTGACAAATGTGTTAAATGTTTTCTCTGCCACATTCAGAAATCTAAACATTTAAGAGAGGCACTGGTTGTATATATTGTATGTACAAAGAAAAGTATTATAATTTGTTTGGTAATAGGAGGATTGAAGGATTCAATTACATGACCTTGAATATACCAGTGCTGCTCCAACAAGTACCAATACCAATTTTTTCATGAAATACATCTAGTCATACTTTACCTATATACACACACTGGTCAAATACGACCAAATCTTAAATAGGATCATGTTGTTTTGAATATTAGCCACACCCAAATGTAAGTGCATCCTAAAAATTAGATGCAAAATCTCAGAGAAAATGTAGGTCAACTTCTAATTAAAAATTATTTAACTTTATTAAGCCAAAAGTAAAGAGCTGATTAAAATGTACTATTACATACTGTACTTATTGATTATTATAATTTAATATTTAAGTTAATAAATCTATATAAAATCATCATCATCATCTTCTTATTCATTTTACGGATTAAGCTTCACTACCTGTTCCAGAAACCATTTCGTCCTCAGATGCCCCACACTACAATACCTTGTGAATTTATAATTCAAGGCAAGTTTGGGAAGGCGACCTGTTGCATCTTCCCAAATGCTTACACCAGTTGGTCTTGTATTCTATCCTGTAATTTAAAAATTTGTAATTCTTGCCTTACCTGTGCATTACTTATTTCATTTCTGCGATGTAACCTTCCCTCTGTCTCTCTGTGAAAGTACCCATGTCTCACTCCCATACAGCACCACAGGTACAGTGAGAGTCTCATAAAACTTAAGCTTAGTGTTCTTCCTAGTTTTGTAAATTTATATAACTTATATACAAATAACTTAATTTATATAACTTAAAATTAAATTTATATATGTAGTTAATCTTCATATTTTAAGTTATTTTATAATAATGTACATACTTTATTCACTTTGTAAATACCTGTTTTTAATATCACAGTCTACTGTTAATCATTGTCATTAGCTTTATTTTCATTATCATTCAATACACAATTGGCTACTTTATCCTCTTTCAAAATGACATCATCTTCTGCCCCTCCATATGGTTTGTTATAGGGCATTTTTGACCTACAGATTTTGAATTGATCTGGAATTTTTTCTATGGGTTCTTGACAGCACTAATTTTTGTTGCTGTTCCCAATAAAAATTAAGGAATTGTTTCCTGTCAACAACTAATTTCTGTATAAATGTTGCAAATTATCTTTAAAAGTTTTAGTTACTTGGTGTTTAGAACGTATGTATAATTGTCAGAAAAACTATGAAGTACTTGTAGGTGTCTGTAGGTGGCGGTGGTTGTCTGTTGCTGTCGTTTGTGGCAAAGTTAAGTCAGTCGGTTTAAAAAATGCCTCTGCTTGAAAACCCGTCCAGTGTAGAAGTGGGACCAGTTATTATATTTCTGAATGAAAGAATCCAACAGAAACCCACAGAGAAATTGTTGAAGTGTATGGTGAGAGTGTCATTTCATGTAAGCAAATGTCAGTGTGTTATAGTCAGTTTAAAAATGGGAGGACATCATGAAGAATGTACAGGAAATGCTGAAAATGGACATCATTTTAAAGAAATTTTTGGTAATCAACTGATGCATCAAATTAATTATATTGCATACACACTTAACCTAACAAAAACTTCTGTTTCTCAGATTATTCATGACACTCTAGACTACTGGAAAGTTTCAGTCTGATGGATACCCAAACAACTGACTGAACAACACAAAGCACAATGAATAGGTGTTTTTGAACAACCTGCTGCATTATCAGGAAGAACTGGAAATCTTCAACTATTGTCACTGGGGATGAAACGTGGATCTCCCACAATACAATAGAAAAGAAAGAGACTCAATGATATTGAAACATCCAGGATCTCCAGTTGATAAAAAATTCAAGGCTTCAACTTTTACTCAGAAAGTTATGGCAACAGTGTTCGGGGACAGGAAGTGACTGTTGTTACTTAATTTCAATCACAAAGGAGAAAACAATTAATGCTGATCATTACATTGATAGTTTACACTAATTTTATGGGAAACTATTCATTGAAAACATGTTGGAATGCTGACACAAGGTGTAAAGCTTTTCCATGACAATGCAACTCCCCATTCTGCTGAGAGGACACTTCAAGAAAGCATGCAGAAGAGGTAGGAAACTCTTGAGCGCCCCACCATTACAGTCCCGATCTAACTCCCTATGACTTCCACCTGTCCAGGAAGCTGAAGGAACATTTTTCAGGAAGACGATTTTCATCTGACGAAGTGGAAAATAAGACAATAGTCTGGCTGACAAAATCTGAGCATACATTTTTATGAAGAAGGAATATTTAAGGTGGAAAAAGGTTGATAAAGTGTCTCGGAGGTTATCTAGGCTGCCGATGCATACATAGCAACAAAACTATGGGAAACACTTACTGATGAATCAGCTCTGCAACAAATCCTACTTCCATCTCCACGTCGTGACCACCAGGCAATGCATGCCGTACAATGGGTGTGCGTTACGTACCAAACAGAAGAGGGTGAAAGGCAAGTCTCCAGTGCCTGAAAACCGGAACCGATCGGCTAAGGGAAGAAACGCCAACAGAAAATCTGGGTCCTCCTGCAGGGGGTTGTGACAATGGGCTTGCTCCTCATTTCACATACAAAATTTTTAATGGCAGAAAGCCTGATACTAGCCTTGGAAAAAAGGACGGTCTAAATGTAAAACAACAAAACCATAGGAAACGGATGATGATTTTTGGATACAAGGTTGATGACTTTAAATACACAAGGTTGCAGAGGAAAATTAATAGAAATTGTACATGAGTTAAATAAACATCAGTTCAAAGTAGTTGGCTTAATGGAAACAAAAAGAAGGGGACGGGTAGTGAAACCATTGGCAACTATGGCCATCTCTGTAGTGGTGTCCCAAAAGACCAGCATGCATGAAGAGGGGTATCTATCTTCTTCTTCTTCTATGGTGTCACAGTTCGGAGCCGAACCTTAGCCTCCATAATCATCCGCCTCCATTTTTCCCTGTCCTTGGCGATTGATTTCCATCATTTTATTCTAAGTAAAGTATCAGCATCCCTAACCAGTGCATCAATCCAGCGATGCTTGGGTCTTCCGACAGGCCTTCTACCCTCAATTTGACTAAACAGTACCTTCCTAGGTATTCGGTTGCCTTCCATCCTAATGATGTGTCCTGCCCATTGCAATCTATCCAGTCAGATGGTGATATCTATACTAATACAAAAAGAAATGAAAAAATATAACAGACTGGGAAGCAGTAAACGAAAACATGATAAGAATAAATGTAACATCCTACAACACAAATTAACAATATTTGGAATAAATATCAAATGATGAAAATATTAACGAAAAAGACCAGTTCTTAGAGAAACAAAGCCAGGAAATAGCTAAAGTAGGAAAAAACAGAGAAGCAGTAATTTTATGAGATATTGATGGTAGAACAGGAAGAAAGGAAAAAATTATATAATAGAACCTTTGGGGAGGAAGTAACAAATGAAAATGGTGAGCAAATTATAGATCTGTGTGAACAATATCAACTCAAAATCACAAATGGGTATTTTAAACACAAGGACACATAAAAATACACTTGGACACAACATACAGGAATTTAAGATCAATTATAGATTATGCTATAACATATTCTATTGAAAATAGAAAATATTAGAATATATAGAGGAATATGCAACATATATGACCATCATCTCCTCAACATTAGGATATTTTTTTCAGTAATAAAGTGATTTATTAAATCTGTAATAAAGTGATATTTATTGTTGTGTGTTGGACAAATTTAACTTGAATTACTTTATAAGAGTGGCTCTGTTAATATCTAACTGTTGTTTGTGTCTAATTAAAGTTTGTAATTACAGTAAAATTTTTGCTGGAGAAGGATTGATGTTTGTCTGCAAGTGAATGGGTAAGTGGTGTTTACAGCGGTCAGATTGGCCGAAACTGTACAGCACAGTGTTGTCAACTCGTACTTGTTGTTCCGCTGTTTGTACATTACCATGTGCGCATAGTAAATTGAACAGTAGACCTAGTGCGTTTACTTGTTTGATGTGAGTGAAATTTAACAGTTTTAAAATTTACAATATTGTCATATTTTAGTGCATTTTGCATGATTTAGTGATATTTTGTAAATTTATTGATTATTAGTCTAATATTCAGAAGTGATTTTGTGGTAAAATTTAAGTATTTAGTGTATTAAGTGATAGTGATTGTTAATATTATCCATTCAGCTATGTCCGACACCAGTACGAGTGCTTCAGCTATACGCAAGACAAGAAAAAGGAAAGTATTTAGTGGACAGGCAAGATAACTTATCTGTTCAGTACGTAAATATTTTGAAAAAGTAAAAGCAAATGGGGGGCCTTTAATTTCCATTAATAAAGTTTTAGAGCGTACAGCTGCCGCATTCAAAGTAGGGAAGTACCTTATAGTATGTATAGGAAAAGAGAAAGACGATCTTCTTACTGATTTTAGTGATACAGAGCCCAAGTTTCAAGCACCTAATTAAAAAAGAAATATAGACAAAAGAGTTATGAAGTTAGATTCTTTCCAAGAAAATGGAATTCGACAGCACATTTATAGCTACTATTGTAGAAAAGAGCACCCGACAATAAATAAACTTCATAAGTCGTTAACAGCAGCTGATCTTTTCGTCGGTAGTAAATCATCTGATAGGAATGTAATGCAAAATATTGGTTTTAAGTTTACAAACATTTCGGGCAGAAAAGTTCTTATGGAAAGTGAAAGTATAGTTGCTTTACGTTGTAATTTCTACGAGAAATTCAAACTAAATCTATTGAAGACATAGTCTGGTTAGACGAAACATGGGTAATTATAGGTCACAGTATACGAAAAGGCTGGACAGATGATACTGTGGAAGGAACAATGAAAATACCTTTAGGACAAGGGGGTAGATATATTATTGTACATGCTGGGACATCCAAAGGTTTCATACCTAACTGTTTGTATGCCTTGAAGTCAAAGAAAACGAGTGACTTCCACGAAGTAATGAACTCTGAGAACTTAGCCAAGTGGTTCACAGATGCGTTATAAAAAAACCTCACAGTCCCGTCAACTATTTTAATGGATACGCCCCTTATCACTCAAGTTATATATGACAAAACGCCGACATTAGCTACACGTAAAGAAATTATTCACTGGCTTCATGAACATAACATTTTTACCACTGTTAGCATGAAAAAAGCAGAGCTGTTGGAGCTGGTGTCAGGTTGTAAACCCCGATTTCCAGAATACGTAATTGACAAAGTAGCGGAAGGACATGGCCATAAAGTAGTAAGATTACCACCGTATCATTGTCATTTTAACCCCATTGAATTAATTTGGGCACAAGTAAAGGGATATGTAGCAAGAAATAATAAGACTTTTACAGGAACTGAAGTAGAAAAATTGATTCGCAAGGGTGTTACGAATGTTACTACAGAAGACTGGGAAAAAGCAGTGATGCATACAAAGAAAGTGATTGACGAAGCATGGACCAACCAAGGAATATTAGAAGACGCCATGGAACAACTGGTAATAAATTTGGGCACAGAATGCAGTGACTCGAGTGACTTTGGTAGCGACATAAGTGGTGTAACACTTTAGATTAATGGCACAGGTGGAAAACTACAGACAGGTAATAATAATTTTATTTTCAGTTTTGTTTCTATCGTAAAAGTAATAAAAACAAAACACTGACTCTTATTTTGCTGTCATATTTTTTATTATTGTTAATTTTTACTTTATTTACACATATTTATACACTAAGTTAATGACTGCACATAGTCACATTTATCGTTAAATCAAAAAATAAAGATACTGAATATTTGAAGTTAATTAAAAGAAAACACTGAACTTAATTAAGTTCTAGTTTATTATTCTCGTAAGAATTCATATTTTTAGTTTATGAATTATCTGTAGTTACAACTAGATAAATATTCGTTTTTAAGTAGGTGAATACATATTTAGTCTGCGCATACTGAATTTGTTTTGTCTGTGCAAAGTATGTTTTGTGTGAATGCAGTAATGAAACTTACGCTTGGACAACATTCAACAGAAACACGTGGTTACGAAGTGGCAACATGGTGATTACATCATTGCGTCAATCCCTCTCTTGTAATAATTTTAGTATAGTGACTTTATTAGTGTCAGTTATTCTGTTTCCACTGTATGACACAATGATCCATGTGACTGTCGTAACATTGGGATGTGACTGTCAGAAGTGGGATAGGTCCTTTAACAGTGGAAACAGAGGACACTTCATAGAAGAGTATTGAGTGTAGTAGCTGGTTTACAATAATGAATATCAATCAAATGATGGAAACATTCCAAGAGCTGCTACTATAAATGGAGGAAAGATGATGGTAGGAGGCAGAAGAAGCAGAGAAGCAATGCTGATGGGAAGCAGATAAAACAAGATCAAAGATGACAACAGGAAGCAGAAAGATAACAGAATGTAAAAGCAGAGGAGCGACAGAAAGCACTCCACATAGAAACAGAAGAATGCCAAACAGCACTGTTGCTCAATTCAGAGGAATTACAGTATGAGAAACATAAGCAAGAAACAGAAGACATAAAAGCGTTGATACAGGAGCAAAGAAAGTTGCAAGAGCATGCTGCTGCAGAGCTGGGTCTATTGTAAGGTGAGCTGAAAAAATCAAATAAAATAGTTGAATCAGAAAAATCTGGCTCAAGTGTGTAAGAAGCTATGACAACAAAAATAACTGGAGTAGAAGAGTTGATTGCCAATATTAGAAAAATATTAGAACTGAAGTTGAACAATTTATGAAAGTACAGCTATGCTTTAAAAAAAAAGCTGAACAGACTGTACCAATCGTAAAGACAGAAAGAGACAGAAAAAAGTTAATAGAGAGTGAGTCACATTGCCTACAGTTGGGCCAGTTCACGTCAAGGACCCAACAGTTGATGGAAGCACTCACTGGGCAACATATCTTTGGCAATTTTAAGGTTCTGCATGTGCACATCATTGGATGGAGAAAGGGAAAGCAGTTTCATTTTTTCTCACTTTTAAACAACCCAGCACAGAGCTACTCCAGAAAGTGCCTTCTGATAGCCAGAACATCTATGTTGAATTGATGAAAGCTCTAGAATTACGTTCTCGTGATAAACATTTGCACGATGTGTTTACACTCAGTTGCGAGCAAGGCGTTAATGTCCTGAGGAGAGTATTCAAGAGTTTGAAGCCAATATCAACTGACTAATTAGAACTCACCTAATCTGAAGAACGAGGGGATTTTCGAACGCAGTTTGCAAGGCAGACATTTTTGTATGGTGTCAGAGATAATGAACTACAGTAAGTGTTATTAATGGACCAGAACAATGCAGACACCTTTGTACATGCACTACAGTTTGAGGCAGGTAAGTCAGTATCTGGTTGGGTCAATCATAAGTGTGCGCACTACAAGACCATGATGACACAGATGATAAAGAGGAAGAACAGGGTACAGAGACCCAACGATCAGCACCACAGAACAAGGAAAGAAAGAATGGAAGACTTAAGTGGCATAAATGTGCAAAACCTACACATCTACAAAGAGATTGTCAGTCCAGAGTTATGAGCAATAGTTGGTACAACAGGGCGTGTGCTGACCAACTGCAGGAATGAAGCCCCTAGACAACAAGCAATTTCTACACTTCATAAAAACAGCAGGAGCTTGATAGTTACTGGATTCATTCAAGAAAGGTCAACCTCAATTTACAATTTACACATGTGCTACAGTTTCCATTGTGTACCCTGATCTGGTAAAAAATCTCAACTAATTTGGTGCTCTTGCACTTTGCAAATAGCTACTGGGAGGCCCATAAAAGTGTTTGGAAATATGCTTACACCTGGGTCAACTTGAGTTTGATCATCAAGTACATAT
Organism: Magicicada septendecula; assembly: GCA_034769895.1. Classification (NCBI taxonomy): domain Eukaryota; kingdom Metazoa; phylum Arthropoda; class Insecta; order Hemiptera; family Cicadidae; genus Magicicada; species Magicicada septendecula. The sequence goes on along the minus strand of CM068368.1, from coordinate 385,752,947 downwards.
TGCAGACACTGTGGTAAAGCAATTCTTGGAGTGGACATTATGGATATGTATGTCAACTTCAAAAACACTGTCTTGAGAATCCGGCAAGTAGAAGTAATGCTCTCCACAATAAACACTTCAGAAAAATTAATGGATGTGATAAACCAAGTAACCATAACTATCCCACCAAAATCTGTAAAAATCATCATGATTAGAAAAGTGGTCTGGGTATACTAATTGCCAGAAGATTAGTAAAACCAGGAGAAACTGGAAATGCACCTATTAAAGAGTGGCAAATATTGTGGACCAGGCTGTCACTGTACAAAGCAATACACACCTGGGTAAAATTTCTCCAGTGAGCTGCTGGGATGATGCAACAAAGATCCAGTACTTCAGACACTTAAAAATAACCAGAGGAACTTGAAGAATTGTTGAACAGATCTTCTGATGATCTCTCAAGTAGTGAGGTAAAAGAATTCAGACATGAATTCAAACATGCTTTTGCAGTTCGGGGCCAATCATTGGAAAGAAACTCTCTTGTACAACATCACATCAATACAGGGGATACAACACCGATAGACCAACCACCTTGGAGATCTCAATTAGCTAATATGTCTTGGTTAGAACAAGACATGTTGACAGGGTGAATATCGAACCTTCGTTGAAAGTGCATAGTCTTTCTCGGTAGTGATGGTAGGAAGGAAGATGGTGGGCTATATTTCTGTGTAGACTACTGGAAGTTGAATGATGTGACAAAGAAAGAGTGCTGTTCTCTACCTTGCATCAACAATATGTTCAACCTGCTGTCTGGAGTTCAGTGGTTTTTGACATTGGACATGAAGAGCATCTATTGGCAAGTGGGTCTTCATCAAGAAGGTAAGGATAAGACAGTTTTTTTGAACCCAAGTGGCCTCTTCCCGTTTCAAGTCATGTCATTTGGACTCTGTAATGCACCAGTAATGTTTGAAAGAATCTGGAATGCACCCCCTGACATGGAAAATTTGCATTGTTTGTTTAGATGATGTCATAGTTATCAGAAAGACTTTTCAAGACCATCTGAAAAACCTTAAGGAGGTTATAACCAGATTTCATGAAGCCCACTGAAACTGAGCCCAAAGTAGTGTTCTCTATTCCAGAAGGAAGTACAATATTTGGGCCATTTGGTCTCGGCAGCAGGTGTTAGTATGGATCCCCATAAAGTAAACAAACGAAGAGTATCAATAAAGTTTCTCCCTAGAGAAACTGGCCCATTCTGAAGAGTAAACATGAAAACATGATGTTCAGTTTTCTGGGTCTATGTGCATATTACAGACGCTTTGTAAGAAGCTTTGCTGCTATTGCTAAACCACTGCATAAGCTAACAGAAAATAAATGAATGTTCCAGTGGTCAAGGGAGTGTGATCAAACATTCAGGATTTTAAAAATTGCATTATGCTTGGAGCCAATTCTTGCCTTTACAGTCTCTGAAGAGAAGTACTGTACTTCATACTCACTGACACAAGCAATACTGGTAATACTGGTGTAGGAGCAGTTCTGTCTCAAGTGCAGAATGATGAAGAACCAGTGATAGCACATTACAACAGAGGGCTTCCCATGGCAGAGAGAAATTATTGTGTTACTAGGAGTTTTCACTGTACACTGATCATGCTGTGCTTGGTGGCTTGACCGTTTGCAAGATAAAACTTCAAGGTACATCAGCAAAGGTGCATGGTATATCCTATATCAGCATGGTAATTTAGATGGTTTGGCCTGACGACTTTGGTCAGAAGACTGCCGACATTGCCTCAGAAAGGAAGAACAGAACCCAAATGAACAAGTTCAAGCCATCACTATAGACTTCTTGGCAGATGGTTGGATGACACAAGATTTCCTACAAGAACAGATGGCTGATAATACATTAAATGGCAAAAGAGGAGGGTTGTTGCCCTGATTAGCAAGATGTGTCATGTTTCTGAAGTGCTGAAGAGCTACTGGTCATGATGGGAATCACTACTCTTAGAGAATGGATTGCTGAAAAGATCTTGGGAATGTGCAGATGGACGATACATGGTTATTCAGCTTATAGTTCCTTGAAGTAAAAGTTCACTTTATTTTAAGGAAATGGATGATGGAGTACCTGAAGATCATCTTGGTATCAATAAAACAATTGCAAAATGCAGAAACGATTCTATTGTGCTGCAAGCAAATGCCCACTAACCAGAAGCACGGGAAAATGAGACAATAAAACATTGGACTGCCATTCGAGAGAATTGGCATAGACGTTGCTGGACCTTTCCCAGTTACTGACAGATGCAATCCAGTACATGACAGTCGTAGGTGACTATAGTCGTAGTGGGTGGAAGCAGGGGTGCCCATCCCTCCCAAGACCTAATGCGCAAATCTCCCCCAAAAGTCTCAGCACTTTACAATGTTCTAACCACTTGTCTTTTCGATGAGTTGTGTTACACATAACCTCCATACACTTATACTTAAACGATTGTTTAAGTTTTTTCGCCACTTTGACAACTATCACGAAACATGAGATTACATTCCAACCCCAACTCACACAAACAAAGCACCGCACTACAGAGTAAAACTCACGGGCAGACTGCCGGCACGCGCGGCTGGTTGGACCAGTGATAAGAACTGAGGACCCGCCCCCTTTACTCCACTGCCCGCCGGTCTACAAGCTTAGCACACGCACACATTTTTACATTCACGGACCCTCTGACTCATTGACAGGATGTTGCTGCAGGCTGCCAGGGTCAGTTTTCCAAATTCCAAAACAAAATTTACTACTAGTTGTACTGGTAGAGACATTTATGCAGCCAGTTTGTTAAAACAATCATAAAGATATGCAATTGCTTTAGTTCTTTACTAATAGCTTAGTTTGTTGCACAAACACGGTAAAAATTTTCATCAATGTTGGATTTAAAATGTTATTCTTGAAAAAATCCCCCCCCAAAAACCTTGAAATACACCGGAAAAATCCCCCTCCAAAACCCTTAAAATACACCCGAAATCCCCCCCAATTCTCAATGCGCAATGATCCCCCCCCTGTGGGCACCCCTGGGTGGAAGCTTTGCACTTCCAAATCAGGTTACCACTGTGACGAAGGCATTAGTTTACAAGTTATGTTGCCGTTATGGAGTCCCTATAGCAATCGATATGGTTCAATAGAGGAATTTTGAGTCAGGAGTTTTTAAAGAATTATGTCACCTACTTGGTATCTGAAAGACCCGGACAACACCTCTCCATCCTCAGTCCGATGGAGTGTTTGAGAAGTTCAATAGGACACTTGAGCAGCATCCATCAAAGGTTATTGACAAGAACCAAACAGACTGGGACCAGCATATACCATTATTCCTAACAGCGTATAGGTCATCAGCACAACCAGCATGACTCCAGCAAAACTAATGTTTGGGCTGAAGATTCATCTTCCTGGGGACTTGATGTTCAGATCACCCATAACCAGAGGCCGATTCAGAGAGTGGCAACGGGGTCAATTGCCCCCCCTCCCAAGAATCTTGGTCAACAATGGTCCCATTTACAAGTAGTGAATTTTTAGTAGGTTGGTAACCAACTTATTAATCTTAAATATATAGTGTAATCATATTTTTAGCACTGTAACTCTGTTTTATAAGTGATCTCTTATAATGTTAAAAATGTACACTTCAGAATTAAATACAAAAAATACAATGTAATTTTTGTACACTTCAGAATTAGTTTAGCATGATGGCAGCTACCGAATCTGGTGTATCCAAAATGTTGTTTTACCATCTTTTACAAATCTTTACGCTTCAAAGTTTGATGACACAGCAATTAGCCTTACTGACTTTACATGTTCTCTGGGGATTTCCTATTTAATAACAATTTGATATTGGCTACACTATTAAGTCAGTATTATTTATACAAAAAGTCAGTATGACTTTTCCAACAAGTCATCATGTTATGCAATCCATAACACTGATGTTTTCAAATGACTGGATCTGTGGCTATGACGTTCTGTTTTCCGTGTATTTTATTTTCTCTCAGAGACAGTGGTGATTGCTTGTGGACTGTAAAAGGAGTCAATATATAAAACATCTCACAGAAAAGAAGCATGAAATAACCGCCAATCACATGGATGGTGTTGTTTATCTTCCTTTATTAGGCAAAGTAAACATACTGTCTAGTCTGGACTCACAATTTAGATAAAACATTGAAAAGCACAATATTCAAGTAAGCAAAAACTGACATATTTTAAAATGGCTGATTTCAGTCTCAAATTCTGTAGCGTTTTTGAATTGTCTCTTTGAGGTCATGACAAAAAATATGTTGTGAGCAATCGGAGGTCAAAAATTGTGCAAATGAAGCTGTTTTGAGGTAATAGATGTAATAAAATCCTTAGTGAAGCAAATAAGAGCAAGTATAGTAGGGGAAATGTTTTTTCATTTAATTTTTGCCGCATCATGATATGGCTGACACTAGTAGTCATGGCATCAGAGAGTGTGGACACTATTTAAACATGTGGTGGTGTGTATATATTTAGTCTCAAACCCTAAAACAGTGTCAAGCATTGATTGGGATAAAACTAAAAAAAAAGGGAACCGTTAGAAGGTTTGAAATATTAGAGAGGTTGTAACGGGACAAAATGGGCATAACCATTTTATACATTATCCATTGTTAGAAACGTATTGGGAGTTATAACAAAGTAGGTGACTCACGTCTCAAGTCGAACAGACCTTACCATATAAGGTGAGGTATTTGCTTAATTACCATCATGTCACTCTTGGATCATGAGAGCTCCACGTGTTTTCGACGCTACAACGAACTTCCGGTTACGAGAAACAGCTAGAACCTTTGATGTGTGAGGGCAGGAGACGAGGGGACATCCGCTTGAAACTAGGATAGCGTGCTCACGCCATCTAAGATCGCCCCAGTCGCCAGCTCACCTTCAAACAGTACGGTCGCAGTGCGATAGTGTCGGGAGGCCTACGCGGGCAAGTACACTAGGCCTGCCCCAAAGTTAAGTTTAAAAGAGAGTAATGAAGTTTTAAAAAGTTTTAAAATAATGACAGTCTGCAGCCCACCTTGAGATCGTAAGGATGTAATATCGTAGTAGCCTCGGGCGTATTTTTGGTAGGCTGAAATAAGTACAGTAGGCCTACCAAAGAGTAGAGAGATATAATACAGCAGTTTAAAAGGATCAATTAAAAACAGTGAACATAAGTGAACCGTTTGAAAACGTTTATGATGGTGTGCGAGTGATAAAAGGTTGATCAACTTAATGCGCAACAGTTGGGATATCGTCGTCAGATAAGTACAGTGTAAAGAGAAAATAGATTTAATTGCCCAAAAGTGAAATAACGTTTATAGAGTAAAACCTTAATATTCAAAATAATGAGCCCAAATAGAGGGGGGTAAAGATAAAGAGTGAGAGAGAGAGAGAGAGAGAGAGAGAGAGAGAGAGAGAGAGAGAGAGAGAGAGAGAGAGAGAGAGTGCGTGCAAAGTACTGGTTTGCGCCATGATAATTAGTCCTTTATAGTTTTGTCTGAATAATTGGTATGTGTTCTCAATGTTGAGTAATTTGTTAAAAAATGAATTTGATTAGTAATTTTTGATGTGCATACATAGAAACTAAAATAGATTTCTGTGCTACAATAACCATGTGTTAGAGTAATTATTACGACGGAACCATATCCTATTTTCTGTGCCAAAAACTCGCCTAAACAAACCTGTGATTTTCTGAATTAAGGTAAATAAATTAACTAAATTATTTAAATGGGAAGAGTGTACATTTCCTTCTCCAAATGTATTGGCGGCCCTGTAAGCTTTGTGGGATTTTCAGTGTCTAAGGTAAGTTCGTAAAAAGATCGTAGTCAGTGGCGTAAGTAAGGTAGTATATTCTCATCATGTATTTTTTGTAATTACCATAATCATTACAAGGTTTATTGGAGAGAATGAACTGAACGCATGGCGTCAGTTACCAAGTCGTGAGTGCAAGACGTATTTGTTGGTGAGTGTTTCGGACTTCAAACTTATGAAATAATTTAAAAAAGGTTCAATATTGTGTGAGAAATATGAAATTAGGAGGGAATAAACTTTAATATTGGAAGATATTATAATGGGAGGTGACGTCATCTTTGGGAAATGCCAGCTGTAAAGACATCATACACAGTACGTCCTCACCACAAGTAAATAAATAAATTTAGGAAAAAGAAACTCCAAAACAAGGTATGAGTGGACATAAATTATAACAAAATGTATCATCTCAAAGTGTATATTTGATAAAAGAATGGGGATTTATGTGTGTTTGTGTGAGAACTGATGCCAGGGAGTAAGCATTGTGCCCATAAAGTGTTGGTAGCTGGTCTGGGGGCTTTGAGCACAAAAATACTAGTTTTAAACCACTTAGTTATAAGGCTGCTGGAAGTTTGGTTAGTAGGGTACCTGGAAAACAATGTAGTCAGGACCCTACAAAAGAAAAATGTGTATGCAATGTGTACCTATTGTAATTTTTGTAAAGAACGTGTTCAGTTTTGCAGGAACAAAATACTTTATGGACATGTTTTAGTAACTACTGTATTCGTAATTAGAGTTAGCCTTGCTAATTCAGTCCTAGAAAATGATTTTATGGAGCTGTATTCTGCAATGGAAGACCATTTAGAATCGGCCATGTATTCAAAGGTATATTGAAAAACTACAGAATGATATATTGGACTGTATGCTTAGTGTCTCCAGGAAAGAAATAGAAAAGAAGATACAAGCTTCTGAATTTGTGGCAATCAAATGTGACAAAACACTGGATGTGACAAACCATTGTCAAATGGTATTAGTTTTTAGGTATGTGTTTAAGGGATTAGTTTAAGGTTTTGAAGATACCTCAGTCCTGAAGATAAATGTGTAGAAACCTTAGCAAAGTCCATAATGGACAACATCGATCCTCTTCTGCACACATCAAAGTTAACAGTTCAGACTTACGATGGCGCTAATGTTACGTGTGGTTCTGTTGGAGGTGTGCAGGCAAAAATTATAGAAGTGTATCCATTCACATATTCTGTACATTGTTAAGTTCGTCAACTTAATTTGCTATTAGAAAACGCAGGAAATGTAAACAACAAAGTCAAGAATTTTTTCTCAAATCTGTCTGCCATTCCAGTATTTTTTCACACTCATCTCTATGAACAGATGTTTTGGATAATGTAGTGCAAGCCAGGTTAACCACCACAGTGTCTATAACAAGATGGAAGAATGTTACAAAGTTCTTGAAAAAAAAATATACAAACTTACAGTTAATGAGGCAAGTGGTTACAGAAAGGCTCTTCAGGACCAAACTTTCATGTCCTGGCTAACTTTTTTCCATAGAATTTTCCCCACATGGACGTACTGTACTAACAACTACAGAATAGAAACAAAGACAGTGTAATGTGGCAAGTGACAAGAATTTTTGAAAATGAGATGCAAAAGGAGAGGGAGAAAATAAATGAAATAGAAACACAAATAAATAAAGAGTTCCCTGAGCAACCTCGAAAAAGGAAGAATAATGTTGGATGTAGGATTAGAATAGGGAATGCAAAAGAAGTATGTGGCATCATTATAACTCACATAAAAGACGGATATACTTACACGGGTCACCTGGAGGCAGCTTCATTGATGTCCAATGACTTATTTCCACTTTTTTCTATAAACTTTCTGGAAGAAAAATTCAAGCGAATGACTCAGCATTACACTTTCTTATAAGGAAACAAACTTTGGAGTGAACTGGAACTATTATACAGATGGCATGATTTTAATATTACAGGCTCAATATAACTTCTTAACTTTATAGAAATAAACAGGCTTACGTCAGTTTTTAAAGAAGTGTTGAAACTTCTAAAACTTATCATAACAACCCCCATGACAACTTGAACCTGATGCTGCTTTTCGACTCTGTAAAGACTAAAGACTTTGAGAAATACAATGAAAAAGACAGACTGAATGCCCCTGCAATGCTATCTATCAACAAGGAACTTGTTAAATAAATGAAGGACTTTGATGACAGAGTGCTAGAAAAGTTCGTTACTTTAAAGGAAAGGTGAATGGATTTTGTCTATAAGTAAATGGTCTGTTTAGAGTGTAGGTATCATAAAAATAATATAATGTAAATATAGCGTATTAATTTTTGTGTGGAAACAGTATAGACATTTTTGTGGACATTTTCAACACTAGAGAAACAGTAAAAAGACTAAGAATGTGTCTGGCTATATTTATTAATAGGAGGGCTGTTCAGAAAGTAAGTTCCGATAGCGTATTAAAGGAAACTAAGAATATATTTACAAAAATTTGTACTGCTATTTGAAGTACACACCTTAAACTACTTTTCTGTATAGTTTCTGTCATTTTTAAAACATTTCTCGTAGCAAGGCATCAGGCGTTGTATACCTTCATCATAGAAATTTCCCATCTGTGATTTGAACCATGTATTAACAGCTTGTTTGACATCGTTGGTCACCAACGAAAGATTTCTCACGCTTGAAGGTGTTTCTCAACTAATGGTGTTAACAAAGTAATGTGGTCAATGCCATTAACTCATAGCATTTATAATGGTTACATATTACTCTTTTATGACCAGTAATATGTAACATTAAACAGTGAAAGCCTACATACTAAGATTAACAGTGTGTTTGGTAAAATTATATCTGTAGCTGCCCATAATGTGATTTGAATTTTAACGGTTAAACTCACATACACAGGTTATAACCACTGTACCGATTAAGGCTGTCAGTTATTAATGTGCAGGGAAAATAAAAACTTATTACTGAACAATAGTTTTATTATACTTTCAACAAGTAAGTAATACAATAATATGAATAGAATAATAATAGTTACACAGATTTCAATGAGTTTCTAAAAAATAGTATTTTTACAAGTAATTTATTATAGCTCTGTACATATATAAAATAAAAATACTTATCATCACTAACTTATCTAAGAACACAGACAGGTACATGTATGTGCATGTCCAGCACACAACACACACATACACAAACACACAACTTGTAACAAACAAATTTTTAACATTACATTATTTGCAGAAAGACACAAAATCAATCCTTAAAGTTGCAGCATAACAAAATTTTAATATAAATAACTAAATAAAATGATATGGTAACATCATCTGGTAATCATGTTTAAGTACCACCCATCTATTAAGTTATTTAAAATAAAAAACAATACATAAATACAAGAACTTTTATTAGTTAAAAACCTATTTAGACCACAAGATTTGTATTACGTTCTGATTGCATTATTTAGTTTATACTTTAATTGTATATTTATACTTCTAAGTGTATTCTATACTTTTTTTAATAACATTAAATAAATTAAATTATGTAAATAACTGTTTCTGTAATCATTTACCAATGCCAAACCAATTGAATCCATAGAAAAAAAAACATTCTAGAGAGCTACAAATTATACAACAATTATTGTCTATTGTTTTTTAACCTACAAATAAACATAAATATTATTTTGTTTATTTTTTAAATTAAATACAACTCCATGTTTAATAAGCATGCAAGTTATTTTTTAGAAAACATTTTAGCATAATTACCTGCAAAACAGTAGGCCTACATTTAAAACAAAATTGTATACTTAAATCAGAAGTAAAAATAAATAATTGTCTGCATGATGGCCTCAAACATTGTCATTACCCATTGATTTTTGAGAACACGTAGCTTATGCAGCATGGACTGCTATCCAGCACTGTAAAATCTTATTTATTTTATGACTACTAACAACTGGTAACTAAACTAGCACCACTACTAGCAATGACACGACACTATAATAAATTTATTATGTGTGTACAACAAAAACTATAACAAACATTAAAAATCATAAAATATACAAAAACCAGTCTTTCAAAAATAATTTTAGAACACAAGCATTAATGGTCACGCTGTTCATCAAAGAATAAATAAGAAGATTCATAACAGAAGGAAGGAATGTTTACAATTTCATTTTGATACTTAAAAACAATCAAAACAAAATATGAGATTCTTTGAGCACAACAATAAATACATACTAAAAATATTACTTACTACACCTTTATTTTGCTTGATAATCTAAATAATAATGAAAGTATATCAAATACATATTTGATTAAATGGAAGCTGGTTTTACAAGAACAATGATATTAGTTCTGTAGTCTTACAAATTGCAAGTTTTGGCTTAGACTCTAGTTTCAGCGTGGACTAAGGATTGTAAAATTGTCAATTTTTTTTAGTATTCATATGTACATTTTCCCAGGAACCATGTTAAGTTTTCACATATACATTCTCAGATGATTTGATTCTGCAATACTCTATTAATACTTCACAGCCCAGTTACTTATGTGCTGCACTCTACTAGATTTTTGTTCTAAATGTTTATCACTAATTTATGTGGTTATCATGGAATTTTTCATTGTTTTGCCTCATGTTCCATATGATGTTTACCATTAACTCCGTCCGGTTGTGTACTTTAAAGGTTCTGAGTTATTAAATTGTTCTTATTTATTTAAATAAATTTCCCCATTACTGTAGACCCAGGAAGAGATGGCTGGAGGATCTTTGAATGCAGAACAGGCAACACCTTGCGTATGTCATGACGTGAAGTTGATGATGGTCCATATGTAGGCATGCACTGTTTAATTTATTTATATTGTGCTGTTATATTTTTAAAAATTATGAAACTATTTTTTATGTGACTGACACTGATATACTAAAGTTTCTTCACTAGAATATTAAATTTATCACACCTAAAAAGTTCTAATATCTGAGGATTGTGTCACTACGCCTATAAACAGGTTATATTATAAGGGTTTCTATAAATCCAATCCTTTAGGTTGGTTACAAAAGCGCTTCATCATAAGTTCTTCACTGCTTTGTACCAACACAATTTTGCCTATTATAATTTTGAACAATCATTTTTAATTTTTATGCCAAAAAAGGGAAGTCCAACAAATTAAATTAACAACATCTGACTGATTTCACAGACTGCAGACAAGTCATAAGCAAATGATAAATTTCATTGCCATTACTGTAGTTTCACTGATGTTCAGAAGATTAAATATAATTATTTCACTACTGACTCGGAACACAGTCAGTAGTGTTCTGAGTCAGTAGTGAAATAATTATATTTAGTTAAGTAATAGTGTTCTGAGTCAGTAGTGAAATAATTATATTTAGTTAAGTAATAGTGTTCCGAGTCAGTAGTGAAAGAATTATATTAAGTTAAGTAATGGACACGTCATGGACAACGAAATCCAAGAGTTCACAAGACTGTTAAATGTAGCTGTTGTTTTCACCAAGCCACCTCCCCCTTCTTTCACACCCAATCGGAGCTCTATAGTAAGATGTGTATTACATTAACATACATAAACAGAACTTCACAAATTTTCTAGCAGTTACTAGAATATGTCAATGAGTAGTTGTTTTGAGACTATATTCATTAAAAAATCGTTTGATTTTTATATCACATGTGAATTATACAGTATCATGCAAACTAAAAACATCATTTAAATGTAAAAATACTTAACCAGTAGTGATTATGTTATATAAACGTTTGTTTGAGTTGATAATTGTGAGTTTATTATTAACATATTTGTGCCTCACACAATTCACAATAAGGTAAAACATGTACGTATGTTAACTAAACATATTGTTATGACAATTGCAAAGATCATCATGTAGTATGAAATTTTGGGGCCTTGATGTGAAACGGCCCGAAAATATTTTGCATTACTATTATACATTATGTTGCACAATAAAACATTACTTATTTTCATAACTGACATGTACAGCAACTTATTTAACTGATATTGGAGCTGACTAACTTCACAAGTTAGAGCTTGCTGCCTGATACACTTTCAAGGAAGATGTGTCATATGTTAGGGCCTAAGGCTTTTTTTGTCATACAAGGAAGGAACCTTCTGAAATTTATGCTTACAACTAATCTGATTTACTTATATAAATATTAAGCATTATTTACATATTAGCAATAATTAAAATGTTTTTTTAGCTTTCACTATAAATTATTATTATTATATAATATTATTACATTACTATGACTACTATATTTTCATATTTTACAAAATACACTCAGATACAAGGTCTTATAAAAAATTTCTCATTTATATATGAGCAGCGAGTTCATTTATATATGTAATATAATTATACTGAATAACGAATAGTGATTCATGGCACATTTATCACTAGCTCAATATTTTACAAGGGTGTATATGGATTTAAAAATAGTTGATATAATTAATCATATATGTAAGCGTGCACACACACACACACACACACACACACACACACACACACACACACACACACACACACACACACACACACACACACACACACACACACACACACACACACACACACACACACACACATGCTATTTATTGATAATGTTATTAGCGCTCTGAAAAATTGATTGACCTAGTCATAAAAACAAAGGAAGTATATAACTCACTGTTTTTTTTTCTACTGTATAAGGCACATTTTTTTAAGATTTACGTTATACAAACTAACTGAATATTCAGTACTATGATTAAATAAATGAAAATGTTATACCTTAAATTAAAAAAAAAATTAAAACAAAGTTCCTACAACTAACAATAATAATTCAAGTAAAAATAAATAATATTTTGGTTTCTTTTCATATTATAATTAAATACACACCTACAGTATATAATTTAAAAATATTTACAAATACTATCACAACAATTTCAACTTATTGTACATAAGGAAAACATGTAGCATTATAAAATTACCATGAATTAGTCAAAGTTTTTTAATTTTACTGCAAAGTAAAGGAAATTAAGTTTTATATTTACCACACAAATAATTTATTTTGGCTTTCAGAAATAAGCACTGAATAGTTTCCTTTGTTAGAAACAGATTTAACAATTTTAAAAGATTTAAATAACTTCTAAATAAACATTAAACTTCAATTAAAACATTATGATGTTCAATATATCCTGTTCATAGCACAATATTTTGGAAAACAGCTGGAACATTGCAGTTGGATTTCAAAGAAAATAAAAGAAACATTGTTTTATGGTCATGGCATATAAGCTAACATATATACGAGGGTGATTTGAAAAGTTCACGGCCTACCATAGAAACGACTGTGTGGCGTTTCTGTTTTTTACCGCATCGTGGCGCCATGTTCGCCCCATGAACAGCTGTGAAGCGTCAAGTCGGGTCAAGTCATTGTTGGGGAGAAACAGCTGTATAAATAAGGTTATCTCATAGCAACACTGAAAATGGAGAAAACTGAACATCCAAATTTTTTGTTAAGAACAGTTTAACGCCAACAAAAATTTTTAATGAGATGAAGAATGTGTTGGGTAATGAATGATAGACCTTCATTTACTACAGTGAAAAAATGGGCTACTGAATTTAAATGTGGTCGTGAGAGTTTGGAAGATGACCCGCGTACTGGGTGTCCGAAAAGTGGCACTACACCAGAGATCGTCAGTAAAGTGCACGATATTGTTACGGAAGATCCCCGTTTGAAGGTGTCTGATATTGTTAAGCCTGTGAGCATCTCAGATAAAAGGGTACATCACATTCTTACTGAGGAATTAGGTATGAAAAAGCTGTCTGCAAGATGGGTGCCGCGTTTGTTGATAAGTAACCAAAAACGCATGCGAATGCAAGCTTCTCAGGAATATTTGGACCGTTTTAAGTAAAATCTGAAAGATTTTATTCGTAGATTTGTAACAACTGATGAAACTTTGGTCCATTACTTCCCTCTAAAAACAAAAAAACAATCGAAACAATGGATGCATAGTGATTCGCCGCCTCCAAAATTGGTAAAATCAATTTTTTCAGTTGGAAAGTGTATGGATCCATTTTTCTGGGATGCTAAGGGGATATTGTTACTAGATTGCCTTAAAAGGGTCAAACGATAAATGGAGAGTATTACGCTAGCCTTTTGGGCCAATTAAATGTAAAAATTCGAGAAAAAAGACCAGGTTTAGCAAAGAAGATCATTTTCCATCTGGATAATGCATGCCCTCACATATGCGTTGTGTCTATGGCAAAAATCGCAGAGTTGAAGTACGATCTGTTGCACGATCTGCCTTATTTGCGTGATTTAGCACCATCTGACTTTCATCTATTCCCAAACCTCACAAAATTTTCGGGGGAAGCGATTTTCCTCAGATGACAAGCTGAAAGCGGCAGTAAACGGTTATTTTGAGGACCTCGAAGAATCGGACTTCCTCAACAGGGTAAGTGACGGGGTAATGTCTTGACGCTTCACTGCTGTTCGTGGGGTGAATGTGGTGCCAAAATTGTGGTAAAAAACAGAAACACCACACATTTGTTTCTATGGTAGGCCGCGAACTTTTCAAATCACCCTTGTACTTTAAAACATGAGACATTTTCTCCAATCCATAACCACTGATCTTACAGTTCTACAACTGATCTTATTACTACAACAAACGCTAGACACAAGTAAATCAGTGGTCACTCAATATGTTATAAGACAATGTTACAATGAAGTACATCTATACTCTGTACTAATAAGAAATTAGTCAGTCAGTAAGACGGTGAATGAAAATATGAACTGCTTAATTTAATAGAAAGGAATCTGTAGTGTTTCCTACTAATTGAGAAAATTTATTGGCAAAGATATAAACAGAAAACAAAGAAAGGCAAATTGCAGGAAATGCAGACTGTGTAAATTATCACTGAGACAATAGAGGTTACAGTCTTTTGTTTGTTGATTTAAAAAAACAGTTTAGGAATTAGAAGAAAAAAAATAGTAATGTGTTGAACATCACAAGTAGTGTGTACTCAGGATACTTGTGTGAACATCTGAAGAGCATCCAATAATTAGACTGACTCTCACAATCCTAATTTAATGCAGACTGTTGAGTGGTTTATGGGAAAGGCTTTGGTTAAGGGGAAAGAATAACAAGATACACAAACCTGTACAAAACTTTCATTATGATATCAAACAGAAGAATCAATATAACACTTCATTCCAGTTAAGATGTCTGGACATCATCGCTGTGAAGTGCATGGGAGCTCTTGTTATTGGTTCTCTCCAATATGCCCAGCCCATGTGTTCACAAAACAACCAGTTCACAGACGTGTGTAGGACTGGCGTTGCACCAGTGATAACGTGGTGTATTTCAGTTTCATTTTAGTGGTGTTTTGTGTATTTTTAATTGTTTAATTATTATTATTGTGTAAGAATTTTAAAAGACTTTTTATATACATTCAATTTATTTATGTACAATAATATTTAATTACTAAAAAGTACTAATCAAATAATAATTTAAATTACAAGAGGTCATCTTTATTATTATGTGTCACTGCACAAATCTGGAGGTTGTTCTGTACAATAAGTTGATTAGAAAAATAAAGGTAAAAAAAAACTCTTGTAAGAGTAATTAAAAAATTCATTAATTATTTTTTTTAATAAAATTATAAAATACAATCTCCAATATATAATTTTTACAAAATTATATAAAATAATGATATATCATTTTTATATGTACTCTGTGCAGCTTTTGTTTTATATATATTTATATATATTCGTATATATTCATACATATTATGTATATATACATGCAGCTATATTATTGTGTAATAAAAGCTGCAGCTTTTATATGTATGCAGCTATTTTTATATATACTCTGTGCAAAATCATATTACTGATATTGGTACCTTTTTACACTTTTCGTAAGTACATACTTTTATCTGTCTTCTTTTAGCAGAACATTTCAATTTATTAAATAACAATATTTAATAATGTTAAATAACAATACAATAAAATAATATTTTAGAAAATTGTATGACTGATATTTGCCAATTATTAACACTACCTGTGAACAGGCAATCATATACTCAGAGTAAGTACTACTGTAAAAAGGACTTTACACAACTACATCACTGACAACTCAACTGGAATGATGTGTATTAATTTGTTTAGTTATAGACCTATGATGAAGCAATATCTCAACCTGAAGACACTCACTGGGAATTCAATGGTCAATTTTTTCAAATTATCTTTATAAAATTATGTTGATAAGAAGATAAAATTGAAAAAGTTCAATTAATTTATGTAAACCCAGTGCTTATTTATTCACCTATAATAAAATGTAATTAACCTGCAGCAAGATAGAAGTCAAATATTGCACAATGTCCTTGCCAAAATCTGAGTTATTCTCATATTGTTATTGTAAAAATAATTATAGATGATAAATAAAATTATTTATATACAAAACGTTATACAGAATTATTATTATTGTGTAATAAAAAACCATGCTTTGGTGTTCAAGACGACAATATTCCTACTAACTTATTTGCCCTTACATTATAAATACAGTATTTTCAGCAACTAAATATCTGTGCTGTCAATATATTTTCTTTCGTAGCTATTATTATGGATATACATTACAAATTCTTGTGGGTTCTGATATAATTTCATGAATATATTCTTTTTATTCTCTAAGGTAAGACTTAAATTAAAAACTGTAAGTAAGTGGAGTTTCTAACTCTGTGTTCTGGGTGTTTTGATCACATGTACTTTACTTGGAACATAATCTGTTATAAGTCTCGTAAACTCAGTCTTTTAAGGTGGGCACATAATGTACAGAATTTTAATATTTCTGTAACACTTATACACTATTGTCTACATAAATATTTATCCCTATATCTGCCATTTTTCCTTATTTTGTATTTACTCTGTATTTACAATTTTGCAACAGCTACAGTCTGCTTTTTTACTTACACACTTTAATAATGGCTGCAGTCTCCTTCAAAACAATAAGGCTGGGAGCACACTGAGATGTATTGTCCAAATCAGAGTATGATAAATTATGAAAGTTGTAAATGACTCCGACTGAATAAATTATTTTTACCATTTTTTAAATGTAGATTGGTACACAAACTATTTCAGCTAAGTAGTAAAAATTACAATTAACATTAATTTGGATCAGACCTTTAAGTAATTAATGGAGAATATCTAAGAAAAATGCAACTCTTGGAAATGATTTTTTGATAATATTAAGAGCTGTGAACTAGAGGTCTCCCATTAATTAACGATTCATAAATGTACAAGTACCAGGCTTAGAATTACACACAGTCTCTGTAAAAAAAACTCAGAATCACACATAATTAAAAAATAAGTTCTAAATGATTTTTTGAGGGATGAGGACAGCATTAAATGTAAAAACGTCCTTTACATACATACATTGTAATATAAATAAATAAGTCAAAATGAAATCAGCAGCTTCACTTAGGAACTACAATATGCACAGGCTGACATAGCAAGTTGCAGAATATGTTTTGGCAGGTATACATAACTGGCAAAAGGGCATAGAAAACAACGTGATTGTAACACAAAAACAAGTTTAAGTTTTGAAAATCAATCATGATGATGATGATGATGATGGTAGTGACAATGTAATATTATATGAAATGGCTTATAACAACGACAGCTGTTTATATTATTGTCTGTTCTTGCTTTCTGTTTGCTACAATTATTATGAACAGTGCACCCTATTAATAAAAGTCAACATTTGAACATTTTAAAGTAAACTAAAGAAAACCAGAAATTTTAAAACTTTTTCAAGATATCTTATGTCTTCAATTCTTAATATATCTTACTATACCTTCAATTTCTTATATGTGTCTTATTTATTATAAATTTTATCTTATTTAATAGCTTACAACATATTATACCTCCAATTACTTTTAATATTTTAAAGGATAAAATAAGGAAAAGATAAAAGATAGTACCAAAAGGAATTTTGAAACAAAAAGTGGGTAAGAGAAAGAATGAGCCTATGTTTTAAAATGAGGAACTTCAAGTGCAGATTTGAGTCCTATACAAGGATGTCAATATAGGAGGGCTCTTAAAACATTATCTAAAGATAGAAACAATCTTATACAATTTTCGATTCGTCTTCTGTGGTCAACTTACTGTGGTTGGGAACAATCAACTTGGCATACATTATACGCATTACAGTGTACATGGTACATACAGTGTGCACCCAGCCTAGTGTACAGATATTTAATTGCTGACATAGAGTGCTTTAGGATTACAGTCTTGTGGTCTGTAATCCAAAGTTTACCCTCAACATGAGGTGGAGCAGACAATACCATAATCATGTTATGTCATCATACAGTGTTGTTTGCTTCTACTTTCGGTATTTGTTTCATCTCTTGTGCAGCTTTAGCATTCCGTTTGTTTTCCCAATCATTCAACCAATTCAGTGGGTAACAAAGTATGCCAGAAAGTAGAATTAATCCACCCGACAGGTAGAAAGATGCATTGTGACTGCTGGTAAGCTCCATGAACACTCCTGCAATACAGTAGTAAATGTTAATGTTACTTCAATAATATAATATATAATTGATTGTTATTTATATGCTATCAGCAGATGACAAGATGGCCAGGCAGTAGATGGAGAAACTGGTTGACTTTATACAAGCAACTACCTCTCCACCTTGCCATCTCATTAACCCAATTATTAAGTTATTCTGATCTGTTTCAAAACAATGAAAATTCAAAAAATCTATTAACATTTTGAAAAAACTGCTAGTCTATATACACTTATTTTTTAAATCACATGAAACAAAAAAAGGTATCAAAAATTCAGGACAGTATATAATTAAAATGTTAGGATTGTCTGTGACAGACTTCCTTTAGCTATGAATCATGTCATTTGGTGTGATTCAGATTCATTGTAGTACTGGCTTATTATTACTGTAAGTCATTTGAGTCACCTTTTCAAATTAGTTTAAATATAAATATTCATCATCAACATAACTCAATTACTTTGACCTTTTATTGCTTTAAAGATCTTCAAAATGTAGATAGATCTTAACTAAATCAAAGAGAACAAACAAGCAAACATTTCATCCAGTTAACCAGTTATTCAAAAATTTCATAACATATATATTTACTATTTTAAAATGTGAATACGAAAGTAATATAAAAAGTAAGATGAGATGAAATACTGTCACTTAACATGTTATAAACACTTTTCTACTCTTGTGTTACTGTCACTGAACTACGTGTTTTTAATTTTTAAATGTTGTGTTGTAAAAGATGATATTTGTGACACATACTCAGACAAAATAGAAAATTAATGTACCAGGAGAAACTACTAAAAAGGAACACAGACTTTCAGAAAGTTAAGTACTATTATTTTCTCTGTAATGTCATACTTTCAAACCAATTAGATGATAAATGGTTTAAACAATATTGTCATTCTACACAAGTACAGGCAATCAAAGTCTTTACCAAACACAGGTACAATCATGTTACTTTACACAGGCAAATTCAATGCTGTATGAAAAGCTGCTGTCTGGAGAGACTCAATGAGATGTCTGGTTATACTGACAAAAAACAGGTAAGCCCGTGCTGCTATCACCAATGTTCCTTGCCACAATAAAATAATCAGACTGTCTCCACAGTAGATTTTGTCTAACTGACAAGTTGCACGCATATACTTCCATTTCAAAACAAATACTCAAGCTATAATACAACAGTAATTTTAAAAAATTAATCATTGTAGTCTTTTCAGAGGTTTACAGATTTCAAGTCACAAAATACATTTTAACTATTCTATAAATATTCCACAAATCAATTCCTTCATATTTTTTTAACTACTCTGAACACTTTATTGTAAGTGACACTCACCGGCAAGTGGTGAACCAATAACAGCAGCAATTCCTTGAAATAGAAGGAGCAGACCAAAGCCATTAGTTAACTTCTCAAGCCCAATCAAGTCAACAATGATTATAGACCGGAGAGAAGCAAAACAAGCTGAAAATAAACATGCAAGTTATAATGTAAGTTTACATTTATCTACAAATTTACTTTAAATGGTGTACTCATGTTTACTTGAAATGTTTGTTTAAATTGTGAGAATATCTCTCAATATTATCACTGGTACTCCTGTCTCTCTTTCACACACACATTTAAGCATATACAATGCACACTCCTAAAATATGTATTATTTCAAGTGTTTTGGGTTAGGACAGGGTATTATAATAAAAAAGTAATATTTTGCCATAAATGAAAAATTATACCTTAAATTTTACAAACAAATATAAGATTTTTTAATAACTAAAATAATAACTAAAATAATAACAATTTAAGTGGACAGAAATAATACTTTATATTCTCTTCACATTTAATTTGTCTTTATAATTTAATTTTATCAGCAACTAAATATATGAACTGCCATCAAAGTTTCTTTCATGTCTATTATTTCTATGGTTCCTTGTAATTTTGTGTTCTCTTCAACATATGAGAATTTCCTTCAACAAAACGTAAACCATGTGTGTGTGTGTGTGTGGGTGTGTGTGTGTGTGTGTGTGTGTGTGTGTGTGGGTGTGTGTGTGTGTGTGTGTGTGTGTGTATGTGTGTGTGTGTGTGTGTGTGTGTGTGTGTGTGTGTGATAAAAATGTCTGAGTGAAGGAGCAGATTTATGTATGCTCAATTAAATTAACGCACTTTCAAATAAGCAAAACATGCAAAGGATCCTACAGAAAGTTGTAAAAGAAAGCTACAACTGTTGAATATCCATTAAACTAATTGTAATCATAGTTAGTAGACTGATAACAAGTAGAAATATTATTTTAAAGTGATATTTTTAAGATCATTAAATCTATTACAATGTACTTCTCAAAGAGAGATACAAATCAGTATTTCAAATGTACTTAAAGTCTTATATTTCTACAGCACAAAGCGTGTTTCTACATGTTGCTACAGCACACAGTTCTTGTTAAGTTTACAAACAGACTACTAAAATTGTGATAGCACACAGTTCTTGCTAAGTTTATAAAAGCAGACAGTTACAATTGCACACAGTTTTTGCTAAATTCAGAAACACAGACTACCAAAGTTATGATATGTTAAGGTCGATGAATAAAGGAGATTTTTAGAAATTGTTTTCAAATAAATGAAACATAAACCATTAAATAAAAAACACAAGTTTTCAAGTTTAGCAGGTATGAAATTATGTAGAGATGTGACTTATTATGTACAGATCCTCACTTTCTCACTTCTTTTTTTAATTCTTGAAATTCATTATGATTCTTTCTGACACATTAAAAGAATGTTCATGTGGACACAGGGGAAAATCCTGGATTTATACAAATGGCAGGCTGTTAAACACTAAGTTTTTATTTCTGTTAATGAATGGAGGAGAGTATTGTTTGATTAACAGTTAACAAAATTATTACAATCATATTCTTAAATAGTGCGTAGCATGTAAAATAACGAAATATGGACAATATAAGTAAATATAATTATTTCACTACGACTCAGAACACAAAACTTTTTATGGGTAAAAACGTAAAGTTTACCTTATAACCTGAACCGGTTTTCACTTTTAAAAAGCTTCTTCAGTGGTTCAAACGACATCCTAAACAAACAGACACAATTGAAATCACACGCATTATTCGAACATATCACACCCCACACACACAACATCGATCTTTTGAAAATCAATTCAGTTGCCAACAACAAGACGGACAGTGCTACCAGCAGCAACCTCTGAAGGTTTTTAAAAGTGAAAACTGGTTCAGGTTATAAGGTAAAACTTTTACGTTTTTACCCATAAAAAGTTTTGTGTTCCGAGTCATAGTGAAATAATTATATTTAGTTAAGTAACGGACACGTCATGGACAACGAAATCCAAGACAATATAAGTTTTAAAACTAAATTTGAACACATGTGCTGCAAGCATGAAGAAGATCCCCCTGCATGAATAACTTCACAAAACTTCTTAAAACTTTTGGTATTACACACAAATATATACTGGCATTTTGTATATTCCTTACAAAAAAAATCAGAAATCTGAACTGTTCAAGCAATAACAGTTCATTCAAAAATGTTTTGATTCTTTTGTAAATTTCAATACATGCCATATAAGAATATGAATAACAACATATATTTTTCCCTTAAAACTGAAAGTACATTTAACTGTGCCCATTTCCTGAATAAACATGGATATGCTTCTACTATCACCCACAGACTACTAACCAGCACTAACATAACTTAGATTCTTTTCTACACTAATATAACCAGCACTTTTCTAACAGACTGTATAGAAAAAAACTTACAGATTGCAAGTCCAAAAATGGCAGCATATGTAAACTGGTATGTAACACTCATTGAGAGACCACTTATAATAGTAGCAATGCCTCCAACTGTAAGAGCAATGTTGTTGATAAGCAAAGCATTGATACCAGGAATGCTGGTGACAACTCCACAACCGACACGTCCCAGGGTGTTGGTGATTCCTATAGTTGACAACAGCCATACAGACAATGAAGTATCCATACCTCCATTTTCAGCTCTTGCTGCAAACAGTGTGAAACAATTATTAATTATTAAATGGACAATTATTATGGGAGACTTACTCATGTACAAGCTCTGAAAATAAAATCATGTGTTTATACTCTTTGCAGTATGCTTAATCAATTCATACAACGAATCAGAGGAAGATAACAGCAAGTAAACTTTTTGAGAATAATGACAGGAAACACTGAAATGCACACACTCACATCAGTTGGTTGACATCAGGAGCAATAATGAAGGTAGGTCTGAAAGCCATTCCGTTAGACCATTTCTAACAGTGCTTTTAGTTGTTGATTATACAACTTCTTTGTATAACTTCTCATGGAAATTACGTCTCAACTCTTACTTTAAAGTGGAATTAATTGGTATTCCCTAGTAAAATGCACAAAAATATATTTTCATCATGTATGATTAAAACTGTTAACATTTGATGCCTCCTGTCCAATTATTAATTCCACTAAACTAAACAATAAATTTAATACATTACTGTGATTATTGTAGTTAACCTGACTACTATATAGTTGCTAGGTTCCTCAAAATGCCACACATATTTGTATGATATGATACAAAAAAGTAGTACAAATATTAATAAAATTATAGTATTTTTTATGACATCAGAAATATCTTTAATAGTTAGAATTAACAATAATTGATCAGATGTATTATGATATTAATATTATATTACTAATTATTTGCTTCTTCTTCATTCCAAAATGTTTTTACCAGAATGTTTTCTTTCTAAGAAAAGATACTCATCTTCTGATATTGCTTCTTCAGTATTTTGACTTATACTTCTGATGTATATGAGATTCTCCAGTTCAACTTTTTTCTTGAAAAAAAAAACTTCGATTTTCTTTGTTCACATTTTCCTTAAAAAATCTTTATAAATCTGTAGTAAAGAGTTTATACAACAAATATACACCAATGTTACAAATGTAATTTACCAACATCAGAGGGACAAGCATAACAAACAGAAGAAAAGTAGGCAGCTTAACTCTCTCTGTTAGAGCTTAACATTTTTGAAGTTCTAATCTCAATTTTGTACTTCTCTCATTGGAAGCTACAATTTTAGAATACTGAAATGCTGGAAGCGTCTCGAACATCCCAGACTGTCCTTCACCTGTCCCTCCCTAGTCGGGCAGGTGTAGCCTCAGTCAAGGCCGTGCTCAAGTACATTCCAGTGTATTGTGGAGAAAACTTGAATTAAGCATTAAGTGGCGTGCAGTTAAGAATGGAACGTTAATTCTAGAACTCTGGGCGACCTATAAAAGCAGCGCCTCTGTCTTGGTCAATCAGTTGTGTTGAGCAATTTTTCTTAGTGTGGATCAAGTGGGTTATTTACACAAGTGCGGTGAAGTGTTATTGTGTTATAGTTAGTGTGGAATTCTAACATAATAGTAGTTGACATTATTACTGCATGTCTACAAATATAACTTGAATTATTGTGCAAGACTAACCTTGTGAGATAACTTGTTGATTACAAATTATTGTGATAATTAAAGCTGGTAATTAGTGATTTCATTAGTGTCTGTAAATTTGTTTCCACTGTACCATATGGTAAGGGAGACCGTCGTAACAGTGGGTGAGAAGTGGAACACAACCATTAACGGCAGAAACAGTGGACACCTTGTACAGACTACTGTAATTTGAAATTAATCTGTAAACATGAATACCAGTCAGATAATGGAAGGTTTCTAGGTGCTGCTGTTGCAGACAGAGAAACGACAGGAAAAGAAAGCAGAAGAGAGACAGAATACCATCCTGCTGGAAACAGAAGAATGGCAGAAAGCACTCATTTTGGAATCTGAAGGACAACAAATAAAAGAATGCAAGCAGGAGGCAGAGGAATGGAAGTGTGAAACAGAAGACATCAAAGCGTTAATACAGGAGCAAAAGCAGATGCAAGAACACACCACTGCAGAGTTGGGTCTATTACGAGGTGAGCTCAATAACCAAGTTACTAGAATGTCTGACGTAGAAGAATCAATGTCTAATAAAATATCTGAAGTAGATGAGGATGTAGCAATTATAAAAGACTCAATTGCAAACATGAAAGAGCAGATTAAGAGTGAAGTAGAGCAATTAATGAAAATACAGCCATGCGTAAAGACAGAAAGACATGGAAAATAAGACAACAGAGAAAGTCACTTCGCCTGCAGCTGGGGCAGTTCATGTCAAGGCCCCAACATTTGATGGAAGCACTCACTGGGCGATGTATCTTTCGCAATTTGAAGCCACTGCATACGCAAATAATTGGACAGAGAAAGACAAGACAGTTTCATCTGTTCTAGTTTTAAACGGGCCTGTGGAAGAGCTACTACAGAAAATGCCACCTGACAGCCAGAACACCTATGCTGAATTGATAAAAGCTTTAGAATTGTGGTATGGTGATAAACATTTGTGAGATGTGTACTGCACTCAGTTAAGAGCAATGCAACAGCATTCCGAGGAGAGTCTTCAAGAGTTTGAAGCAAGAGACTAATTACACTAGCCTATCTTTAAGCGCCAGAAGATTTTCGAACGAGATTTGCGATGCAGACATTTACTGTTGGTGTCCAAGATAACAAACTACAGCAAGTGTTATGAATGACAAGACACTAGAATAGTACGGACACCCTGGTAGATGCTTTACAATTTGAGGGTGCAAAGTCAGCGTCTGGTTGGGCAAGTCATAAAGTGCGTGCTAAAAGATCATGACGGCACAGACGATGAAGAAGAAGAGCAAAGAAGAGACCCAACGAGCGGTGTCACAGAATAAAGTAAGAAAGGATGGAAGACTGAAGTGTTCTCGATGTGGGAAACCTGGACATCTACAATGAGATTGTCGGGTTAGAGTTCAGCAACAGGGAAACGAGCAGTAGTCGGTACAATGGGGCATGTGCTGACTAACTAGAGGGACAAAGCCCCTAGACAATACGCAATTTCTACACTTCAGAAAAATAGTGGGAGCTTGGTAGTTACCGGATTCATTCAAGAAAGGCCAACCTCGATTACAGTTGACACAGGTGCAACAATTTCCTTTATGGTGAAAAATCTCAAGCCAATCTGGTGCTCTTGCAGCTTGCGAACAGCTACTGGACGGCATATAAAAGTGTTTGGAAAAGTGGAGATACACCTATGCCTCGGTCGACTTGAGTTTGATCATCACGTACTCGTTGCATACATTATGGATGAAGCAATTCTTAGTCTGGAAGTTATGACGTATATGTATTTATAGTTGACTTCAAAAACAATGTCTTGAGAATCAGAAAAGAAGAGGTAACGCTCTCTACAATTAATACATCAGAAAAATCGATGGATGTGATAAATCAAGTGGCCGTAACTGTCCCACAAAACTCCGAAAAGATCATCACGGTTAAAACTGAGGTAGATACCAGGGGCAACCAGTGTTCTATATTCGAACCCCAGGCAGTCAGGACACTGGGCATACTAATTGCCAGAAGTTTAGCAAAACCTCACAGAACTGGAAATGTACCTATTAGAGTGACAAATACTTTCTATCAAGCTGTCACTTTACAAAGCAATACACTCCTAGGTAATATGACTCCTGTGGCCTGGGTAGCCGGAATGATGCAATGAAGATCCATTACTATGGACACTTCCGAATTACCAAATGAACTTCAGGAATTGTTGAACAGATCTTCTAACGACCTCTCAAGTGGTGAGGTAAAAGATGGTTTTTTGCATTTTGGGGCCAGTCATTTGGAAGAACCTCTCTTGTACAATATTGCATCAATACCGGGGACGCAACACCGATACACCAACCTCTTCGAAGGCCTCCATTAGCTAACCAAGTGGAAATGTCTAAGTTAGTACAGGTCATGTTGACAGAGGGAATAATCAAACCTTTGTCAAGTGCTTGGTCTTCTCTGGTAGTGCTGCTAACGAAGAAGGACAGTAGATTACGTTTCTGTGTAGACTACCGGAGATTGAATGACATGACAACGAAAGATCCATTACTTCGCATTGATGATACACTCGACACTCTGTCTGGAGCACAGTGGTTTTCCACATTGGACCTAAAGAGTGGGTATTCGCAAGTAGGTCTTCATCAAGAAGACAAGGAAAAGACCACTTTCTCGACCCCAAGTGGCTTATTCCAATTTAACGTCATGCCATTTGGACTCTGTAATGCACCGGCAATATTTGAAAGATTGATGGACCTGGTACTGAAACCCCCCTTTTATTTTATAAGTTTTTTTTGTAATTTTTTTGATTTTATTTTTATTTTATTTATTTTTTTTTTTTTTGCAAAAGGGGAGAAACACGATATTTAAAACTAGGTAATGAACCTAGAGGAAGCATAAAGAGTGCAAGGCCCAAGCTACAATCACAGACATGTTCACTGGTGAATGACAGGACTTGCAAATGAAAAACAATATTAACAAAGAAGTGTGAACTTTATTCAGCGTGCAAGCTTATACATGATATTGCAAGGTATACTTT
Organism: Magicicada septendecula; assembly: GCA_034769895.1. Classification (NCBI taxonomy): domain Eukaryota; kingdom Metazoa; phylum Arthropoda; class Insecta; order Hemiptera; family Cicadidae; genus Magicicada; species Magicicada septendecula. The sequence goes on along the minus strand of CM068368.1, from coordinate 385,726,189 downwards.
AGCAATGAATAAAATGATGAGTAAAGTTGAAATACATCTTTACATACATGTCATAATACTCCACAGTATAAGATTGTGAGTGAGTATTTAGTTCAGTGGCAGTAAAAGAGTGGATGCCACGCTATCTCAAAACGACATTGTAAATCTCTTAACATGTGATATTTGAGCTTAAATTTAAATTGTCTACACCCTGCCACGCTATGTCCAAGATAATTCTTACAATAATTTTGTGTTCCCATGTAATATGGGAATCACTGAGTGCTATTTAAAGTATAAATTAAATAGGCTAGCCTTTTCAGTAATTCTGTAAGCACATGTGCTATCATGTCATAATTTTTTTTTCATATTCCCCCCCCCAAATTGAAAATTACACACAAACACATACATAACACATATAACACACACATCCACCATTTCTGTACCGACCTTTTCACCATAACCCTTTGCAATAAAGGTACAAATATATATATATCAAAGCGAGCTTGGTAGTTCCCAGTTAATCACCCATAATATGAGAATTTAAATAACACCGGAAATGGAAATGCCCCCAACAGAACCAGAGATTCAAAAATATTACTTAACTTCCACATCAATAATTATGAAGCAAACTCCGAGTATTTAATCATGTTAATAGTTTAAGCCACCACACGTGCAGAAAACAGACCGCCCCCCCGCCCCCCCGTCCTGAATTATGCCCGCACGGCGGGACAGGAGCAAGCAGGATATAACTAACTCTCAGATAAATTACTCATTAGAAAAAACGGAAAACTTAGAGCAGTTCATGCGGATACATGTGTGTGTGTGTGTGCAATTTCCTTACATAGTATAAGAAGCTATAACAGGTTGCATAAGACTTAATTATATAAGGTCCACACATGCAGGCACAAAACTTAACGTGTGAGTTTTTGCAGAACTTGAGCAAATTAAACGCGGTATCATGAGTCTGCTTCTGAGAGCGTCTGTAGATTTACAGTGTAGTGGTAGATGAGAGAGTGTAAAGTAAAACAGAAGAGTCCCACCTGGATCGTCCGGTGTAACTAAGTGACACTGGTTAAGCTGTAGCGTATAGGCAGCACAGATAATTCCTGGGGGCAGAGTTCCTCTACGAGTGTGTCTGTGTGTGTGTCCCAACTGACGGCATCTCATGGCTCAAGTATTATCTCTCCCAGAAGGGTAGACAGCTGTTCGTCTAGACCCGACACCCATCTCGCCATTGTTCGAGCACCTGGAGCAGACTTTACTTTAACTTCTCATAGTTGGGAATAACGAAGTCCGAACAGATTGGTGCTGTCAGTAGAGACCAAACTTCTCTGATGAGGGTAGAAACAGAAATGAGAACGATTTGTCGGTAGTGTCTACCCACGAACGTTTGGCAAAAGCAGGCTCACGCAGATCACAGCTACAGTCGGCCAGCTGAATATCATCACCACCACTACAAACCGTCTACATATACCCGGCGATGACGCGATGCAGTGGCATTGTGTGACGTCAAGAACCCGCCCGTTTTAAAAGAAAGTAACCTGTCTCGGCAACCGAGCTCCGCCTTTCTCGGGCCGAACAAGGTACGGCACACCCTCACCCCAAAAGGGCAACATGGTTGCCTCAAAACTAAACCAGTTCTCGACCGCGACTGCTGTAGGACTCCTGGAAAATCTCCGACTTTTATTCGCTCTTGGTGGGTTCAGTGCCTCAGGAAAACGAAAGAAGCAGAAGGAAGGAGTGTAAGTATGCCAGTGTGTGTCTGAAAGAGAAGGTGTAAGTGTGCGTCCTGCATGCTCGCCGGGCCCTGGTCCGCATGCAGAGATAAGGAACAGAGAAGAAAAGGAGAAAGACAAGAATCGCTGGTGCCAGCTCTGAGTACTGACCACCAAGGCCTCCTAAACCCCACAACTGAGACCCAGGACCATAGACTTCTATCCCCCCCTTCTCCAGGACTAAAATCTCCAGCACACTGCAACCATCCCCCATGCGAGTCCCCTCCGCCATGCCAAACTCCCGGGACCGCCCCAACACGTCACCCTCTCCGGTGACCACCAGCTACCTCTTCTGCTGGTACTCACATATCCATGCCCGAAGGCCAACAAGGTGCTACTAACCTTGATATGCGAGTACCCTTCGAGAACTATCCACCTCGTGGACCGACCAGCCATGTGCAGCAAAACAAGGTATCATCAATCCTTGACACATGACTGGCCCACCTCCCCACACTAGGGTGGGCGGACCCGATTCACAAGGCAGAGAAGACCACGCAGAGGGCACGCGAACATCACATCAATCCCAACATTGATTCTTACCTCAACTACCGTAACTAACAAGGGGGGGGGTTACTTCTCACCGTCTAAACAAACCACTCTTAACCCAAAAATAAAACACCAGGGAAATCAACCGGGGAATGTGGCATGGACCGACCCTACAATACTCAAAAATCAAAATCAACCACTATGAACAAGGAAACAACACCACCTAACTTCTCCATGGTCCATTGTCCTAACTTTCCAGAACAGGGGAAACGATGATCTCCAAGACCATGATAATCTAAGGGCACTTTCGGCAAGGTTCTTAACTCCTTATAGATAGATTTTTTTTTTTAGCGGAGGGGTAGGAAAATCGGGAAGATGAAACGGGGCAAGGATCATTGAAGGGTCAATAGCTAGGAGTAAGGGTAAGGACATGGCTCCCTCCAGAAATAAGGATGAGTGGAGAAAACCAAGGCTCGCGTGGGCAGGGGCGCAACCCTGAAGTAGACGAACACCACTGGGACTGTGGGGAACATCTACCCGCTACCAGTTACCCGCTTCTTCTCACCTTTCTGTGACGGACTTTAGGTACTTGCTCCTTTCGGACACCACTCTCTGAGAAATTATCTCACGTTGAGCTGTACTGGCTGGTTTCCTCTGAATCAGCATCAAGGCAACTTACCTCACTACTTTCACTCCGCTTTGGATTATCTTCATCATCTAACTCCTATGCTTCTCTTTCTTCCAACCCTTCCTTTTCTTCCTCTATCACTTCTTCCTCTTCTACCATTTCCTCTTCTTCGTCCCCATAATCCAAATCAACCTCGTGACACTGCACCTCCTCATCATCTTCCAGTTGCTCACCTGATCCATCTTCAACCGCATCTTCACCCAGCTCCTAACCAATTTCTTCATCCTCCTTGTCACCAGCTCCTCCACAAACTTCTTCACTAACCTCTTCTCCAATCTCATTTTCATCAACACATTTATCATCAACATCATCGCCATCATGTCCACTACCACCATCCGAACACTGCACATCTTCGTCCTCCTCTAGTTGCTGACCTGGTCCGCATGAAACTTCTTTCCGCTCTTCGGAATCCTCAACTCTACTTACAGAAGGCGTCTGCACATTTTCACACACTACGTCATTCTCACTCACACGCTCCACAATGCTGCCACCAAATTTCTCCTCAACTTCTACCTCATCTCCTTCCACCACACTTGCGGCATGGACATCCCCTTGTCCATCTGCAACCTCAGAAACACCTGCAGCCTGGACATGCCCGTGTCCATCTGCAAACTCAGACTCTTCAGTCTTCCTTAACACTTACAACTATACTCCCCTGCGCAGCATCTGCAGACGGCTCTTCTGACTCTTCCTTCGATTCCTCTCCTTCACCACTCTCAGCAACTACAACGTCCTCAACATTTTCCACCCTGGAATCCAGCTGTCCAGGTTCATGTGCAATGACTAAATTAATTTCTACTGGCGATGGTAAAGCTACACCATCAAGTGACTTCTCATATCCCGGCGTAGGCGACAATGATGTTACAGGATCCGGATCCCTCACGAACCGAGATGGAGATACCGGAACAAATTCCACGGCATCTGGATTCAACTGTGACGTCCTCTCTGAGTCCTGTAATTCAGTATCAACAGACGTTTTCTTGTCATCTTGTATTAATCCACAGAAGTTATTCCGCTTTTCTTCTTCCGCTTCACCTTCTTCATCCACAACTCTATTAGGCACTGGTAATTCCTCTGGAACCTTTAAAGTTTCCTTTTTCTCCGAATAGGAATAACGCCTTGCTACAGGCTCCCTACTTGCCGATGTTGGTTTACTAACATAATTTCTTCTTCCCCTGTTAATTTCACACTTATTTCATTTCTCTACTGTAACCGTTGCTACCGTCTTCTCACTTGCCACCCCCTTGTAGCCTCCATTACTTCCGGAATATTCAGTTTTTCTGATAGTATCTTGTGTTCTCCTCCAACCGCCATGTTTGTCCTTTTTAGCTCTTCCTAACAAACCACTGGAGTATTGGACATCTGTAGCAGCTCTTCCCCAGGACTCATCATTCTCCTGGACCCTCCGGGCATGCGCACACCACCGGTCCAGGTCTGCAAAACAGCGTGGAGGATCTGCGAAGACCAGCCGGGATCTCTCTTGGGGATTCAGCCCTTCTCGTATTACCTGTATTACTTCCTTCTCGGACAACCCCAACCTTAATATACGGGCAGCTTTCCGTATATCGTGCACGAAGTCCCCCAATGCCTCTCTGTTGGCCTGTAGGCGATAGAATAAATCAAACTTAAGCTGGGCATGTCGTCGACGGGTTATGAGGAAGTACAACACTTCCCCATGGAAGGTGTCGAAACTGCAGCCCCGACGCAGAGTGTTGGTGACCAACCCTGCCAATGAACCCTGACAATACGGGTATATAAGGGACAAGACCTCCTCATCGGACACACCCGGGAAATCTGGCAACTGCAGGACCAGGTCCAAGAAGACCAACAACCTGTCCTCATCTACTCCATTCAACACCGAAAGTTTCTGGAGAACCCCTGAAATGGGGTGGGGCAATTTCTGAGGGCATACCGCTGCCAGAATTGCACAATTCTCAAACACAACAATAAAATGTAAATCCCAATAAAACACCTAACACAAATCTAACTCACAAAACATAGTGACAAAGAATCCGAAAAAAACTCAAGTACTCCACTTCCTTTGAGCCGCCCCAGAGTGCTCTTGCGATACGACGAGATGGGTGTATAATGAAGGCAGAGAGAGAACTACTCGAAA